>VXBD01003951.1:4507-15676 GCA_013399975.1 Indicator maculatus | reverse complement strand
AAAGAAAAGCAAAGAGAAGAAAAGCAAAGAAAAGCAAAGAAAAGCAAAGAAAAGCAAAGAAAAGCAAAGAAAAGCAAAGAAAAGAAAAGAAAAGAAAAGAAAAGAAAAGAAAAGAAAAGAAAAGAAAAGAAAAGAAAAGAAAAGAAAAGAAAAGAAAAGAAAAGAAAAGAAAAGATATGTCTTCAACTAGTCTATTGCTTTATAACATGGAACAGTAAAAGTTGTAAAACAGCCTGATTTTTTTTTCCCTTAATGGAATAAAATTACTTTCCCCATTGGGATGGTTATCCCTTCCTCCTCACTAAAATGTAGCTTTTTTTTTTTTTTTTTTAATTGTTTAACTTTGCAGATTCAGCTCAGGAACATATAAATGTCACTCTTGGTAAAGAAAATGTGCAATTTGGGGCAATACTGTCTGGTATTACATTTGGTCAGTGAAACAGACAATATATTTTTAGGCACTGCCTGTTTATAACCTCATTTTCTCTCCCCTGCTTACAGAGGTGACCTTGTTTTAATGTGTTCAGCACCTGATGTTATAAAAGCGAATCTCTTTGCAAACCTCTCCTGTTAATGTGTTCCTGCTCTGAAACAAATGTGAGATAACATTAAGATTCTTCCCACAAAATGCCTGCTAATTTGCTTGCAGTGAAGATAGAGAGCTTTTCATTATATATTACAAACTTCATTTATGTGGGATGAGTCACCAGACCTCCTGAAAAGCCAACTGAGCACCTAATCTCTAACGCTGCCTTCAGCTACAGCATCAATCCTCCTTGGTTCTGCTCATCTTTTAGCAGCTACTCAGTTCCTAAAGGTTCAGCTCTGTTATAAAATAGTCTTGTTCACCTGTCAAAATAGATTTATGCTTTATGCCAGAGAAAAAGCCCACAGAAGAGCAGTGGCTTATGATGAGAGACAATCAAATTAGCGCAATGTAAAATGATGAACTGCTTTGGTTTTCTGTGCAAGTGGTTTGCACAGTTGTTGTTTCTGGGCTGCATCAAGGGAAGTGTGGCCAGGAGGTCAAGGGAAGTGATTCTCCCCATCTACTCTGCTCTGGTGAGAACCCCCCCAAGAGTACTGTGTCCAGTTCTGGAGTTCCCTATTACAAGAAGGATCTCGAGGTGCTGGAAGGTGTCCAGAGAAGAGCCATGAGGATGATCAGAGGGCTGGAGCTCCTCTGCTATGAGGACAGACTGATAGGTTGGGGTTGTTCAGTCTGGAGAAGAGAAGGCTCTGAGGAGACCTTAGCGTGGCCTTCCAGTATCTGAAGGGGGCCTGGAAGAAAACTGGGGAGGGAATTTTTAGGGTATTAGGTAGTGATAGGACTAGGAGGAATGGAACAAAACTAGAAATGGATAGATTCATATTGGGTGTTAGGAAGAAATTCTTCCCCATGAGACACTGGAACAGGTTGTCCAGGGAGGTGGTGGAAGCCTCATCCCTGGAGGTGTTTGCAGCCAGGCTGGATGTGGCTGTGAGCAACCTGATGTAGTGTGAGGTGTCCCTGCCCATGGCAGGTGGGTTGGAACTAGATGATCCTTGAGGTCCCTTCCAACCCTAACAATTCCATGATTCTATAATCAACTTAATAAAAGTCATGCTGCTGATAATAAAGCCTGTGTGATACTCACCACATATATTGCCTGCTGAATAGTTCTCTTGTACAAAAGTCATGCTGGAAGGTGTATGTGCTCTATACATATGATAGGTGACATACACAAAGTATGAGTGACCTATGAGCTAATAAATGAATAGAAGCTACCACCTTCAAGTTTCTGTACAGCTGAAAGCAGATGCATGAAAACTGTGCAAATGGAAACCCTAAAACCCATGAGAAATTCATTTGGAATGGGTCAAATTGACAGCAATATTTTGGCAGACAGCCTACTGGATGAACAAAGCAATTTCCAGTGACTTGCCATTACTCATGCGTTTTGATCCAAGCTCATTTGAGTACTTTCAGCTGAAAAATAACCACCTGGAAGGGAGGAACACAAAAGCTCCTCCATCTTTTGTTGAACAATCTCAAGGCCAGGAGGCTTACCCAAGATGTAGAAAATGCAGATTCTGTTCTCTTCTCCATCCTAAAATGACTTCAACTCCTATTGCTAACTTTTCCAATGAGTGTCATATTGGTTAATAATCTGTAACAGAAATGAAATAGAGAAGAATTGGAAACTTGCAACCATCCTTTACATAAGGATATAAAATCACAGAACCACAAAATGGTTGAGATTGGAAGGGACCTCTCAAAATTACCTGACCCAGCCTGAAATCTGTGGTTAGATTTGGACTACTGAAGAGTTTAAGTTTTTGTATGGCTAGGCTGTGAATATCTCATTCACCAGTGTATTAGAGAGAATCGTGATGGGAAAGATCCCACAGAGGTTCCTTCAGGCAAAAAGGTGTCTGCAAACTCATTTCCCTGTCCACTGACCAGAAAAACCTGCAGAAAGGATCCACAGAAAGCACCATCATCTTCCAAACCTGATCCATACTGGCCTTCCCTTCTAATTTCAGCTACCCTAAAAAAATGTAAATGCCTTCCATAAAGGTTAATTATTGATGCTTGATCACACATGGATCACACATTTATTTCAGTGAAGATAAAAAATTTAAATGCAACAACAGCAACAAGAACAAAACACCAAAAAAACCACAACCAAATAAAACCCACCACTTGTGTAAAGTGTCAACTACTGCAACATGTAAACTACTGCAACAATTTTTCCACCTGGCTTTCACATAAGGAGAAAAAATTCTATCACAGGGCTAGGATCTGCTGGTCTAGAAGAGAAAAAGAATCAGTATGTCATTGCTGAACCGAGAGAAAATACATTGGGAAATCTTGATCTTATATAACCATAAGGAAAACACTGAGAGGAAAAACACTGTAAGAAATAGGAGTCTTCAAAATGGGGAGCACTTTGTTTATATGTTGCTTCCAGAATCACAGAATGTTAGAGATGGGAAGCATCCAGAGATCATCAAGTCCAAGCCCCCTGCCAGCTACCCTACTTAGGGTAGTCTGCACAGGAATGCATCCAGGTGGGTTTGGAAAGGCTCCAGAGAAGGAGACTCCACAACCCCCCTGGGAAGCCTGCTCCAATGTAAAAAAGTTTTTCCTCATGTTGAGGTGAAACCTTCTGCCTTCAAGTTTGTATCCATTGTTCCTTGGCTTATTACTGTGAACCACTGGAACGAACTTGGCCGCTTCCACTTGACACCCACCCCTCAGATATGGATAGACACTGATCAGATCCCCTCTCAGTCTTCTCCACACTAAACAGCCCCAGGGCTCTCAGTCTCTCTTCACAGGAGAGATGCTCAAGTCCCCTAAGCATCCTCCTGGTTCTCCCTTGGATTCTGTCCAGCAGGTCTCTGTCTCTCTTGAATGGGGAGCCCCAAACTGGACACAGGATTGCAGCTGTGGTCTCAGCAGGGTGGAGTAGAGGGGGAGAAGAACTTCCCTAGCTCTGCTGGCCACACTTTTCTTCATGCATCCCAGGATAGCCTTGGCTCTCTTGGCCACAAGGGCACATAATATCATACAGAGAGTGTTACACTTGTCCTGGTTTGACTTAGAACTAATTCTGTTCAGTGATTTGACTTTTCAGCTCTCTCTCTTCCAAATAACTGCTCTTTCTGCAATTAACAGAATGTTCTCCCAGACAACAGATGTTTCTAGCAGTGAGAACACTCCATTTTCTTTATAGTACCAAGGATTGGTATGAGGGCCAAGGTCACTGCTAAATCTTGTGCACAAAGCTGGGAGTGCAGAATCAAAGGTCACACCACTGGAGAGGAGTGGACAGTTCAGGTGACCCCCAACCTCTCCAAGGAGCTCCATATACACTGTATTTGGTATAAAGCTGAGGTATCATGATGGTCAAGCTGCCTTCTCTCCCTCTTTCTCTTCTTCAACAGCCAGCATCTGAGTAGGTCTCTGTTCACCTTTGATGTCAATCCAGGAGTCCCTGAATAAGCTTCCTGTCTGCCACTGAGACCTGTCTGGGACTTTTCAAACATCATCAGTGGTGACAGTGACTAATTGCCATCAGAGGGCTGGGTTCAATGTTTGTTTTGTATATATTTTTATTTATTTCATTGTATTATTATTATTTTCAATAAAGTAGTTTAAATTTGGTTTTCCAAATCATAAGTTATAGTCCCTTATGTGCTTTCTCTTCACTCTGGGGGAGGAAAGGAGTTGTCTGTCACTCATTTAGTGGCCAAGGCAGCCCTATCCCTTGACAATACTTCATTAGCAATGAGTTTCTAATGAGTTGTTAGGATGTAAGAAGGAACAGAGACATATCTGCTTAAATACTAAGGTGACAGAAAGTGCAGGTTGCCTTCTTCTAGTTAAGCCTTCCCCAGAACATGGATACCACAAAGGACACAGCCAACATAAACCTGGATTTCAGACTGCCTTTCTAGAGAGTCTGGCTGAATTTATGCTATGCATGGGGTGAGGAGACCAGTACTGGGGAGGGGCAGGCTGAGGAGATATCTACCCTCTATGCTCAGATTATGAGTAGACTCTGGAAGACCATTGATGCCTCTTAGTTATAGCACAAGATTGTTTATGCCAGCCCTGGGTCTTGAGAGTGGGTGGATAGAGTCTATCTGGCAAAAAAAAGGTATCTGCCTAGGGCAACAAAGTGTAGCAGTGATGATCCTGTGCCTATTTTGTCCATGTTTGAGTTTGTTCCTAGCTGAGGTGAGAATTTATAGATGTCACCAATCACAGCCCCTTCTCCACTTTGGAATATCTCTCTGCAGTGTCCCAGCTACTCATTCTCTCCGCCTTGGGACAGGACAGACCTCCAGACCTATTCCTAGATCCTTTCCCTCTGTCTGCACAGAAACAATCACTTTTCATCGAGCACAATTTTGACAAGTCACAGATTCTTGACTTTGAGAAGTCCTCAACTGTCTCTTCATGCACAGCAAAAAAGAAAAGATTGGAGCCTGCTGGAATATGTGCAGTGATGTCAATTAGTCAGGCTGTTATAACAAGAGTGGGACTTGTAATTTCCTCCTCTGTCTGGCACCCAGAATGACTAATGTAACCTTAATGCCTATTGCTTCTGTAAACCCTGGCTTGAACTACAAATTGGTTGTGTGACTTGTTTACCCTGCACCAGATTTAAAAAAAAAAAAAAAACAACCTGTAATTTCTTTCCTGAAGGTCAGCAGTGTGCTGAAATTTTATTGGAGTTCTTCAGTTCCACATCTAACCAAAACCAGCAGGCTAACCAAGTCATTAAACTGCACCCCCCCAATATTATTACTATTTATGTAATAAAATTATGGAGTAAAACTTAATCCTAAAAGCACAGAATATTCTTAGAGAGGAACTTTCTGTCTTTCACTAAGAATCTCATCTGAATAAGCAGCATTTGACAGGAAGCTAACAATGGTAAAGTACATAATATTTAATCAGGCTTCCAGATTATGGATTCTATTACAGAACTAATAAGAAATCGATTGACTATAATGTTCCAGTTGTAATTTTCTTGTCCAGTTAGAAGAAAGATAAGAATTTTCTCTCTGAAATAAAGCATATTCAGATAAAGATGAAGAATTTTCAAGTTAATTTTTAATTTTTTTTTTTTTAAGTTTTGGTGTAAGATGAAAAAACAAAACAAAACCAAACCACAATGACAACAACCCAAAAAAAAAAAAAAACCCAACAAAAATCATATCTGGAGATATTCAAAACCCTCCTGGATGTGTTCCTGTGTGATCTGGTATAGGTGATCCTGCTCTGGCAGGGGGTTGGGCTAAATGACCTTTTGAGGTCCCATCAAGCCCCTAACATTCTGTGATTCTGTATTTCTGTGCTTCTGTGCTTCTGTGCTTCTGTGATTCTGTAATTCTGTGGTTCTGTGATTCTGTGGTTCTGTGCTTCTGTAATTCTGTGATTCTGTGATTCTGTGGTTCTGTGATTCTCTGATTCTGAAATTCTGTGATTCTGTGACTCTGTGGTTGTGTGATTCTGTAATTCTGTGACTCTGTGGTTCTGTGATTCTGTAATTCTGTAGTTCTGTGATTCTGTAATTCTGTGATTCTGTGACTCTGTGATTCTGTAGTTCTGTGCTTCTGTGATTCTGTAAAGATGCTATTTTAAAATGAAAAAAAAAGAAAAAGAAAAAAAAATATTGCAATATCCAGATTATTTAATAAGAAAACACCTAAAACAAAAAGGAGCAAAATATTGAATGAATGAATGAATGAATTTTCCATTGTCAGAAAAGAATGATTAGGGTAGCCCTAAACTTGAAAAAAGCAGCAAGCATATAGATATCCATAAACAGGTATGCATGAATAGGTATAGGTATATATATATATATTTATATGTATTAATTTGGACTCAATGATCTCTGGAGGTCCTTTCCATGCTGTGATGCTATGATTCATTTAATTCATGATCAGAGGACATCTGCCCAACAGCCCAGAAGGTCTGAGAAACTCCCCTTAACCTTTTCAGATACACTCTTTCCCTTCTTACATGAAACATAAAACCTGCAGTTATGGGTTTAAAGCTGGAGATATCTCACAAACCTGTATCCCTCGATGTATGACACTAAACTCTATCCCTAGAGGTCACTGTTATTCTAGGTGAACCCAGATGCTAGCAGAATCACTGGGCAGTGAAGGCAGGACCCTTAGAATCCGAATGGGCAAAAAATCCTTTCCAGCTAATTGGGCACAGTGGTAGTTTGACTACAGAGGGTACCACTCACCATGCCTGCTGGTTCCAAATTACTTGATTACCCTTGAGATATAGATAAGGATGTATATTTTGATAGGCAATTAAGGAATTAAATTTCACAGGAAACCACAACCTTTGGATTCCATTAGAGGAAATTCTCATTCTGCTATGCTGGAATTTCATAGATGAGTTAGCAAAACATTTTCTCCTGATTTTCCCAATTCAAAACACTAAAGGTTTGCTTATTCTAAAGAGATATTCCTCTCTATGTCATATTTGAAGACCAATTTTTTTAAAATTTTATCTTTATCATTATTTTCTTTTTAAGATTATCCTGTTCTTGATGCTCTCATTCCAGATTAATCTGGGCCATCATGCACTTCATACAATATTTCCTGCTTCTCGGTGTGGAAAATTGCATACCAGCCACCTCTGGTCATTCTGATAGCAGTGCTGTGTCACAGGGGTCATGAGTTAGTCACATTTGGTAACACCTTATTTTAGCCAGTGTCTCAGACAGCCTTTTTATAGGTTAGAGGCTGCCCTGCTGCAAAGCAGCTCCATGGAGAAAGACCTTGGAGTCCTAGTGGACAGCAAGTTCTCCATGGGACAACAATGTGACCTTGTGACCAAAAGAGCCAAGAGTATCCTGGGATGTCCAACAGGTCTAGGAATGTTATTCTACCTCTCTGCTCTGCCCTGCTGAGACCACACCTGGAATACTGTCTCCAGTTTTGGGCTCCCCAGTTCAAGAGAGACAGAGACCTGCTGGACAGAGTCCAACAGAGAGCCAGGAGGATGCTTAGGGGACTTGAGCATCTCCCCTGTGAAGAGAGACTGAGAGCCCTGGGGCTGTTTAGTGTGGAGAAGAGAAGGCTAAGAGGGGATCTGATCAATGTCTATCAATATCTGAGGGGTGGGTTCAAGAGGAGGGGGCCAGGCTCTTTTGGGTGGTTCACAGTGATAAGACAAGGAACAATGGGTTCAAACTAGAACATAGAAGATTTCAGCTCTACATGAGGAGAAACTTCTTTCCAGTGTGGGTGACAGAGCCCCGGATCAGGCTGCCCAGGGAGATTGTGGAGTCTCCTTCTCTGGAGCCTTTCCAAACCCAGCTGGATGCATTCCTGTGTGTACTACCCTAAGGTGATGCTGCTCTGGCAGGGCCATCGGACCTGATGATTCTGGAGGTCCCTTCCAACCTCTACTGCACTGTGATTGGTCAGTGCTCCAGTAAGGTTAAAAGGCAACATGCATAAGAAATAGGGTAGAAGAATTAAAAACAAGTATCATTAATTTTGTTGTACTTTGGCACAGAAAATCAGTATTAAAGAGATGCTTCTGAGATGTGTCATGCTGCACGAGGTAGGATTGTTTCCTTTTCCCCATGGAGAGTATCAATTTTAATCAGAAATAAAAACTATTTTGCCTCATCTTCACGATTTTACACATGAACTTAGAGTGTTTGGATTCTGAAATGCACTTTGCAGTGAGTGGTCCACAAACTCAGTTGCTCTTTTTTGTGTCCTTACCATCACCCTGCAATTTGAGAGAGAGCAATCCCACTTACTGAGTATTTTGCCCAGGTATATGGCATTAAACTCACACTAAGAGTGTTTGATTAGTCACTGACAACTTTAGGAGAGAGTGAGGAAATGCCACGAAACCAAAGAATGTATTTCTTATTCTGGATTTTTTGACATAAGCTTCTCACCCTCTTGAGCAGAATGGTTTAAGACTGCATTAATAAAGTCTGTGGTATTAAGTAAATGTGCAGTATTGTTTTGCATGTTCAAACATGATGTTCTTACCTACTCATTGGGAGTGTTTGTTGATGAGCTTGCAGAGATTTCATATAGTCAAGACAATGTTGTAGCAGAAGGATGAGGAATGCACACTGTATAGTTTACAGACTAATCATATATGTTATAGAAACCCTTGCTAAGTGACAGTCCCTTCCAGCCTCAAATGTGCTGTGGTGATACTGTGAAGGGTCAGAGTGAATTGCCAGAGCTTAACTTCCTTAGCTTTCAAAGCAGATGCAGAAAGTTCTCTTTATTTCTCATTGGCAAAAGCCTGTAAGCACACCTTGAGCAGAAAAACACAACAACAAAAAAAGTTTTTTTCCAAGAGGATTAGCATTTAAAGAGGCTTTATTGACAGTCTGAAGCTAACAAAGAAGGGTGAGTGGTGTGTTACCTTCTAAAAGGCTTTTAAACAAATGCTTTCATAATCAAGAAGATAAAGTGTGTTTTGATTTAAAGACCACAGTCTCTCTACTGTGGCAGTGATCTGCATTAAGATCATTTTGTTTTCAATTATTGTCTTTCATTGAGCACAATTATCACCCATCAGGCCCTGAACAAATATCACATTGTCTATCTTCCCAGGCAAGTACTGTAATTACTCAATAACTACAGTATTGATTCTGGAGAAGGGAGTCTTACTGGCTGGCAAACCAAGGTTCTTGCTACCTCTGAATTGCAGCAGTCAGACTGGGGGGGGGGAGTTTCAATGTAGTTCCAAGCAAGAAGTCGCTCAAATTCAATTTAAAAGTTTTTCTCTCTTTATTTGCTGCCCAGAATTGCTGAGATTGTGTCCTTTAATCAGATTTGAAATCACATGTGAGCTGAAAGCCTTAAGCTTTGTAAAGCTGTGCCAGAGGCCTGCGGAGCTTAATGCAGGCAAAGGCGTATCAGAAGGTTGCACAGCTCCTTTTGAAAACACATCTACAATGTGTGACCAAGATGTCATATTGTGAAACATCAAATCCATGGAGAGGACTCTTAGAGTAAAACATCACACAGCCACGCTCAGTACCTAGGTGATGCTTTCAGCTTCTCATTTATGAAGCTGTTTTCTCCCTTCTTGCCTCCCAGAACTGCCCTGCTTTGAATTAGAACAGAGCTAATCCTGCTCAGTAATTTTAGTTTTTAGCTCAGTTACTTGCAGTGAACAGCAGGTGTTTGCAGACAGTGTCTGCTTCCAGCAATGACAACACTTGATGCTTCTGGTGAGCACCAGGGATTGGTATACAGACCAAAGTTTCTGTTAAATCTTGTCTACCAAGGTCACAGCATCACAGTAACTCAGAGGCTGGAAGGGACATCAAGAGATCATCGAGTCCAATTCCCCTACCAAAGCAGGATCACATAGGGTAGTGCACACAGGAATGCATCCAGGTGGGTTTGGAAAGGCTCCAGAGAAGGGGATGCAGAGTAAAGGGCTGCAGTGCAGGCAGAAGCAGACAGTTGAGGTGACTCTGAACTTACCATGTGTGTCAGATTCAGTATAAAGCTGAGAGAACACAAGTGTCAAGTGCCTATTTGTCTTCCTCTTCTTCTTCATCTTCCTGCTCTTCTTCAATGGCCAGCATCTGAGAAGGACTCCATCTTTTCTGGCTTTGATGTTGATCCATGAGTTCCTGAATTGAGTTCCAGAACCCAGCTTCTGAATCTGGTTCTCATCTGCTGCTGAGTCCAGTCTGGAACTTCTGCTGCAACATCAGTGGTGATGGTGACTAACTGCCACCAGGGGCACTGGGTTTGATATTGGGTTTGCATATATTTGTATATATTCAATTTTATTGTTATTATTTTAATTAAAGCAGTTCTAATTTTCTTTTCCAATTCATAAGCCTCTATCTCCTTTATTCCTTTTCTCTTCCCCTTTGGAAGGGACTGCCAGGAAGCATCTGTCACTCATTTGGTGGCCAGCCCAGCCCTAACACTTAACAAGAACTTTCTCCTCCTTAGAATGCTTCCAATGGCATGATAAGAGCACAGACCACATCATGAAAAAGGAAATCAATTTATCCAGCACTTCCATGTAGTAGGACATGGAACCCATTTGTCAAAAGCCTCATTGAGTTCAGATAGCTTCAGCAAATATTCTAAAGTGAATTAAAAGGTCACCACAAAAGGATGTCAATGAATCTAGCACTGATGATTTCCTGCAACAAAGAGGAAAGAGATTATTAACAAAGGTTTCAGCTTCCACAGCCAGGGGTGGGAAGTGGGAGGCAGAATCACATTTGTGTAAGCATCGCATGGTCCCGAGAGATAACAGACAGCGGAGTGATGATTTTCTGTCTGTGTGTGTGAAGTTGAGAGTGGCTTTGTTACTATACTGTATATAAGAAGCAGCTTATGTTTAGAAGGTGTGTTGGCTTCTTGGCATCACCATGTTAGCATGTGATCCATCTCGGGATCATCATTGAACAGCAATGTGCTCTGGTGGCCAAGAGAGCCAATGGGATCCTGGGATGGATCAAGCAAGGTGTGTCCAGCAGGGCTAGGGAAGTTCTTCTACCTCTCTACCTTGATCAGACCACACCTGCAATCCTGTGTCCAGTTTGGGGCTCCCCAGTTCAAGAGAGACAGAGACTTGCTGGAGAGAGTCCAATGGAGAGCCATGAGGATGCTTAGGGGACTTGAGCATCT
>VXBD01003945.1:2060-21760 GCA_013399975.1 Indicator maculatus | reverse complement strand
TTCCCCTACTGCTCGTTTTTCTCTTATTTATGCAAGAAATGGAACACTTGTCCAGTTCTGCCTTTAAACCTCTGTAGGGAGTGTCCATCTTCCAGGAACCAGGCATTTTAGAGATCTTTCAAATCCTGTGATCCTACACACATGGCTTGGCCTTTAGTTGTATACACTGCCAACTTCAAGCACCAACAAACCTAATCAATCTTAGAAGTAAACACTATTTTTGGGTTTCTACCCAAAAACGGTGGAAGTGACTAATACAGGTCTTGGAACCTTTCCCAGGAAACCCTTTTGGAAATGCCACTAATTCTTGACTGACATCTTAAAGGGAAGCTGTCAGTGGGAGAAAGTACTTGGGTTTCCAAAGCAGGCCCTTGGCTTGAAGTCTCACATTTGTTTTGGCAACATAAAGTGATTAAATGGTGTCACAGAAAGAGCAGGTATGATGCTTTGCCCTCCCTGCCCTCAGATAAATATTTGAGCTACCAAATAAAATGCATTTACAGATCACCCCTACCATCCATAGAGGCTGGGCAGGGACTGGCTTGAGAGCAGCCCTGAAGAAAAGGACTTGAGAAGCTCAACATGAGCCAGCAGTGAGCACTTGCAGCCCAGAGAGCCAAGCAGAGCCTGGGCTGCAGCCAGAGAAGTGTGGCCAGGAGGGTGAGGGAGGTGATTCTCCCCCTCTGACTCCACTCTGCTGAGACCACACCTATAGCTCTGTGTCCAGTTCTGGAACCTCTATTACAAGAAAGATCTGGAGGTGGTGGAAGTTATCCAGAGAAGGGCCATGAGGATGAGCAGAGAGCTGGAGCTGCTCTGCTATGGAGACAGACTGAGAGAGTTGGGGTTGTGCAATCTGAAGAGGAAAAGGCTCTGACGAGACCTTCTTGTGGCCTTCCAGTATCTGAAGGGGGCTCCAAGAAAGCTGGGGAGGGACTTTTGAGGGTGTCAGGGAGTGATAGGACTGGGGAGAACGGAGCAAAACTAGAAGTGGGGAGATTCAGATTGGATGGTAGGAAGAAGTTCTTCCCCCTGAGGGTGGTGAGACACTGCATGAGGTTGCCCAGGGAGGTGGTGGAAGCCTCATCCCTGGAGGTTTTTGCAGCCAGGCTGGATGTGGCTCTGGGCAACCTGATGTAGTGTGAGGTGTCCCTGGCCATGGCAGGGAGGTTGGAACTGGATGATCCTTGAGGTCCCTTCCCACCCTGACAGTTGCTGTGATTGTTTTTCCTACACCCCCTAACACACAGGAAGAGGAAGGGTTCAGAGCCTAGTGACAAATTCAGAGCGAAGTTCACTCTACACTTTGATTCTGACATAGCAGCAGGGATATTAGGAACATTGTAATTTTATTCTGTTCAGCCTTTCATGTACTGGTACATGAACAGTGGTAAGGAAGGCAGGAAATTAAACATTTACATCCTTCTTCCCCAATACTTCCTCCCAGTCTTACAAAGCCCAAAAGTCAAAGCCTGTGGCTTTCAAGTGAGGACACTAACTTCACAGGCAAATCTCTAAAGAGTTAAAAATTAACAGAAACCCATTTATTTATGCAAGTTTAAGACCTTTTCTTGGCTGAATTGAAGTAGATTGATTCTACTGACTGAGTGGCTAATACTTCATTGCATAGCAATGTTCAGGAACAGCCTTCCGGAAGCTCTGCAAACTTGGAGCTCTTCAAAAAGGTATCATGTCATGTCACACAAACTTCCAACAGCCAGAATTCTGAGAAAGTGCTAGTCATCTAAGAAAGAGTGAGACTCAATGATGGACAGCATTTTTCACTCAGCCTTTCCTGTCCTACAGCATCAGCACTCAAGCTGTTCATTAATTGGTTTCTGAACAGTTCAGCATTTTCAGCTAAACTGCTCAGTGCAGCACACTACAGCCTCTTGCATACTGGAGGAATAGTTAAGCATCTAGGTGCAGAGTGTCAGCCACCCACACTCAAGTCTGTTGTGGTGAATTTCACATCAAGCACAAAGATAAAAGCCACAGTCCAGGACCAAGAAGGACAGCAAGCTTGTCACAAAGGATACCCCATTGAAGCAGGCCTTCCCTTCCTCAGGCACTTTCCCCTCCCACATTGCTTTAGATAGTGCTTACAAACAATTTTCTCCACATCTTGCCAGCACAAGAACATCTTCTGCATATTTACCTCTCCCAGACACTGAATGGGATCTCCATGGCCACCATATCCAAAAAGAAACTGCCTGCTTTCACAGGCTAAGTTCTTTCCAGCTGGAAAGGAAGTGCTGGGAGCCAATAGGTATATACTGCAGAAAGCTCTTATCCTGCTTCTGTCACATTTAAGAAGGTAAGAAAGATACAGTAGGCAACAGAGTCACTTTTCTGCTCTCAGTCTACAAGGTGGACAGTAATTGCTGAAGCTACAGTGAAAACAATACATGCAATTACAAACCATCCTGAAGCTCCTCTTGTCATGATTTCACCTGTCTGCTAGGATTGTGATGTCCTGATGTCTGGTATGAAGATAATCATTGTACATCTAGAGTTACACCTGCCAGCTAGGCACCTTCCTGCTCCTCCAGCCCACTTTCAGTTCTAGCTCAGCAGCAGCAACTGTTGTAGCAAAAGCTGACCATGATTGTTGGTACATAACCAAGGTACAAATAAAGTGGTGGTTATGAAGGCTACCAGGTGTCTTATTATGGCCTTCCTCTGTGTGTCATGATAAACCCAGAGGAAGGGGCTAAGGACAGTCAATAGTGTAGGATTTCCTACAGGTGTAGGTGTTGCAGATGAGTTCTAGAACAGCTTATTTTTCCACCATATTGTATCAGTCAAGTTTGTCCTGATTAGGTCAGAGCCAAGTCACAGGGAAGCCATTTAAACAGAGTGATACTGTCAAAGGGAGAGTCAGATCTAACTCTTTCCTACATACTTTCTATACATAGCCTTGATCAAAGAATATATTCATCCTGAAATGCCCAAGCACCAAAACCATAATCGTTTAAACCTCTTTAAAAGCTGCTTCTCACATAGGAAAAGGTCAATCAAGCAATTCAAGATCTTGACCTAGATCTTGCCAGAATTATTCATTTCATTATAACCATGTATGTAGTTTATAATATGCTCCAAGTCAAGGTGAAGGGCAGTACACAGTGGCCCCCAGCACAGATGTGAGGGGAAGAGGAAGTCGTAAGCATAACCCTGCTGTCTCAGTCATTGTATCAGTCTTATCAGATGCCACCTCTCAGATGAAACACCAATATGATCTGGCACCTTAGTGTATGATGTCATGAAATTAACTGCTGCCACTGGATGCCAGAAAACAGACAGGAGCTGCTCTCACATGTGACTATTCCAGCCTAGCAATGTCCCATTCCTGAAAACAGGATACCAGTTAACACCTCAGCTTCAGACAACCCGCAGTTCATTCTCTAAGCCATAGATTTTTGCTTTTAAGTTCTTCAGTTCTCCTTGAATTTTATGGGTTAATCTGTTTCCTTGGCGAATCTCGTGAAGGATTGCAAGATCCTGGTCTGGTCCAATATTCAGAGTCACCTAAAGAAAAGAAAAACAGACTAAAAACCCAAGTCTATATAATTTAGAGAGTATTATGATGAGAATACAAGGGAAAAAACTCTAAAGGAGACCCTTTATGGCTAGCATAAAGAATGCTTAAGCTTATCACTAGGCTAATGCAGATCACCAATAGAAAGGTGCTCCAGAAACAAAAATAAAGAACAAAGATTTTGTACATTAAGACAAAGAAATCTGGAGAGAAGATCATCAAGTTTACTCATAACCTGTTGACTTCTAACTCCTGTATTATTTAGAGACCCTCAAAAAGAGACAAGTTAAATATTTATAAACCAACTTTTAAGTAGTTCCAAGTACTTCATCTGCTCTAATGACATTTTGTCATCTTTTGCTACTAGAACTAGAGGCGGCTGAATTCCTGTGGCCAGCCTGCTGCCTTCTGAACAGCAGTTCAAGTACAATGCCCAGTCTCAGGCCATGCCATATGGCCCATACTGAGCTGAACAAAGGCTGATGGCAATCAGGGTTGTCACTTCCTGTCACCCTGGAACTAGATAGCTTGCCAGCCCTGTTGCTTTTAACAGCAGAGCAGTACAGCCTTAGGAGCTGCTCTGTCTTTTCCCTTGACTCTTTCGGGTGTCTCATTGTGTAGTTTTGAGTCAAAGATATAAATATGCAAATTAGGAAATTTCATCATCTGTAGCCATTTTGACATCAAGTGATGAGAAGGATTTAAAGGCCACTGAGGAATTCTAGCAATTATTTTGTTCCTCTGCCCTCTTGTGGTTACAAGTGTAAAGAAATGAATTCTAGCCTTAGGAGCACACCCAGACACACAGATTTGTAAAGAAGACGTCACAGAATTTTTCCGCCGCTCACATATGCTCTTTGTTCCCTAGAGTTTAAAACCCCTCAGAGCAATAAAAAAATAGATTAAAAAAAAAAGAATCAAAGCCTTTAGACTAATGTGTTTGTCTTCACTGAGAAAACTGACCTGTGTGCCAAAAGTACAAGAGACAAGTGAACCAGTGGCACTGCCAGATTCCTGAAAGGGTCTGTTGGACAATACTAACTTAAATCATCCTCTCAAGCATAGCTTAGATAAATATTTCATCCTAAACTCCAAGCAACATCAAGGTTGTTGCTTTCCATCTAAGCTGTTCCAATGTTCAATCTACACATCTGGAAGCTACTAAAGAATACACAGCTTCAACTTCCAGCCATTGTTCCTGCAGGGTTACAAATGAGATACTAACAAAGTAATAAACAGAATACTCACAATACTTAAGTAAAGAATCTCCCTCTTATTAGAACAAACCAAAAACTACGGTCCCCAGAAAGGAAGCCTAATCATTGCTTTCTTTGCAGGCCATACTTCTGAAACTAATCACTGCCTTGCAAATTTGAGACAGCTAAGTGAGCTACAGGCACCAAAGAAGAATTTTCAGGGTTGCACCAACAGTACACAGCTAATGTTACATTCAGGACAGTTCCTGGGGAGCTTAATGCCTGACTGATTAACAAAGAAATTGGTTTTGTTTCATGAACCAGAAGGGCAAGTTTTGCCTACCACAAAGGAGCTTCCTTCCCGCTCCAGGGAAACGCTGCACTTCACTACTGAGAGCACAGCTCTGTAGGATAAGCCTCAGCACTGCTCAGCTATACCTTGAAAAGCTGCTTCTCCACATCTTTCAGCTTCTGCCGGAGCTGTTTAATGTCACTCTGGAAGCCTTCCACCTCCATGCTGCGACGCTTCTCCAAGGCCTCGTACCGCTGCGTCACCAGCTTCAGGCGCTTCCCCATCTTCTCCGAGCGCTCCTATGGAGGTGAGAGCTCAATAGGGTACACAAAAGGGAGGCTGGGAGACCATCACATCGCTGGCAAATGACTACAGACTGATTACCTTGAAGAGCTCTCTGCCAGCATCTCCCTCCTCACGAATCCTGGCCAGCTCACCTTCCAGAGCGACACACTGCTCCCTGTACATGTTTGAGAGGTGCTGTTCCTGCTTCAGCTGTTCTAGCAGTGACTGGGACAGAGGAGGAACAGACAGAATCAACTCCAAAGGCAGTGCTCACCAAATCTCCCCTGCTCTGGAACAGCAACTATGAAAGACTGACACTGTGACAGGCAAATAAAATGAACAAATGGATCCAAAGCTAACAAAATGAACTTGGTAAGGACAACACTAACACCACTTTGGGGCAGTTTGAGGCTAGGTGCCTTTAAGAAATCACAAAGCTGCAGACCTCCAGAGGCTAGAGAGTGTCCATGAGGTAGACTGGGAAGTGTATTTCATTCCCTTAAGTCCTGCATCCCTATAAAACTGGCTGCAGTTTCAGGTTTTCTTCCCTTTCCCCCTCCCTCTCTCCTCCCAGGAGGACATACAGGCTGTTCTATCTTGCAGGGGAGGCCTGGTGTCAGTCTTGGCAATGCTGTCAATTAGGCCTGGAGCAGCCTAATTGGGGCCTGGAGCTGCCAAGCTGAATTTTTGCTGCATCACAATGGTGTGGGGTATGGAGGGTAAGAGAGGCATAGTAGGGAGCAGGCATGAAGGCTTGGGTTTGTTGGCCTGGTTTAAAGGGAGGTTTGTGAAAGCTCTGGCTTAATGAGCTTCTGTGTTAAAGCCAGACTATGGATCTTGTGTGTTTTATATGCTTTGTACTGTTTTGTGTAGTTGTGAATGGCCTTTCCATTTAAACTTTCCAATCCTATCCAGTTCTTTGTATGAGTGTTTTTCTTTTGTCCCTTTTAGAAAGTGTAAAAGAACAACCTGTCTGGCTCTAAACTAAGATACACTTCCATTAACAACATGGAATCAGCTCTCCATGACTGCTTATCACCAGTTAAAGAGCTCTCTCCTCTCCCCCTTAAAAATAATAAATTCATGCTGTAATTCACCTTTTCACAGCTGCTCACCCAGTACTGCATTTCAGAAACATGTGCATTCAGTGGTAAATGAAAGCAATTTCCTAGGGCTTGATTACTTCCCAGTTCCTTACTGCCTGTTTACCCACTGGAGGTCTCCCATTTTGTCACTAGAAGAATATCAGAAGTGGAAGAAAAATCCTGATTACTGTAGAAGAGCTGGGAAATACCAGCTGAAAGGACTCAGTCTCTCCTGACAGCAACAAGGAAGACACAGGCACTGCCTTTGTTGTCCATTAGCTTTGTTTGTCCATTAGCTGAGAGTATTTACACCAAAAGCAAGGCATGTACAACAAGTGGGTTAAGAACTGTGTGACCACACAGCACATGGATTTGTTCTGGGTGTTAAAGAAACTGACAGTGAATTGCTGCCATAAATCCCAGCTATGCATTTTACCTCAAATTCACAAGCAATGTTGATTTTGAGACAGTAGAGTTTTTTCATATTAGTGCCAACAGCAACAGAACTTATGGCAAGCCCTTACAGCTTTGAAACAGCTGTTAGCTGCATGGCAAAACCCAGATGCTTTCCATTTTCTAGTCAAAGCCTGTCTGATAAAGTGCCTCTACCTAGGACAACACAGTTACCTTTATTTCTCTGCCATGGAGTTTGCAAGCTCCATCATCTGCTAGAAGCATCTCCTTAGTACATCTCTGCTTATTTTCTCTTCCTGGCTCCTTGCTGCTTTGCTGACCCTGACCTCTGTCAAGTCTCCTCAGCAGACTGTCCTTCTCTGCTATCCAGGCTCTCTCTTTGGCTCTGGCATCAAGCTTGAGCTGCAGAAAGTCACGGGTGCTCTCATACAAGAGATTCTGAGTCTTATGGAGCCTGTAAAAAGGGATCCCAGAG
Organism: Indicator maculatus; assembly: GCA_013399975.1. Classification (NCBI taxonomy): domain Eukaryota; kingdom Metazoa; phylum Chordata; class Aves; order Piciformes; family Indicatoridae; genus Indicator; species Indicator maculatus. The sequence continues at coordinate 14,475 of VXBD01003945.1, read as the reverse complement.
GAGTTCATTAACTTCTCTCCCAGTTCCTACATTAATTTTCTCAGTCATCATTGCAAGTAGGAAGAAGCATGGAAGAGATAGAGGCTTCCCTCAACAGCTTAGCTCTTCTCATGTAATGAAAGAAGTGATCATCTTCCAATGGGAAACAGGATTTTTAATATGTACATGACTCCACTCATCTTCCACACAGTACCAAACAGATGGCTGCATAATTTGCTTTTCTGCCTGCTGCAGGAAGCAACACACTGAAAGCCAAAATATTGGTCCCCTCTCTTCTAATCTCATGACTACACCACAGTGATTCTTTCACACTTACTTATCTGTTACAGTTTTGATCTTGTCCTTGTCCCTCTGATGCTGGAGCTGGGCTTCCTCCATGTGAATCCTCCTGTCTTCCAGTAGTGCCTCGACCTGTTCCTTGGATAATCTTGTCTGTTCTTCTAGCTGAGCTTGCAGGGCCTCCACCTGAATAAGCAAAGGCATTATTGAGGAAGACCTCACAGCAGCTTTGCTCCTGCCCTTGCAAGTCTCTTCTATATTCAAAGATTCAGATCAAAGCCTCTACCCAATAACACCCTTGAGAGCTCCAGTTTGTTTTTGCTGAATACTATTTCAAACAACTAAAGCATTTTAAGGAAAAAAAATCATGCTATAGGTAAGACAGACATACTATAAGAGATTGGAAAGATTTAAACTGCACACAGGATGTGGCAATTCTTGTGCAGCACAGACTTCTGTCCCTATGCTACCATCTCCCACTGAAATGGTGATACCAAAAAAAAGCTAAATTCTGGGAAGGCAGTAAGTCAACACATCTCCAATAAAAGAAATCACTCAACTGGGAGGAGTTACTGAATGCAAACAAGCTAACAAGTGAAGGAGAGGGATGCAAAGAGGCCTCACCTAGGGCACACAGTCTGGGAGATAAATTGGAACAAGTGATAGAAGAATGAGCATCTGGCCTATGTGTAAGAAACCATCTGAATAAACCTGGGGTGTATTCCAGATCACTTCTGATCCAGAATAAATGTTGCAGGAGAGCTAACTAGCCATGAGGTCAGCCATCAACTCTTCAACCACAACAGCAAAACATTAAAAATAGATAACCAAACAGAAATCTATGTGCTGCACAACTTAGCTCTTCAATTTGCTTTGACTCATCCTTCCCCATGTTTTACATAAAGCTTCTGGTATCTTCCCCAGTTGGTGACTGTGTATTTTATCTTTGTTCTGACATGCCATCTACACCTTTTCTTTCACTAAAGTCAAGCAAAGAGAACACTGCATTCACAGAATCACAGAATTGTTTTGGTAGGAAGAGACTTTAAGATCACCATTGGAGAGAGTCCAACAGAGAGCCATGAGGATGATGAGGGGACTTAAGCATCTCCCCTGTGAAGAGAGACTGAGAGCCCTGAAGCTGTTTAGTCTGGAGAAGAGAAGAATCTCACCAATGTGTATAAATATCTGAGGGGTGGGTGTCAAGTGGAGGGGGCCAGGCTCTTTTGGGTGGTGCACAGCAACACAGCAATAAGCCAAGGACCAATGGATACAAACTTGAACAGAGGTTTCAGCTCAACATGAAGAGAAACTTCTTTACAGTGAGGGTGACAGAGCCCTGGAGCAGGCTGCCCAGAGAAGTTGTGGAGTCTCCTGCTCTGGAGTTTCCAAATCCACCTGGATGCATTCCTGTGTGACCTGCCCTGTGTGATCCTGCTTTTGGTCGGGGGGGTTGGACTGGATGGTCTCTGGAGGTCCCTTCCAACCTCTAATGTTCTGTAAGTCCAATTGTTAACCCAACTCTTCTAGATCACCACTAAGCCATGTCCCTCAGCACCACCCCTTTCCAGGAGGTACACAGGTCCAAGAGATGTCTGCTCAGATCCACAGCATACCCTGCTTGACTGAGATCATCCCTGTCAGCCAAAGCTCCAGCCTTTGGGAGGGGGCAAACTGCCTCTCATCAAGGCTTGGAGCTGTAGGGATGCCACCATCTGATAACCAGATGGGTGGTCAGGAGGTCAAAAAGGAGGCACCAGTGCCATTGCTCTGTCCACACTTTAATGAGGGCAGGAACAGCTGGCACAGCTCACTTGAACCTGAGTCTGGCACTGATCTCCTGACCCAGAAAGCAAAGCCTCTTGGATCAGGCAAATCCCTTCAGCCAGCCTACACCCTCCCTACTAGTGCATCTTACCAGGGCCACCTCATTCTATGTCAGACATATTGCTTTTGTCAGGCTTCCACAAAATACCCAACCTTGAATATCATCTATGGGGTTAAGGTAAATTCATAGCCACAATCAAATTAAGGGAGACAATGTCACTTACTCTATACTTAAAGGCAACAAATTCCAGTTGACATCACTGGAACATCTGATTATGAGAGCTTCCAAACCTAAGTTCTTAAATCTAAGTCTACATTTAGGACAAAATCAAACCAAACCCAAAAAAAAAGCTAAGTGAGCAAGTGAGAACCCACAGGAAGATGCGTGGACGTAAAATTACAGAATCACAGAATGTTAGGGGCTGGAAGGGACCTGGAAAGCTCATCCAGTCCAACCCCCCTGCCAGAGCAGGGTCACCTAGAGCAGGTCACACAGGAACACATCCAGGAAGGCTCTGAATATCTCCAGAGAGGGAGACTCCACAACCACCCTGGGTAGCCTGTTCCAGTCTTCCGTCACCCTCACAGGGAAAAAGTTTTTCCTCACGATTCCATGGAACTTCCTATGCCTCAACTTCCACCACTGCCCCTTGTGCTGTCTTTGGGCATCACCCAGCAAAGCCTGGCTCCAGCCTCTGAGCACTCACCCTGCACATCTTTATCAACATGAATGAGGTCAGTCCTTGGTCTCTCCTCATAAGGAAGATGTTCCACTCCATCTTTGTGACTCTGAATAGGTATGTCTACATCTTATCTAATCAGACATTTGTCTCAGTTTCTGGGACAGGCAGCAATTATGTCCCCTGGTTAGCTAATGTCTTTACCTGAAGTAGAAGTGGTTGATTATCTCTCTGATATCTCTCAGAACTTTCTTGTTTCTCTCCTCTCGCAGCTTGTTTTGAAGTGCTCCTCTTGGTATCTATTGTTGAAAACGAACAGAAAAGAGTTGTCCAGTTTATGTGCACTACCTTCCCCAGCAAGGAACATTTTATGTCCTGGCAGGCCTATAAGCACAGCAAAACCTTGCCACTGCTACAATCACAAGAATCTAGTAAAGCCAGAGAAAAGTTTCAGCTGTTATGGCAGACACCCCCCTTTAACCTCATGCTATCATACACATCCTAAGTGTGCAATCTTCTCATTTTCTTGGCACATACAGAAAGTAAACTTCACCAATTTCCTTACATAAATCACACACAGAATCAATAAGGTTGGAAAAGACCTCAAGGATCATCAAGTCCAACCTGTCACCCAAGACCTCATGGCTACTAAACCATGGCACCAAGTGCCACAACCAATCCCCTCTTGAACACCTCCAGGGATGGTGACTCCACCACCTCCCCAGGAAGCATATTCCAATGGCTAACTGGTGTGGTACCTGCTTTAGAAGCATCATCCCTTTCCTGTGACTCTCTGGATTTAGCTGGCCTTTGCAGAACAGTAACCTATAGAAACAAGATCAGATATTTGCACTGAACATGCAGCTTCTCCAAAGCTGAAACAGCCAAGAAAAAATCTTAAAGGATAAAATTAGTTCTCTAAAAGAGCAGCATTACCTTACTCCTACCACAAGGCAAATATTCACAAGTGTAATGTTCCTGTTGAAAAGCTTCCTTTAGCATGGCTGAGTTTCGCCATTTCTGCCTCTATTTTTTTCCCCACCAAAACAACCGGGAAGTAATCCTGCCTTTGCTGGCTTCATGAGGATGAAAATCAGCACTCTCAGCAGGAAAAGGAGCAATTGGGGGACAGAGGAGAAGAGGAAGGTGAAGATGAAGATTATTTCCTTCTTTCATACTCCTTTTTGCCTTAGTAAGACAGAAAAACATGCAGCTTGATTTATCAGCACATTCACTCAGACCACTGAACAAGCCAGGCATAAAAACCAACTAATAGAACTACTGAAACAACTCAACTGTAGTTCTGAAACTCACTTCAAAACAAGAGGCCACAAGGGAGCAGGTTACAAACCTAATGAGGTCAATGCTATGTAACAGGCCTGATTTTAGAGCTGCCTTGTATCAGGGAATTTTAAAGCTCCTGTGAGATGTGTGACAATATTGCCTCGAGAGGATAGAGCTTCTGCAGCCTCCTGCCCAGAAAACTGCAGCAACCTCAACACTGCTGTACTCTTTCCTGATGCCCTAAGAGACAGGCACTCTAAGATAGCTCATCTTCAAACACTGTACCTGGTCACTTTCTGTAATCCCTTTTTCCTTCTTTTTGCAGTGTTCTCTCCAACTTCTCAATGAGCACTTGCCACATGGCTTCAAACTTCTTTGTGACATCTAAGAGGCTGATAGGGAGGTGTTTTAAAGTTTCACTGGACTTGATGCTAAGAGGACCTACTGCCAGCATGCTTGTTTCTGCTCATGTGTGAGCAGCTACACTAAAACCTGATACTGCTACAGAGCTACAGCTTCCTCCTGCTTTGGGCTGATTAAGCAGCTTTTGATTTGTGGGACAGATCTGGTCTGTGGTCAGCTGCTTAGGGTACAGATGTTATTACAATCGAAAGCAGAGGTCTACAGGAAAATGGAACTTGCCTTATGTGGAGGCTCCTTGTGAAAATAGGTAACTTCTCCTATGTCTGCTCCTACCAAAGCCAGGAGACGCTGAATTTTTTTTCTATCTTCCAGTTCCCTGGAATTCAAATGAAGTGATCAACACATGGCTATTTTTAAGCACATCAAGTCACTTTATATAGGGGGGATAGAGGCATTATGGGATGAAATAACAAAAGATTACATTTTTCCAGTGTCCACCTCCCTAGTACTTTGAGGACTTCTCTATGGTTAAGTCTTAAACCCACAGCAGCTATCTAGGCCAGTATAGTACTAGCACATGGTGGCAAAGAATCTTCATTCCAGAGTTATGAACTGCCTGAAATCCTTTCTGATACCTCCCTCAGCAAAGTGTAAACATCCATAGTTTTAAAGCAAACTACACTAAGGGCTGTGTGACTAAGTCTGACACTTGAAAAGTGCCAGACCACACCACCACACATTTTCATTTATGTTCCTAAAACCTCAACAAAAACTTGGTATCATCACCCACAAACATTCTGAAGAAGGTATGGAAGTCATTTGCCCCTGGCAGCTAGTCTGGTGCAGCAGGCTATGCTCCAGTTCACCATTAAAGAGGAGTGGCTGTCACAATCTCATAGAGCACTGTTTGCTTTGGGCTGTATTTGCTGTTTGAGCCTAAGGGTTGTTAAGGCTGAGGGAGGAAGTTGTGCCAGGCAGGTGCAAGGTCTGTGTATTGGGTTTGTGTGGCAAGGTTTTGGGATCAGCAGGGCCATAGGGGTGGCTTCTTTGAGAAGCTACTAGAAGCTTCCTTTGTGTCCAATAGAACACAATGATGTAATTGAAGGAACAGAGGAAAGATAAAGACAGACCTGCTGCTGGCCAAGGCTGAGCCAATCAGCTACAGTGGTAGCACTTCTGTGATAATATATTTAAGAGGTGGGGGGAAACCTGCACAGCAGCAGCTGGAAGAGAAAGGAGTGAGAATATGTGGTGCAAAACTCTGCAGACATCAAGGTGAAGTGATGAAGGAGGAGAAGGAAGCACTCCATGTACCAGAGTGAGATTCCCCTGCAGCCCATGGTAAATACCACAGAGGGGCAGGCCATCCCTCTGCAGCCCATGGAGGTTAATGGTGGAGCAGATTTCTGCCTGTAGCCTCTGGACCACACTACAACAGAGCAGCCAGATGCCCAAAAGAGGCTGTGATCCTGTGGGAAACTACACTGGAGCAAGCTCCTGGCAAGACTCGGGGCCCCATGGAGAGAAACCCTCATTGGAGCAGTTTTGCTGGCAGGATTTGTGATCCCTCACACTGGAGCAGTCTGTTCCTGAAGGACTACATGCCATAGCTGGAGTGTAGTGGACCTATGATGGAGCAGTTCTGGAAAAGCTACAACAGCCCGTGGGAAGGGCGCACACTGGAGACAGTCCTCCATGAAATTCTCCAATGGAAGCAATCCCATGCTGGAGTAGGGGGAAAGTTTGAGGAGTGGCAAAGACAACCTGTGATGAACTGACTGCAACTTCCATTTTCCATGCCCCTGCACTGCACAGGAGGAGGTAGAAAAAAAAAAAAAAGCAAGGAGTGAAATTGAACCTTGTAAGAAGAGAGGTGTAGGGGGAACGGATTTTAAGATTTGTCTCTGTTTCTGTGTCCTAATTGGTCAGTAACGGGTCAAAGATCTCTCCCTGTCCTTACCTCAACCCAGGAGCCTTTCATGGTATTTTTCCTCTCCCTGTCCAGATGAGGAGGGGAGTGATTAGAGAGGCTTTGGTGGACACCAGCCAGGGTGAACCCACCACCACCCGATTAAATCAACAACTCCACATTCCAACTGGTAACTCACAAGTCAAACCTCAACCTATGTTCAACTTCTGCTCTTCCTTCTCTTACCAGAACAGGAATAACAAGTGAAAGCATATTTAGCAGCTGAACAGATTGCCTTCCACCTCCATGACTGGTACAATTTCACAGGAGCCCCTCCCTGGGAAATGCAGCATAATTGTTTCTCTGAAGGCTCCAGATCTGCATGACAACAGCACCACAATGCACACCACAGAAGGCAACTGCTATTGCCAACGACCAATCCCACCTGATTTTCAGCCGGTCATTCTCCGAGCAAAGGCGAAGGACCTGTTCCCTCTCCTGGAAGAGGAAGACTTGCACATCACTCAAAGCCTTTTGCAGCTCTGCAACCTCCTCTTCTCGCTGATGGACTTCCCACTGCAATTTGTGCTAGGCAGAGAGTAGGAGGTACTTGAAATGGTGCACAGTATTGGACAACTTACAAATCTTAAACTGCTTGTGCCCAAGGCCTGTAACTGGTAGAGCAACTGCCAGTCCCAGGGAATTATTTCAGTCGCTCACAAAGACAGGACCAGATGAGGGCAGTCTTGCAAAAACTGTTAGAAAGTGTGCCAACAGGGAGTTCAGAGCCCCAAGAACCACTGTCACTGTACAACACCAAACAAGACCAGTCTCCAGCTTCCAGTGGTGGTTCTCCTGTGCTGGCACAGTGGCACAGGTGTGGGCAGTCTGATGTGAACAAAAACTTCACCAAACCTCTGTAACAGCACTTGCTATTGAAAGGAACTACTGAAGTAAAAAAAAAAAAAAATTAAAATATCCCTAAGGTTTAGTACTACGAAGTCTGGCTAGTTCCTAAGCTTCATTTATGATTTTCTATCTGGTGTGTAAAACTAACAAGCCTTTCAGAACAGCACATTTCCCTGGAGGAGAAGGCACTATTTTGGAACCTGCTGCTCTTTTGCCCACATGCTGAATCAAAGTCACTTGCACACCACATTTCCTGAGGGCTTTCAGGCTGCTTCTAGTACAGCTGGTATTTAAGGAGGCATCTCAAGCACCTCAGAAGTGGTAATTACAGAATCACACAGAATCAAAGAACAGTCAGAGTTGGAAGGGACCTCAAGAATCATCCAGTTCCAACACCCTTCCATGGGCAGGGACACCTCACACTACATCAGGCTGCCCAGAGCTACATCCACCTTGGCCTTAAAAACTTCCAGGGATCAAGCTTCCAGCACCTCCCTGGGCAACCTCTTCCAGTGTCTCACCACCCTCATGCAGAAGAACTTCTTCCTAACATCCAATCTGAATCTACCCACTTCTAGTTTTGCTGCATTCTCCCCTATCCTGTCACTACCTGACACCCTCAAAAGTCCCTCCCCAGCTTTCTTGTAGCCCCCTTCAGATATTGGAAGGCCACAAGAAGGTCTCCATGAAGCCTTCTCTTGTCCTAACTGAACAACCCCAAATCTCTCAGCCTGCCCTCATACAAGAGGTGCTCCAACCCTCTATTCCTAAAGAATATCCTACAGGCCTGTTTCTGCTTGCATTACCAGAGAGCTAGATTTTACAATCAAACCACTGAAATCCACTCATTTCTTCTTAGTCAATTACTGGGACATCTTATATCACATGTTGAGTTTGCAATTGAAAAAAAACACTGTAGTCCATCACCATTCAGAAAACTCTTTTCCTAACCTGCTCATCATATGTTTCTCTGTATCTCTCCAGCCTTTTAACCAAATCCTCATGTTCCTCATCAAAGTCAGCGATCTTCTTGCGGTAGTATTCCAACAGCTCGCGGGAGGGACGGACAAAAGCCAACCGCTCAGCCATTGAAGGCAGAGGAGTCAAGTCTTGACTTGGAGATTGAGAACTAGCCTTTGTGGATGAGACATGGGGGGTTGCCAGCCTGGACAAAAACAGTTTCTAAAGACATGTAACCTTCAGACAATAAAATTAAGAACAAGCAAACAATCAAGCAAACAAAACCCCCACAACTTTCTAAAACGGTTAACCCCAGATTTTCAGTTTTAACATAGGTTCAATTTCAAACACATTAGCTTGTCTCTGCTTCACATATTAGCATGAGATCATGGCATTCTGAACCAAAAGCTTTGATACAGAATAGCTTGCAGGTTCACCGTACTATGGAGATGGTACCAACTGATAGAAAACAGAAGAAAAAAAACAATGTGGAAGAAAAGTCTCATAAGGTTATTAGGGGAAAGCAAATGTGAAAGGAAGAGGAGGAAAGAAAACAAGGAGAGAAAAAAGGAGACAAAAAGTCCACTGTGCAGTTCAAAGCAGCCTCTGTAAAATAAAGAGGAAGACACAATATGTGACATAATACTATCTGATATCCAGAGAGAAAAATACTTTCATCTTATGTTAAGTACTTGATGGAAGCCATCTCAATAACAAATAAATCAAAGCAAGAGTATGTACGTGCAGTTACTTATCTGGGTTTTTTTGCAAGCAATGTTTCCTGCACTCATTTCATCTACTCAAGCACACGATTTGCAAATGGAGCTACATGCATTCCAAAATCTCTTTTCTCTATGTTGAGCTGACATGGTTGTTCTTTTTAAAATGAGTAACTGAATAAAAACTAAGAAGTCTTAGCAAAACCATACTCCAGACCGTGACTCTGAAGGCAGTGACATAACTTTGATCAGTGACCTGACAGGTGGCACTGACAAAGCAGTGACATTTATGGACCAGCTCACCAAAGCTGCATAGATCAGAAGCCCAATGTGCTACACCCATGAAATCATACCAGGCTCCTTAACTCCAGGCACCGTAGTAAAGCATTCAAGATGCCATATAATTAATTGATGTAAGAGCTCTCCTGCCAGCTGTGCCCAGAAAGGTCTTAAACAACAGGCCTGAAAAAGTGAATACCAGCAACAGCAGAAATTAGGTAACATAAGCACGAGGTGAGTTTTATTACTGCACTAGAGAACAGCAGAAAGGGGCAAGGGTAAAGAAGCACAGCAGGTCCGGAAGCTGACAGAGCGACGTTTCGCATTAACCCTAGCAACCGGCCAGAAGGGAAGAACTACGGAGCCACAGCTCGGGGAGCAGCTTCAGCGCGGAGTGACTACGAAGGCAGCCCCCCGACACTACCTTCTGGAGCGAAAGGAGGTTCTCATGGAGCAGTCTGTGGCGCTCATGGGCCGGGCTCGCCGCAGGTAGAGGACAGAAACTTAGAAGGAAGGCTCAGGCGGGCCGCTTGCAGCCCCGGGCAACACGGGAGGCCGGGGGAAGGAAGAGTACCCTGCGGAAAACCGATTTGGGCCCGTTGCAGGCCCCGCTGGGAAGGGCCACACCCGTGTGAAAAAGCCGCTGGGAAGCCCCACAAGCGTCCGAAGCAGCGCAGCAGGCACCGGAGCCCCACCACCACAAGCCACAGCAACAACACGTTCGCCGCAACCGACCCACAACTTAAACGGTCACGCAACCTGCCGCCCTCCACTCCCTCCAATCACAACCAGCCTTCCATACGGCCCCACCGCCACCACCAATCAGCGCTGGCGATACGGGCTGGTGGGGGCACCGCGCCGGCGCGCTTGGGCGCAGTGGGTCTTGGATCGCAGTGTTGTGGAGGCGCTGCGCATGCGCGGGTGGCACTGTGCCGTTGGCGGCGCCGCCGGGTCTCGGCGTGGACAGCTTTGGGCCAGGGCTGGTGGTTTGGGGCGGAAAGCGGCGTTATTGCTTAGTAACCGTGTGCTTGGGAGGATGGCAGGGCTGAGGGCTCCGGGCAGAGTAAACGCGACCTCCAGCGGGGGCTCATTTCGTCAACAGCGGCCCGAAAAAAAAAACGTCCATTTGACAGTGCCACGGTTTAGTTGATTAGATGGTGTTCGTGATAGGATGGACTCCATGATCTCAAAGGTCTTTTCCAACCTGATTAATTCTGTGATTCTGTGACTTTAAAAGATAACTGAATGCAGTGGTTGCGAAGCATGCATAGCTTGAAGTGCTTTGTGAATAGCCACGTTGATTTTTTTCAGTCATCAAGATGCTTTGTACTTTTCATCCCTTCATGGATCTTCCCTTATGCAGGAGTGCTTAGTGTTTTTCTCGCAATTTATGCAATGTAGTATTTCCTAATTACTAAGTGTGCTGGAAAAACCTGCACACTTCTAAGCCAGCTTGGGGTTTTTAACCATTTCTTTAAAGAAATTAACTTTCTGTGCTACTAAAAAGAAAAAGCTTGCTTACAAGGCTATGAAGTTCTTCAAATCCATTTTCTCTGTAAATAAAGAGGAAGGTAGATAATTTTCTGGGCAAAGCTATCCACAGGGACCAGAACAAGGTTGAGAAGTGTATCTGTGTGAACCTCAAGAGGCTTAACAAGGCCAGGTGAAAGTTCATGCACCTGGGTTGTGGCAGTTCCTGGTATCAATAAAGGCTGTGGGGTGAAGGGACTGGGAGCAGGTTTGTGGAGAAAGACTTGAGGGCACTGGTGGATGAAAAGCTAGACATGAGCCAGCAATGTGTGCTCACAGCCCAGAAGGACAACTGTATCCTGGGCTATATCGAGAAGAGTGGCCAGCAGTGTGAGGGAGCTGATTCTGCTCTACTATTCCACTCTGGTGAAACTCTACCTGGAGTACTGTGTCCAGCTTTGGGATCATCAGCACAAGAAAGACATGGACCTGTTGGAGTGAATCCAGAGGACGGCCACAGAAATCATCAGAGTGTTGGAGCAAGGCTGAGTGAGTTGGCGTTCAGCCTAGGGAAGGCTCTTGGGAGACCTTATTGTGGCCTTTCATTATATAAAGGGGGCTTGTCAGCAGCTTTTATCCTAGAACTTGACAGGACAAGGGATAGTGGGTTTAAAATAAACAAGGTAGATTTAGATTAGCTATAAGGAAAACATTTTTTACGGTCAGGGAGGTGAAACACTAGCACAGGTTCCCCAGAGAGGCTGTAGATGCTCTGTCCTTGGAAACATTCAAGTTTAGTTTGTAGGGATCTCTAAGCAGCCTGATCTAGTTAAGGATGTCCCTGCTCAGTGCAAGGTGATTAGACTAAATGACCTTTAGAGGTCCCTTTCAACCCGAAACATTCTATGATTGATTCTATAATTATATGAAAGTGCAGAAGAAAGGCTACCATTACCCTTAGTTAGACTAGCTGCTCTTTTCACTTCTAATGCAGCTGAATCTATTGTGCAAAGGGCTGAAGCCTTCTCTCAGGGAAGTTAAGAATGCTTTATCAGATGACCAAAAGCAGTAAGACTGCTGTGAGGTACAGAAGTCCCAGCATAGCCCAGTGTTGCAGAGGCCAACAGCCTCCAAACTGGAGGGCATAACAGAGAAAATTCTGTTTCAAAAAGGATATCTTGCAGAATGGATGAAATAATAATAATTAAAAAAAAAAGGCCATCACAGATTATTTAGGATTTTAGCTTTTTATTCTTAGGAAAACCTGCAGCTTTCCCAGCAGTGCCTTCTGTAGCCCTCCACTCACCCAAGCATGTTGACACAAAACCAAACCAACCCTGAACAGTCTGGAAGGACAGCAGCAACAGACTGGTTCTTCAAGTTGTTTCATGGATAAGGTGTTTTCTAGCATGGAGGTTTTTCCCTCTGCTGCTCCTGGCTAAAATCACTGCTCATCTTGTCAGCTGCGTACCTTGCTAACTCTGCAGCTTGGAACAGAATACACATACACAAACATATACACATTGCATACACATACACATTGCATACAATACACATACACGTTGCATACACATACACATTGCATACAATGCACATACATGTTGCATACACATACACATTGCATACAATACACATACACATTGCATACAATACACATACACATTGCATACACATACACATTGCATACAATACACATACACGTTGCATACACATACACATTGCATACAATACACATA
>VXBD01003944.1:2974-14382 GCA_013399975.1 Indicator maculatus | reverse complement strand
GTATTCCTCTTTGCTGTGATTAGTCAGGTGTCAGGTGGAATCTGTGCCTACTGGGGTGCAGTGGCTCCGTGCTGAGGTGCCAAAGGGGAAGTCCCAGGTGGGAAGCAGCAGTGTAAGGACACCAGCAGAGGTGTGGCTGCCTGGCAGCCTCTCCAGGACCCTGCCCCTGGGTTGTTCTTTGCTAATTCTCACTCCTCAGCCCTCTCCCAGTGTCCTGGCTGAAGGACACCTTTGCAATGAGGGATGAGCCATAATGAGAGAAGAGACACAAATTAATCAAAGATGACACCAGAAATGATGGGAAACATAATTCCTTTGGCATGGTGTTCAGCTGGTGGGGGGGATGTGTGTGCAGGCACAGCACAGGAGCTGTCACTGCTCATTGCTTGTGTGGCTCCTGAGGGACCTTACAACTGTGAAGACCAACAACCCCTAGAGAGAGGTGTGGGGGTGACCTTTAGCTCAGGCTCTGCAGCTGGATGCAGAAGTTGTTTGTTTGTTGTCTCTCAGTGGTCCTTGTGGTTTCAGGTAACACTTGGAGCATCCTGGGTGGCAGCAGCAGGTCCCCATCCCACCAAAGCCTTGTCCCCAGGGAGCAGGTGGGTGATGGTGAGACACACCAGAGGTGGGCTGGGGGAGACTGGGGGGCGTTAAATGTTGCCAGCTTCTTGTTGTCTGACCAGGAGCCAGTGTAGAGACCTCCCTGAGCTGAGCTGAAGATCAGTCCCTGGCTTCACAGCATGGAGGGGCAAGGAAGACTCACAGAGTGCCTTGTGTGTCACCACAAAGGTGACTGTCACCATGGGGTCTGCAGCTTCCAGCCCTTGTCACACTCAGCTTTGCTGGCAGGGGCTGCCTGCTCTCCAGCCCAGGAAGGATTTTGGCATTTCCCTGGTGAAGCACCTGACAAACAGGTTTGTAGCTCCTCTTGGGCAGCCTGGTGCTCCAGGGGCAGCCAAGGACAGCAGCTGGGGGTTTGCCCCTGCTCAGCTGTGGTTTGGCAGCAGCACAGGGGACGGCCTGGTGCCACCTGCAACGAGGTGAGCAGGGCAGGACAGGCACTGGCTGCCCAGGGACATGGCCTGTGGCTGCCAGCAGCAGGGAGTGGGAGCAATGGAGTGCAGCTACAGGCTGGGCTCTGCCAGCTCTCCCTGAGCTAACACTGCCTTCCATGTCACAAACAAGGTGGCTGAACATTTGTTTTCTTTTTCTTTTGTTTTAGTTTTTTGTTTTGTTTGGGTGGGTTTCTTGTTTGTTTGTTTTGGTTTGGTTTTGGGGTGTTTTTTTTTGTTGGCTAAAAGCATGCAGTGTGCAGGGTTGAAGTTGTTTAATGGAGCATGGTAATTGAATGGCAGTGGCTGTTCTTTGAAAGGCCTGAAAATGGATGGAAATCTGTTAGGATCAATGTATTGTCTACAGGGAACTAATCTATCTCTGGGAGAAGCTGGTGATTTGTTCTTGTTGTGCTATGAAATCAGAAACTATTGCTATTTATGAAGCACATTTATGAAGCTCTCTGCTTTCAAAGAGCTGGCTGGAGGGCATTGCCATCTATCACAGAACCCACGTGTAGCTGCCTCACAAAGCCAGCCTCAATTAAAAACAGCTTGGAGGAACAATGTGCTGTGCAGGCTTTGAGGCTCTGGTGGAAGGAGAATGCACCTGGTTAAAGAGCCAAGCACAGCTCCAGCCCTGGGCTAGGGGTGGTCTGCCTTGCAGTGCTGGTGTGTTGCCATCAAAGCCTTTCTTGGTGAGGTGCTGGCTGTGGAGATGATTGCCAAGGACCTGCTGCTGGTGGCTTTGCAGGATTTGGTCTGCCAAGGAGGGGGCTGCAGTGGCTGGGTAGGTAAGGAAGGGGAGTTGTGTGTTCATGAGCACTCAGGCTCAGTCTGTATCCCAGTGTAAAATCAGTGTTGGGGTCACAAGGTGGGACAGGGATCTGAGACCCCGGAGGAAATGAAAAACAAAAGAAGTGATGACTCCTGGGAGCCTTCTGCAGTCAGAGGAGGAGTCATCCTGGAAACCACTCACCCCTGCTGTGTGCTGTCAAACCCACCCTGAGCTCTCACGAGGGCAGCTGGCTCCTCTGGGGGCAGAGGACAGTGGCAGTGCTGCAGGGCATTAGAGGAGGTTGAGCCAGCCAGCACCTTCCAGGGCCAGCCTGTGACATCTCACAAGCAGCACAACGTTTCACTCTGCAAGTTAGTAAAAGGGAGGGGGGCTGGGTTTGGTGTGAAGTTTGATGTGATTGATTGTGTCTGCTCAGAGCTCCAGCAGGGCAGCCCAAGCCCAGTGCACAGGGGGGCAGGGGCTTGACAGGAGCTGCTGGGTCCCCAACGTGCTCACAACTCCTTCGTGTTCCCACTCCTTGGCTAAAACAAATACCTCAGGCCTGCCAAAAGCTATTACCAGGAAAATGAGTCACCTCCAGGGCACACTGGAGGAGAGCAGGCATGCAGGAGGGGGGCAGTGCTCTTGCTGCTCAGCCATCCTCCTGTCCGTGGCAGCAGGAAGGACATGAGGGGCAGCAAGCGATGGTCTGCAGCCCCGGGGAGGTTCCCAGCCGGGTGGTCCCAGGAAGGTGAAATGTTCTCCTTCACAACCCAGGCAGCCTGGCACAGGGTGCTGTGAGGAAGAGCACCAAGGGGCAGGGTCCATCAAAGGGGCTGGAGCAGTGGTGTGAGCAGAGCTTCAGCCTGGAACCAACTAAGCTGAGAAGCCTGAGGATGAAAAATGTCCTTGTCCATGTGCCCAGGTCTTGGATGCTTTCCCCAAAGGATTATTGCAGCACAGGAGGGGGTCTTAAAGCAGCTCTTCCTCACCCTGGGTGCTGAGGAAAACATTTAGGCTCTGTGAGAGTCGATGCTGTCCCCTTTTATTCCTTCAAATTCCTTCTGTGGATGATGTTTGGGGAGTTTCCCCAGGTTCTCGCCTGGTTGAGTGTGGAAGGGAGAGGCTAAAACTCCTTCCCAGGTCAGTTTGCTGAGGTTTGGGGTTTTATTTTATCTTCCTGAGTTGAGGCATCTGAGGCAAACTAATCTCCCTTTAAAGTCTGTTGAATTTGCATCAGCTGCAGCTCCTGTGGGAGGATCAGAGCTGCTCAAGATTGCATGGAGCTGCACAAAATCATTCCAGCAGTGAGCTGTGGCAGTGGGATCTGCAGGCACTGGGACAGGGAGCAGGGTCACTCCATGTCCACCTGACACCCTCCAGGTACCCAGAGGGAACATCTGCCAGGGAATCATTTCTTGGTCCAGCCCCAGGAGCCCCAGGAGATGAAGCAGCTTCCAACAGCCTTCACCCCTCAGTGAGAGGGGAAGGGAAAAGCCTCATCTTCAGCCAACCTGAGGAGCAGGAATTAAGCAGGGGTGGTGTGTGCCTGTGCTGAGACTAAATCTGAAGTAACTATAAATACCTCCAGGTTCTCAGGAGAAGACAAGGATGTGAAGCTCCCTGAGTGTCTCTAACAAGCAAAGGAGTTTGAAAAGGTCTTTTTTTTTTTTTTTCCCCCCTTTCAAGTTCTTTCTTCATATCAAATCAAGGAGAATTGAGAATGAATCCCTAAACCTCTAATCTCTGCTTTGTGAATCTGGGATCTTCATGTCTGAAAAGTTCAGCTGCTTCCAGTTTCTGAGCTGGCTGCCAACAGAACTAAAAGCTGTAGATTAAAGATTGAAACCCAGAGGTAAGTTGCAGATGAGGAACAAACCTTTCCTTTTCCTGTGTTTTTTTTTTTTTTTTTTCTGGGGGGAAAAGCATTTCTGTTGCATTTCTCACCCTGCCCTCTGCCTTCTTGCAGCCTGGAGGAGTGTGAGCAGCATGGTCCTGGCTCTGTGATGCCAGCAGCAGCTCCTCCCTGCCAGGGGCCTGACCCACACCCCCCAGGGACTGCTTCACCTCCTCACAGCCCCCAGCTCCTGTGCCTGAAGTGTGATGGGGACCACAGCACCTCCTCTCAGGTGGAGTCAGGCCTGGTTCCAGGTGAGAAGCTGCTCAGCCCAAGCACAGAGCTGTGCTCTGCCCCCTCAGCTCCACATGGCCAGGCTGTGATTCAGTGCTGGCAACAGTGTCCAGCCCCTCCTGAGCACAGCCAAGCCAAGTCCTTGCTGACCAAAGGTGATCCAGCAAAGCCCAGTTCCTAGGAAGGGGTGAATCCCTCCCACCAAGAAAGGGCCAGGAGCTGCTGGGGTTTTCCCCCTCTCCAGAGGTCTGCAGCTGAGGCTGTCTGGGCAAAGAGAAGTTTTCCCTCCAGACCTGGAAGCCTACCTGCATTTTTGTTAACTCCTAGAGCTGCCCAGGAAGGCAAAAAAGCTGCAAGCTAAAGACTGCAAGAAAAATGCTCAACTGTCTGTAATTGTCAGTGCCATCCAGAAAAGCAGAAATGGCTCTTTTAATAGAGCTGTGCAGGGCCTGCAGTGATAAATCACTGCTGCAGCCAGGCCAGGCTTGTGGCCACCTGTCACCACCAGCAGATGACAAAGTGACTTTGGGAGAGGAAGATCAGGGAAGGTGAGGAATGTGGAAACACTGGGGAGGGCTGGAGGGGGGGCAGCAGGACTGCAGAGGGTCAGAGCATCCCCACCCAGAGCATGGGGTGGGAGGCAGCCCCTGGGCATGGGGCTGGCAGGTGGGAGCAGACTGGATCAGGGTGAACTGAAAACCATTGTTAGGAACAGGAGGGCTGAAAAAAAAACTTCCTCTGGGGCCAGATCTGAAATGGGTTTGGTGCTGGTGTGGCTGGGAGGGGGAGGGGTGGTTGGTGCAGGGAGGGCTACCCCTGCTGTGGGTTAGATTCCAGTGAAGGTTTGGGCTGGGATTGGGGTTACAAGAGAGAGGGTGAAGAGCCTGAACCTTTTCTGCTTTTCAAGTGCTGTAGGCACTCTTGTCCTGGTCTAGAGCTGGTGGTGAAGTGTCTCAGATAGGAACAGGGCCAGGGACCAGGAGAGTGTTGGGGAACTTGGTACCCCTCAAGGCAAATCAAATCTGGGTTTGTGCAGGTACCCCAACAACAGGCAGAGAACAGGGGGGCAGGGAAGCTGCTGTGGCTCAGGGTTGGAAGCACAGTGCCCTACTCCCTCCTGAGTGGCTATCCCCATGAACTGCCAGTGCTGCTGTCCAGTTTGATGCAAAGGTGCTGTGTGCCCTCCTGCAGCTGTGGTCTGGTCCTTTATGGACATCC
This sequence comes from Indicator maculatus, assembly GCA_013399975.1. Lineage (NCBI taxonomy): Eukaryota > Metazoa > Chordata > Aves > Piciformes > Indicatoridae > Indicator > Indicator maculatus. Next base: position 9,203 of record VXBD01003944.1, on the reverse strand, counting down.
CAACACCTTCACTGCAACATCTGTGCTGCTCCAGTTGTCCAGCAACAAAAACCCTTCTGCAAAGACAGCAACCAAGAGCTCTCAGGCAGGAGCAGAGCTACTGGAGCTGAAGCAGCAGCCCCTGACACCAGCACAGGGCTGCAGCTGTGGGAGCCACAGCTCTGGCACAGTGGCATGGACCACCAAGCCTGCAGGGCAGCACCACCATGCTCAGCCCCAGCACCCCTCCCCCCAGAGCTCTAAGTGCTCTGCAGACATTTAACAAACCCCTCTGAGGTGCCCTACAAGGTGGCTGTAACTCAGTGCCCAGCAGCTCTGCAGGACATCTTCCTCTTGCAAGTGTTTTGCAGCCATCTAGATGAGCAGCCTGGGGTGGGAAGTGTTGAAGCTCAGCCTGGAGCTGGCTGAGCTGGGTCAGTTTCAGGCTGTGGCTAGAAAGTTTTCCACAGATCTTGAACAGAAAGTGGTAGGATGGAAATAAATCACCACTGGATGTAAAAAGAAACAGCCCAGGAGCTCCAGAGGGGTTTAGCAGGGCCAAGCTTTGTTAGGAATGGCTTTTGTGGTTTCTTGCAGCAGAGGGGGGCAGGCCCCCCTCCATAACCAAGCTTTGATTTCCATTGCTGATGAGCAAGTTGCATCTGTCCACGTTTCAGAACTCTGTGTGTGTTTTCCACCCTATGGCTTTGAAGCCCTTGTCTACCCCTGGGCTTGCTTGGGTTTATTTTCATGTGCCTGTCCTCAAAGGTGTCGGCCTCAGCAGTTGATGACTTCCATTCCCCCAGGCAGGTGCTCCTTCCTCTGCCCCACTCCCCCCCTCAGGGCAGGAGGTGCTTTCTGCAGCAGAGTGGCTCTGCTGCAGTGCACAGCAGGTTGCTGCTGAAGGAGCCCTGCACCTCTGCTCGGGCAAGAGGGCACCCAGGGCACTTGCTTGAAACAACAGAAGGTAAATCCCTAAGGAACAAGGGCCTTTGCCACCATCTCTGCCCCTTGGCACTGGAGGTGCCACCCTGCACGTTGCAGCCACTGGGGAGGTGGTGTGGCAGAGGTGCACAGAGCACAGATTTACTCTCACACACTCCCTGCTCATAGATGTGCCCACACTGCCAGCTCCTGCCACAGTGCTCTGGGCTCCTGTGGGTCCCTGAGCTGTCATGGGGCTCTCTCTGCACCCTTGTGGGTCCCTGAGCTGTCATGGAGCTCTCTCTGCACCCTTGTGGGTCCCTGAGCTGTCATGGGGCTCTCTCTGCACCCTTGTGGGTCCCTGAGCTGTCATGGGGCTCTCTCTGCACCCTTGTGGGTCCCTGAGCTGTCATGGAGCTCTCTCTGCACCCTTGTGGGTCCCTGAGCTGTCATGGAGCTCTCTCTGCACCCTTGTGGGTCCCTGAGCTGTCATGGAGCTCTCTCTGCACCCTTCTGGGTCCCCAAGCTGACCACCCCTCTGTCCCCACACCTCTGCTTGCCCTCTGGCTCGTGCTGTGGCTGAGGGGACAAAAGGCTCAAGGTGGCTGCAGCTGCCCCAACCCAGTGCTGCAGCCAGAGCTCCCCAGACTGCAGCCATCAGAATTTCCCCCCCCAGCAGCATGGTGACAGAGGTTATCCCTTTGTGGCACTGGAACTCCCCTAGCCAGAGCCCCTTCTCCCAGCACAGGCTGGCAGTGCCCGGGCTGGCCCCTGCCATCCTGCCCAAGCAGCTGTGTGCTGAGTCCCTGCTGCTATGTAAATGCCACCCTAAAGAGATGTGATATTTTTTGGGCCATTTTTCTGTACTAATAAGATTTCAAGTGCAGGGTGACCTTTTCACAAAGGATTTGTAAATGCCAAAAAAAAAAAAAAAAAAANAAAAAAAAAAAAAAAAAAAAAAAAAGCTGCATAAAAATCTCTCTTTCCTGGGCAGAGAGAGGCAGCAGCACTTTGCCTTTGCTCCTTTAAATGCTGTTTTCCTGCCTTTCCCCCCTTGGGCTCTGTCTTCTCTTGCCACTGAAGGGCCCTGATGAATTCTGTACCTTCAGGAACAGCCTCCAAAAAGCATGAGAACAATCCAGCAGGGAAACACCCTCCTGCTCAGGGAACTGTGGAGCTGAGTGAACCAAAGGAACCCAAGCAGGGGCTGGTGGCCTGGCTGGGAGCCTGGGCAGCTCCTCTGCAGCCCTGGGTGGAGGGCAGGGACCATGGGCATCACTCCATGCCTGGCACCTGCTGCCCCAGGCCCTCTGTGTGCTTGGGACTGTGTCATTCACACCTGCAAGAGGGAGGTTGGGCTGGGGCTGGGGGGGGTTTTGTCTCTGTCCATCATGCAGAGCTGCCCAAGGCAGATTCCTTATCAGAGAGGTGATGGACATTCCACTGCCTGCTCCTCCTCCCCTGGGGACCCTCACCACCAGGGATGGCCACAACCACCTTGCCTTAGCCAGCCCAGGTGTAAGCAGCTTCCCCTGGCTGCTTGGTTCACCTGCATGCCCACCTTCCCTGCCCTTTGACCCCTACCAGCATGTCTCACTTCATCAGGGCTTCACCATTGAGCCCAGCTCGACCCCCTCCCTGAATTCCTTCTCCCTTTTGCAGTACCCAAAGGCTTCACTTGGTACTGGCATGGGCTCAAGCTTCTCCTGAGCTACAGCTTAAAAAAGAAAAATTGAGGCTGGATCTGACTCAGATTCAGAGTTTCATATTTTAATGTTTTATCACCTCCAACTCTCACCTCCTTTTAATTTCCTGAGTGACTCTTCTGCCCAGATCCCCAAATGCTAATGCACTCCCCCACCATTCCCACCCTGATTCCTCCCAAGCTTTTCTCCTTGTCACTTCCTTTCAGGGAGGAGCAGAGGAGCAAGAAGGAACAGGAGCAATAAACTGCAGGTTGGCACCTAATGTGTCACCTCAGATCACACAGGGAGGGCAGGGAAAAAAAAAAATCCATGGTTGAATAGGGATCAGCCAGGAAGAAAATTCTCTCTAATGCCCTGGTAAAACATCTGGAGGCTGGCCAGATGTTTGCATGTTTCCCTTGTCTGAATGTGAGCAGGTTCTTCACTCAAGGCCTTAGCAGGCAGTGCTCCTTGGCAGGCTTAATTTCTTTTTTTCCTCTTAAAAAGCTCCATTTTATGGCAAAAGAGCAACCAGGCAGTGGTGCTGCAGGTTAAGTGCTGAGCTACCAGACAGTGGAGTGGTTCCATTGGTTGCTTTTCCAAGGACAAAGCATTTTAAGAGCATTTTCCAACCCCACAAAGGTCCAGCAGCAAAGCCTCATTCAGAGCCAGCAGGACCTGCAGCTCCTCCTCCAGTGAGGACAGCACCTGCTGGGCTGTGGGACACTGGGGTTGGGGTCCCAGCTGCCAGTGTCTGCCTCAGGCAAGCTTGGTGATGGCTCCAGCCCAGAGTGCACAGCTGCAAGGCATGGCCTGGGATCCCTGAAGCTGCTGGCAGCAGCCATCTCCAAGTGGCCATCACTCAGTGCAGGGAGGAGTGAGGCAGAGAAGCTTTCAGTGTTGGACAAGAGGTTCACCTGCTCTGGCCCAGCAGCAGGAAGGGGAGGAGAGGGGACAATGCACAGCCACAGCAGCAGCTGTGATGCTTGGATCGCAAGTTGGATGCAAGTTGGGCATCTGCCACGGGGCTGCTCCAGCCCTCCCAGGCCCAAAGCAGCTCTGGGAGCCCTCCCTGTGCAGCTCTGGGGCAGCAGGACCAACCCCTTCCCAAGGCAGCTCCTTCTGGGCTGCTCTGGTGTGAGCTTCCCCATCCCAGCCCGGGTCCCTCTCTGCAGCATGAGGCACTGCTGCTTGTGCAGCTCTCACTGAGGAGAGTAATTGGTCCCTGGCCTCTTCCTGCTGTCCTCTCAGTATTTGTAGAGAGTCATCAGGGCTCCCTCCAGTCCTCTTCTCTTCACTTAGAGATTCCCAATTCAGCTCCATCTGCCCTCCCTGGCCCTCTCTCCCACTCCCACTTTATCCATCAAAGACCTGAGCCTCATTACTGGGCAGACACAGCACATGAGGGGAGAACATTGAGGAGGGGATGGTGAAATGCACTGGAAAAGGAGTTGGAATTCCCTGCTGCCCCAGACCTTTCCTGGCTGTTTGAATTCCCTGCTTACCCCAAAGCTTTCCTGGCTGTTTGAATTCCCAGCTGCCCCAAAGCTTTCCTGGCTGTTGGAATTCCCTGCTGCTCCAAAGCTTTCCTGGCTGTTTGAATTCCCTGCTTACCCCAAAGCTTTCCTGGCTGTTGGAATTCCCTGCTGCTCTAAAGCTTTCCTGGCTGTTTGAATTCCCTGCTTACCCCAAAGCTTTCCTGGCTGTTGGAATTCCCTGCTGCTCTAAAGCTTTCCTGGCTGTTTGAATTCCCTGCTTACCCCAGAGCTTTCCTGGCTGTTGGAATTCCCTGCTGCCCCAGACCTTTCCTGGCTGTTGGAATTCCCTGCTTACCCCAGAGCTTTCTTGGCTGTTGGAATTCCCTGCTTACCCCAGAGCTTTCCTGGCTGTTGGAATTCCCTGCTTACCCCAGGCTTTCCCAGAGGGGTGACTGCAGCTCAGGTGAAGCAGCTCAGCTGTGGGTGCAGGAGCTCTGCAGCAGTTTCCATCTCTTTCTCTGCTCCCCCCTGGGGCACACTGGGCAGCTCTGGCAGTCACTGTGCCATACCAGGACACACAGCACCCAGGGAGACGCAGAGCTGTGGACAGAGGCTCGGAGTTCCCTCTGGAACATGAAGACAGAAGTTAATTTGGATTTAGAAAGTGAAAATATCCAGAGAAGGGCCAGGAGGATGAGCAGAGGGCTGGAGCTCCTCTCCTGGGAAGGAGTTGGGGCTGTTCTGTCTGGAGAAGAAGTGACCTCCTTGTGGCCTTCCAGTATCTGAAAGGGGCAACAGGAAAGCTGGGGAGGGACTTTGGAGGGTGTCAGGGAGTGATAGGACTGGGGGGGGTGGAGCAAAACTAGGAGTGGGGAGATTCAGATTGGATGTGAGGAAGAAATTTTTCCCTATGAACGTGATGAGAGACTGGCAGAGGTTGCCCAGGGAGGNTGGCACAGGTTGCCCAGGGAGGTGGTGGAAGCCTCATCCCTGGAGGTTTTTGCAGCCAGGCTGGATGTGGCTGTGAGCAACCTGCTGTGGTGTGAGGTGTCCCTGCCCATGGCAGGGGGGTTGGAACTGGATGATCCTTGAGGTCCCTTCCAACCCTGACAATTCCATGATGCATTTCCATTCTGGCACCCACTGTTAATTACCTCCCCCTTCTTTTTTCTTAGCAGCCATTCTTGTGCTCTGTTTCTTCACTTGAAGCTGATGAGAAGCTGTCTGTCTCTGTACCCATTCTGCTGACACAAATCATGATGGATATGAAAAGCAAAGTACAAAAAAAAAAAAAAAAGGCAAATCTAATGAGCCACTGCTCAGAATGAGACCAAAAAAAAAAAAAAAAAAAAACAAAAAACAACCCAAACAAAACAGAACTTTAATCATCAATGTGCAAAGCCAAGCAGAATAAATTTCCTTCAAGGAGGCCTCCTCTCTATTTAAATGTAAAATACACTGCACTGGTTTAAGAGCCACAGCAAAACTGTGGATTTCTGAGCAAGTATTATCCTTGAAGCCCTCAAAACCAACAAACAAATCAAGCCACACCCCCAGCACTGCAAAGAGGCCAAAGGGTTGTGGCTGCCTCCTCCCTGGGGGTGTTCAAGGCCAGGCTGGATGAGGCCATAAGCAGCTGAGTGTAGTTGAGAGCTGTCCCTGCCCATGGTGGGGAGGTTGGAGCAGATGAGCTCTGAGGTCCTTTCCAACCTGAGCCACTCTATGGTTCTATGAAATGCAGACAACTGGAGGTACAATGAGGTCACAGAATCACAGAATCAGCCAGGTTGGAAAAGATCTCAGAGATCATCAAGTCCAACACTTGTTCCTCAAGTCCAAGGTCACTCAAGTCTTTAATCACTGCTTTGCTCTGGAAGGCAAGGACTCAGGAAATTGCCAGCACCATCATAGCTGATGGTGGGGAAAGTCTAACTCTGACCTGCTGCTGTTATAAATAAAAATATCTTTGCATAAAATCAGTGAGAGATCACTAGCAGCTTAGGAGGTTCAGTCCTGAGCAGCCTGGGAGGTTCAGTCCTGAGCAGCCTGGGAGGTTCAGTCCTGAGCAGCTTGGGAGGTTCAGTCCTGAGCAGCTTGGGAGGTTCAGTCCTGAGCACCTTGGGAGGTTCATTCATGAGCCGCTTGGGAGGCGCAGTCCTGAGA
>VXBD01003938.1:89509-104253 GCA_013399975.1 Indicator maculatus | reverse complement strand
CCTTTTCTCCCCTTCTCCCCCCCCTCCCTTTTCTCCCCTTCTCCCCCCCTCCCTTTTCTCCCCCTCTCCCCCTGGCAAAGACAAGCAGGTTATTTCCCTGGCAGGGGAGTGAGGCCTGGCTGTCCTTGGTAATGCTGTCAATTATGCCTGGAGGTGCCTAATTGGGGCCTGGAGCTGCCATGGTGAATTTTGGGGTAGTATGGAGGGTAGGGAGAGGGGCATGGAAGCCTGGGGGTTGCTGGCTTGGTAGAGAGGGAGGTGTGTGTGAAGCTCTGGCTTAAGGAGCTGCTGTGTTAAGCCCAGACTCTGGCTCTCTTTGTCTTTGCTATGCTTTGAACTATACCACTGTAAAATTGCAGTTTGTCAATAGCCTTTCCCTTTAAACTTTCCAATCCTATTCCCTCCTTTCTGGGAGTGTTATTCTTTTGCCCCTCTTGGAGCACTAGGAGCAAGCTTCTCTGCTCATTAAACTAAGACAATCTTTAAATGCCTAAAAGTGACTTAACTCTGAAAGAAACAACAAAAAAAAAAAACATAGGGGTTGAGGCAACCTAAAAATTCCACCCTCCCTGCCCAGTTCCCAGGCTAATCCAGAGCAGGTTCCATGTGGTACATTATGCACTGACACTGCTGGATGAAAATAGTAACAAGCAGTTCAGACTTCCCACCTGTGCTCCATAACTTCCTCTGCTGAGCCAGCACTCAGAGGGCAGCAGCTCTTGCTCAGGCACAGCACCCAAGCAGTTAGTTTGTGCTGCACAGGATTTGACCAGCAGCACATAGGCTTTAAATTAGTAATTACTGCCATTTGCCACAGGCCTCAAAGCCAAGAAACTAAAGTCAGAGGAAAAGAAGCAATTCTCAGACACTCTTGACTATTTCCCACAGGATGTCCTAGGACAGGGAGTGAGTTAGGAGCTTATCAGAAGCATAGCAGAACCACTTGCATTTGGTTTATTGCAGCAGAAAGCTGCCAGCAAGGTTGTAGCTTCTCAGCAGAGGATCTCAAGGGCATGCACACACATGTGGGCCATACATGGGGCATCCCTTGGTGTGTTGTAGGGCAGAGAATGACTTAGGTGCTCCTGAGAACCATGGCAGAACCACCTGAACTTGGTTTATTGCAGCAGAAAGCTGCCAGCAAGGCTGCAGCTCCTCAGCAGAGGACCTCCAGGGCATGCACACACGTGTGGGCCATACCTGGGGCATCAGAAGGGCTGTGAGAGAAATGTGCAGTGGGAAAAGGGAGCTATACTTACTGATATATCTTCTCAAGACATTTTCTATCTGTTTTTGCTGGAATCTTCCTTTGATTACAAGTTGGTTGTTACCATCTATTGAGCCACTAAAATAAAGAAAACTCAGTATTGGATTTGCAGAACACACCAAGCATTAAAACAAGCCCAAGAACGTGAAGGGAGACAATGAGAGAAGTCAGAATTACTTTGTAGGGGGTGTGGAAAAATGCAGAATTTTAAAGGTACTTGAAAACCTTGAGGAAGTTTTGCCCAAGCATAACCCTCACTGCTGTAAAAGCCAACTCCAGCAGAGCTCAGTCTCAGAGTTAAGCAACCCAATCACCAGAGCTTTACAGAACTGAGCATTAACACAGAGGAAACCAAGACAACTACACCTAGTAAGCTGTAATATGATTAATAAGATCCTCATTTTGATGGAGTAAGTTGAAGGATTTTTCACATTCTGGTTTCTAAGTGTTTATCTGGAGCTGAACAGACTCCAAAGCCCAATCCAAATTGGGCACTTATTACATTCAGGTTACAACCAGACTCCTGGAGTCTCTATTCCCACCCATAAGACCAGTGCAGCCTGCACCAGAGAAATGATGACAAGCAAGAAGCACAGCACCACACAGGAGATCTCTGAAGAGACAAAATCCAACAGATTCATGCTAGGACAGGTGGATTTAACTGCATCAGGCAGAGCAGAAGCTACAGGAACACAAGACTTGCCACCTCAAATAGGAGTCAGTTTGGGACCCCTCACTACAAAACACTGACTGCTGGAGAGTGTCCAGAGAAGGGCAACAAATCTGGTGGAGAGTCTGGAGAAAAGGTCTTATGAGGAGCAGCTGAGGGAGCTGGGGGTGTTCAGTCTGGAGAAGAAGAGGCTGAGGGGAGACCTCATTGCTATCCATAGCTCCCTGCAAGGAGGTTGCAGGGAGGTGGGGGTTGGGCTCTGCTCCCTAGGATGAGGTGGTACAAGGAGAGGAAATGGCCTGAAATTGTGCCAGGGGAGGGTTAGGTTGGAGATGAGGAAAAAAATTCTTTGCTGCAAGAGTGGTCAGGGATTGGCAGAGGCTGCCCAGGGAGGTGGTGGAGTCCCCATGCCTGGAGGTGCTCAAGAAAGCTGTGGCCATGGCACTTGGGGCTGTGGTTTAGTGGCCATGGAGGTGCTGACAGTTGGACTGGATGATCTCTGAGGGCTTTGTCAACCCAAACAATTTATGACTAGGCAGCCAGGCTCTCTCCCTTTCTTCCCTTCCCTAGCTACCTATCATCTGCCCTAGGGTGAGAGAAACCAGAAAGTCCTCACTGACTGTGACAAACACCTCTGCTGTCAGAGCATCTTTAATATAGGGAATCCAACCCCTCATCTGAACTGTCCCCTGGGGCTTATAGGTTTGCCTCTGTACCTCTTCCCTATGATGGCATCTCTGCAGTCACTCAGCAGAGGAAGAAAAGCCTGATGTTCAGGCACAGATATACAGAGCAAACCCCAAAAGATTTGTTTTTGATCAGACCCCAAGTGTGACACAGTTGCTTCCCACACAGTATGCCCAGCAGCCTTACCTTGTCCCCAACTCTGCCAACAAAAATGCCAGGAGATGTTTTGGCTGACGATGTAATCTAAAAATAGAGTAAAGGAGATGTTTAACCTCCTGCCTCCAGAAACAGCTGATGTTTATACACAGGGCTGGCAGGCTGAAACAATCTTAAATTACTGAGTTTAGAAAAGGGCACTGCCAGAGGGTCTGCACTGAAAAGCACAGAGAGGAAATGACTGAGGGCAGAAGAGAGCTATCGGTCGCGTGTGTCCCCCTCCAAATCCTTCTAAACCCAACTCACATTTACTTCAGCTGTTAAAAATCACTTTTCTGTCTGAGATTTTTCCATTCTTATTCCCCTACCCCTCACCATTTTCCTGACAAAAAGTATTAGTAGCTACTAAAAATGCACTTCAGTGTACCAGTCAGACCCTCAGGGCTGTTTGCTGGCACACTTCTAGAACAAAATCAGAGCTGCGTTCCCCAAGTGCTCACAAAGAACAGAACTGCCTTCAGAAGAAATAATTAAAGACACAGAGAACACTACAGAAAACAACGGGGAAAACAAAATTACTGAGCTCCATACCCTTCACCAGGAGGGTATCTCTGTAGCCAGCTCAAATTAGAAAGCACTTTCCCCACCCCTCACTCCAGAATTGCAAAGCATCACTGGTGACCCAACTACAGGCTTGACAGAAGCCAGGGAACTCACAACAGCAATAGGGTCAGTTTCAGTCCATGCAGCAGGCTCAAAATTGAAGTGTGAAATAATAAATTCTCAATACACCCTCCTCAGAAACCTCTTCTGACAGAGAGGTGTAGAAGAAATGAGCAGCAGGACTCAGAAAGCTTTCATTTCACTTCTGGCTTGCCAGAAACCCTGTGGTCAACACAACAGCCACCAGCACAGCAGAGTGGACTCATCCCCCAATTCCTGCCACCTCTATGGAGGAAACTTACAATTTGCAGATATCTGTAAAGTTGACAAAAGATGTTTTCTTGGTCCCTACTCTCACAACCTGGGGAGGCTTCATGACAAACTTCCGTTTCTCCCCAGCGACCATGTCTGGATTTTTTTCCCGCATGATGTTAAATACTCTGTTGAGCAGCTGCAAAGAGAGAAGGGATTCACAGCCATGGGAGCAGCCTGCACTCCTCAGATGAAGCACATCACTCTAACACACCTCAAACAGCATCCATGAGGAGTATTAGACCATCATTGCCCCCACAAGCTCCTGAACACACACTTAGAAAAATCACAGAATGGGTTGGAAGGGACCTTCAAGATCATTTGGCTCCAACCTCACTGCCATGGGCAGGGACACCTCCCACCAGCACAGCTTGCTCAAGGTCTCATCCAGCCTGGCCTTGAACACCTCCAGGGAGGGGACAACCACAACCTCCCTGGGCAACCTGTTCCAGTCTCTCCCCACCCTCACTCTAAACAATTTCTTCCTCATCTCCAGTCTCAATCTCCCCTCTCCCAGCTCAAAGCCACTGTCCTTCACCCTGTCACTCCCAGCCCTTGTCAAAAGTCCCTCCCCAGCTCTCCTGTAGCTCCCTTCAGGCACTGGAAGACTGCCCCTTGTCCTGTCACTGCAAGCCCTTAATAAATTCAAAATAAAAAGGCTGATTCCCCAAGGGTTTACCTCACACCCTACAATACCTCAGCCTATTTGCAGAGGAGCTTTAACTGGTGGTCTAGTGTGAGGTGTCCCTGCCCATGGCAGGGGGGTTGGAACTGGATGATCTTTAAGGTCCCTTCTAACCCTGACCTTTCTGTGATTGCCCAGTAGGAAAGTCAGCTGTGACAGAAGATGTGCTGTCTGTTATTCCTCTGCTCATGAACTTCTGATGAGGGAGATGAGAAATAATGGATTTAAGTTGGAACAGGGCAGATTCAGACTGGAGATTAGGAAGAAATTCTTTCCAGTGAGGGTGGGGAGACACTGGAACAGGTTGTCCAGGGAGGTTGTGGATGCCTCCTCCCTGAAAACATTCAAGGCCAGGTGGGATGAGGCCTTGACCAACCTGGGCTGGTGGATCCCATAGCAGGGGGAGATGGAACTAGCTGATCTTGAAGGGCCCTTCCAACCCAAACCATTCTATGACTCTGTATGACTCCAAGTCCTTTAATTTTCAGGTAGAAAAAGGACAAATGCACAAGGCCCTGCTCTGCTGCTCCATGAACAATGGTTAAGGAGACTCTTGACCATTACCTCATCATATGTGTAATCCCTCTCTGAGCCTGCCCACGCAGGTCCTGAATGAAGGCTGAAAGAAATTCCATCATCTTTTTTGCTATCTTCATCCTCAAAAGCTGTAAAGAAAGTTGTTTGGGATACATTAAAAAAGAGGAAAAAACCTCCAAAACATTCTTTAACCTCCTGCTTACACTATTTCTGAGAGGTCCCTCAAAGACTCCACTAGGACATGAGCACAGGGCTGCTGTGTTTGTCTGCCTACAAGGGACACCAGCACTTAGGGCAGATTTACAGTGCTTTTAGAGAACATTTTGCTGATCAAGAAGAGTGGCAAAGGTAACAAAAGGAGTTTGGAACAAAAAAGGCACTTGAACAAAACTCTTCACCTACAGGATGGGCTACTTTACACCTCTCACTGAGCTAGGTTATGCTCTCACCTTCATCCTTCTCCATTATCTCATCTTCATCTGGAAACTTCACATTCTTCTTTTTCTTCTTCTTATTGCCCAGCATGATATCAAGGTCATCTTCAGGTTCTACTGCCTCTGGCACATCTCCTTCAATTTTCAAGTCCTGCCAAGAAACAGTAAGGCCACAGTTTACAGGACTGAACACAAACCTTCACTGCACAGCATCAGAAATTGTAGAACGGCTTGGGTTGGAAGTGGCCTCAAAGAACATCCAGTTCCAACCTCCCTGCCATGGCCAGGGACACCTCCCACTAGATCAGGTTGCTCAAGGCCTTGTCCAACCTGGCTTTGAACACTTCCAGGCTTGAAGCTTCCACAACCTCTCTGGGCAACTTTTTTCAGAGTCTCACCATCCTCATGGGGAAGAACTTCTTCCTCAATAACCCCTGTAGCACACTATGGCAGATGAACACTGGCAAAATCCACCACAATCCTGAACCCTAACACCTAAGAATGGAACTGAAGGATGTTGAGGAGTGCTGCACTACTCCAGTGAGACAGGAGTAGGCTTTGACATGCCAAGCTCAGCTGCAGTGATGTAGCTGCATCTAACTGCAGTCTTGTATTAAGGCTTAGTTTACACTATTTCCTTTGGAACAGTTGACTTCATAGATTCATAGAAGGGTTTGGGCTGGAAGGGACCTCCAAAGGTCATCCAATCCAACCCCACTGCAGTGAGCAGGGACATCCCCAACTAGATCAGGCTGCCCAGAGCCCTGTCCAGCCTCACCTTGAGTATCTCCAGGGATGGAGCCTCAACCACCTCCCTGGGCAACCTGTTCCAGGGTTCCACCACCCTCATGGTGCAGAACTTGATCCTCACATCCAATCTAATTCTGCTCTTCTCTCATTTCAAACCATTGCCCCTCATCCTATCCCTACAAGCCTTTGGGAAATCCCTCTTCAGCCTTCTTGCAGCCCTCTTCAGGTACTGGAAGGCTGCTAATAGGTGTCCCTGGAGCCTTTTCTCCAGGCCAAGCAACCCCAGCTCCCTCAGCTTGTAGGCAGAGGTAGCCTGTGCATGCACCTGGAAACACTCCACATGGTTTCTTCTAGGCTATCAATGGAGCCCAATATCTTCTGGTAGAAGGACACACTACACCTAGCCAAAGGCATCAGCCATGTTGGGGCAGAAAGGAACCAAACACCTTCCAGGCCAGACAATAAGGCAGGGCAAAGCTGTGCTACCTGCAGCCAGTCCCATTTGTTAGCACAATTCTGCACATGCAGGGCAAGCTTTTCACCTGGCTGGGGCAGAGCAGAGGGACATTTTGTTTCCCAAAACACAAAATCTAAAGAAGAGGTTAAAGCAGAAGGTAACATTGCTCTCTGTCTCTAGCTCCCCAGGCTTACCAGTTACACCAACACCTGATACAGAAGCACTGCTTGGAATAAACTTAAGGAAAGTAAAAACATTTCAAAGAGCTTCTGGGACACAGCAGAGTGGCCAAGAAAACATCAGGGTAAAAGCAGATTTCTGAGCAGATAGGAACCCTTGCTTTGAAGGGCTGGCCTTTGGAAGATTATTGTGTGTCTGACTTCTTTTGCCACAAAAGACAAATTAACCTTGATGCTAGCCAGCCCTTACTACTGGTTGCAGAATTACTTGCTCACTGTTAAATCTTTTTATATTCCTGGGCAAAAAAGTCCTGGAGGAGCAGCATGGTCAGCAGAACCTACTCCACACAAAAGACAAAATGAAATCTAAGTGTCAATTAACTGCACTGAGGCACAATGACAGACTGGGAACAACTCCTGCACTGCCACTCCCCAGAAAATGAAAGCAAGAAAGTTTGCAGCCTAGCTAGGTAAACAAACCTTTACACCTTCTTCTGCTTCATCTATATCAAATATCTTTTTTGTTTTTTTCTTCTTTTTCTTTTGATTGAAGAAGTTTAAGTCATCCAGGTCATCTGTTGTATCTGAAAAACAAAGGAATGCCAAACGAAGTGTAAGAATTGGAGAAAGAGTTCAGATTAAGGTTTCTAATTACATCCAAATCTTCAAGGCATTACATTCAGACATAAACAATGTCCCTAGGAATACCTTGCAGGGTTTACAGCTTCACAGAATGCATTGGGGAAGGGACCCTCAAAGGTCATTCTGTCCAACCCTAACCAGAGCAGGCTGCCTGAGGCAACATTGGGTCCCATCTCAAACACTTGACCACATCCTTGGGCAACCTGTTCCAGTGTCTCACCACCCTCACTGTGCAGAACTTCCTTCTCATGTCCAACCTAAATCCCTCCTGCTCCAGTTTCAAACCATTTCCCCTTGTCCTATCACCACAGGCCCTTCTAAACACTCCCTCCTCAGCCTTCCTGTAGGCTCCCTTCAGATGCTGGAAGGCTGCTCTAAGGTCTCCCTGGAACCTACTCTTCTCCAGGCTGAACTGCCCCAGCTCTCAAGTACTCCAGTCCTCTGATCTTGGTGGCCTTCTCTGGACCCTTTCCATCAGGTCCATGTCTCTCTTGTGTTGGGGGCCCCAGAGCTGCACACAGCACTGGCAGCTGGGGTCTCAGCAGAGCAGAGGGGCAGGATCCTCTCTCTCCATCTCTGGCCACACTGCTTTGGATGCAGCCCAGGCTGCCCTTGGCCTTCTGGGCTCCAAGGGCTGCAAGTGCCCATTGCTGGCTCATGTCCAGCTTCTCCTCCTCCAGCACCCCCAAATCCTTCTCTGCAGGGCTGCTCTCAATCTCATCACCCCCCAGCCTGGATTGCTATTGAGGATTGACCCAGCCTAGGTTCAGGACCTTGCACTTTGCCTTATTGAGCCTCACGAGAGTCTCCTCAGCCACCTCTCAGCCTGTCCAGGTCCCTCTGGATGCCCTCCTGTCCTTCAGTCTTATCAACTGCACCACTCAGCTTGGTGTCATCTGCAAACTTGCTGAGGGTGCCTCAATCTCACTGTCAGTATCATTGATGAAGATACTGAACAGCACTGGTCCCAGCACAGACCATGAGAGGACAGCACCTATGACCCACCTCCATCTGGAGATCAAGCTGGTGACCACTACCCTTTGGATTCAACCATTCAACCAACTCCTTATCCACTGAAGAGTCTACCCATCAAATCCATCTCTCTCCAGCCTAGAGAGAAGGATGTTGTGGATGACTGTGTTAAAGGCCTTAGAGAAGTCCAGACAGATGACATCCATTGGTCCTCCCTTATCTTGTTTTAAAGAGGCCATTCCCCTCTACCCCCAAATATCTCAGCACTGTTTTACAGCTTCTGCATCTTCCAACTGCAGTTACTTATTTTTTTAAATGCTGTAGAAGAGAAACCAGCCCCTTAGGTCATGATAGTAGAGATGCTTGAAAAAAACTGAAAAGAGAGGCATAGGAGGAAGGGATAGTTTCCTTGGTCTACAGCAGGAGCCAATTTTATCAAGAAACTGGATTTAAGTTAACAGCATTCCCTGAACCAGGCCATCTTGAGATGACATTGGCCTCAATTTCAAAAGCAAAGGTAGGTACAAAAATCACAAACTTATTGCCTGAAAGTTTCCAAAGAACACCCTACTTGGCACATTCCCAGCTGTCCACAAACCATGTCCTTTTAACCAGGTTTCTGTTACCACACTGCTGTTTAACTGCCCAAATGAAAACCTGCTGCAATCGTGTGACTACTGCAAGAGCTGCATGTGGAAAACACAGAACTTCATCATCACTGTTTTAGGGATTCTCTTTTGATTGCCTCACACAAAAGACTTGAGCCAGGAAAGTGGAATTTACAGGAGTTATGGGTAGCTTGCTGGATGCCTTTGAATGTGAAGCAGGAGGGAAATCTGCCCTGCAAAGAGGCAGAGGAGCATTGCTCACAAACCTCTGAACAAACCAGGGCCCAGCACTTTACACTGTGAGGCTCAGTTCTTGAAATGGAACTACCTGTGGGAATTTAGCTCTGTGGGTTTACTTCACCTTTCTTCCTGCTATCTTCTTCATCTGCTTCAACATCTTTGTCTTCTGTTGGCTCTGGTTCAGCTTCTTTTGTTTCTGACTGCTGAGTCTCCTCTGCTTGTGTATCTCCTCCTTCCTCATCCAGCATGAAGGGCTTCTTCTTTTTCTTCTTCTTCTTGCTCACAGTAGGATCAAAAATCATCTGTAAAAGCCAAGAGTTGCTTAGCAGCACAACAATGACCATGGAATAGTTAGTTATAAGACCTTTAATTTCTCTTGACATTCCTTCAATCAAACTGTCCCTTGGCTTCAATCTCAACCAGGAATTTTCCCAAACTCTGCAACAGTGTAATCCAAGAACTGACTCAAAACAGGGATTACATTGGTAAGATCTTGTGCCAAGCCATAACTAATGTGGCCAATACACAAGGGATTAAAATATAGTTTAGAGCTTCTGCTACTTTTCCTGTGACAGTCCAAGCTTCCTGCCATCCATGCATTAGTTCAGCTCAAAACATGTGGAAGGTGTCAATTTCTGACAGCCCAGCTGCTTCTCTATCTGCTTATTATTATGGACTCAAATTTTGAAGTTAAGACTCTGCAGAGCAATCACTGAACCAACACCAAAAAAGAAAATTGAAGCACACAGCTACCTGAGCCTGGTAACATGTCAGTTACACTTTGTACTTCCATCTGTGAGGCACATTCACTGCCAGGTTTATTAAAGGCAACATTTATCAACAACTCTCTTGCAAGAATTCTCTGGTCTAGGGAGAAACCTAGAAGCCAAACTCTCTTGACAAGGATGCTCTGGTCTAGGGAGAAACCTAGAAGCCAAACTCTCTTGACAAGGATGCTCTGGTCTAGGGAGAAACCTAGAAGCTAGCAACACAGCAAAATTTGTATCAGCCTTCATCACTAGGAAGTAGTAAAGATCTCATCCTTTTCTCCCCACAGGTGGGAAGCTGAACCTCAGAGACCAAGTGATTAAAAGCTGCTAACAAGTTCTTTACCCACTGAACAAGTTTAATTCACCTAGTCGGGCTGTGAAGAAGGCACCAATCAAGATCCACTTTTAAGCTGCTCATCTGCAGACCATGAACTCTTCTGGTTTCCAACACAAGAATCCTGCTTTTTTCATGTAAGATACACATTTGACACTACAGCTACTGGTTAGTTTTGTTCCATACACCTGGCCATGTTTTCACACCATAGTACATATTTAATACATCACTTTTAGATGCTTAATGACACTCTTCCCCTAGCTTTTCTTATTAATTGAAGAATATTCTCACAGGTAGCTAAAAATCCACATCACAAATGGCCTCACTTATGAAAATCACAGAATGGCTTAGGTTAGAAGGGACCCCAGAGATCAACCTCCCTGCCATGTGCAGGAATGCCTCTCAACTAAACTTGGTTGCTCAAGGCCTCATCCAACCTGGCCTTGAACACCCCCAGGGAAGAGGAATCCACAACCTCCCTGGGCAAACTGTTCCAGAGTCTCACCACCCTCATACTGAAGAACTTCTTCCTCAGATCAAATCTAACCCTGCTCTCCCTCAGCTTCAAACCATTCCCCCTTGTCCTATCTCTAGGCATCCTCATGAAAAGACCCTCTCCAGCCTTCCTGCAGGATCCCTTCAGGTACTGGAAGGCAGCTCTAAGCTACATAAGCTATAAGGTATAAAATTTCACCACTTCAGCAAGTTCTCCAGCTGCTTCTTTTGATACACTCTGCAAGCTTGGCAAGTGTTTCCCTCTCTCTACAAAGCAACCTTTTCCTCACACTTTTCTCCTACATGGTATTCTTCCAATTTTTCTGGAACTTTTATATTCTATCATGGTTCTACTGAAAGGCAGTAAACTGTGTAATATGGGTTTTTATACATGGAGTGGGTCCAGAGGAGGGCACAAAGATGATCAGAGAGCTGGAGCACCTCTCCTATGAAGACAGGCTGAGAGAGCTGGGGCTGTTCACCCTGGAGAAGAGAAGGCTCCAGGGAGACCTTAAGAGCTACACTTCAGTACCTGAAGGGGACCTACAGGAAGGCTGGGGAGGGACTGTTCAGAAGGGCCTGTGGGGATAGGACAAGGGGCAATGGTTTGAAACTGGAGCAGGGGAGATTTACGTTGGACATCAGGAGGAAGTTCTGCACAATGAGGGTGGTGAAACACTGGAACAGGTTGCCCAGGGATGTGTTTGAGGCCCCATCCCTGAAGACATGCAAAACCAGACCCAATATGGCCCTGGGCAGCCTGCTCTATTTGGAAGTGTCCCTGCTGACTGTAGGGGAGTTGGATAAAATGACCTCTGAGGGTCCCTTCCAACCCAATCCAATCTGTGTTTGAAGCACAACATCACAGAAGTGTTCACATCCATGGGACACTGAAGCTTGATACTTTCAAACTGCTGAAGTCTGTTCTTTATCTGTGCACACTGGGCTGGGGCTTCCCTTTAGTGCTTGCACACATGTATGAATCATGCTCTGGTAATGCAGAGTCATCAAAGAATGTGCACAACCGGTTAGGCTGTCTGCTGGCTTCCTCTTTGACCTCCCCAGTCTGCTGAAACAGAAGGAAAGCTGCCTCCACAGGCAAGCCCACAGCTTTGGGAGCAAGCACATCAACACCATTTTCCAACTCATGACTCACTGGCAAGGCTCTGAAGAGGTTTATTTTCCCCTCTTTTCACATGATCAAGCAAACGTGCTTAGGTCAGGTGTAAGAATTTCTAAGGAGGCATCAGCCCATCTGCCCCAAATCATTCATCTCTGAGGAAAGGACTCCCCTTTCATCCTGAACCAGCATAAAGCTTATCTTGTGTCTACAAGAGGCAGAGCATGTCTTCAGCAGTATCACACTGAAGTTAACACACAAGGACAACTTCTGGTTGCAGGGAGATTGTTCAAGGCCAGCAACACAGCTGAGAAAAACAAAACAAAACAAAAACCACAACAGAGCACTGCTCTGAACAGCCCATTCCAGCCAGCCAGGTCAAGCCAAGCTTCTGCAAACCCATGATCTATTCATAACATGCTAACAGCTCTCAGGACACTTAAGAGAAGAGTTCCACAACCTGGGAAAGAAGTCTATGCCTGAACTATTTTGTTCATCAAGGGCTTCAGTGAGAACTCAGCAGGAGTCTCAGGTCACACATGCTTTAACAAATCATGATATAAACTAGCCAGCCTGATAAGCAGCCTGCTCTGTTTTGCCTTTCTGAGCTAGACATTTCACAAGGTTCTTCACTCCTTCTCTCTCTTCAGGAGCTTTGATTAGCTGAAGCATTATGATACCATTTAAACACTGACCAACCCTACATGCAGGCCCTCTACTGAAGGGACTGTAGCCCCCACCACAACTTTTGCTCCTCCTCTGTAGAAATGGTTATAAAACTTCCATCCTCTTTCTGCTCTCAGAGCCAAATTCCCATATGGGCTTGTCTTCCCTGTAGACCATACAGTTCTTTCTCCCACCCCACTCCATGCATCTGCTCCTTACCTCAAATGCCTCCAGTCAAAATCCTGACTTACATGAAATAAACAAGCAGAAGAACAAAGGAAAGAAATGAAAAAGAATCAAAGCTTCATATTCCAAATGTCTTTGAGACAGAAGTCACCATTTAACTGGGGATTCTAATAGAGGTCACAAATAAAGCCCATTTCATTAGTCTGAATAAACACAGACAGGTGGACAGGGACTGATAAAGTTGGGTCAGGTACCCTTACACTACACTGACTTAATGTGCAGAAATAAGGCAAATCAATTAATTGGAGTGCAAAATTAAGACCAAGCTGCACCTAAACCCTCTGGCTGCTCAAAACACAGCACTCTCTACTACCATTTCCTGAAGCTTCAGAGAGCCAAAAGTTCTCCTGGCCCTGTAGTTATCTGGAAGGGCTACATACATACCTAGTAGGGCTTTAAATAAACTAAATCATTAATGGACTGGTTCCCCTCACTAAAACAGGGCCTGCACTGCCTCTGCTGTGCCACCCTTCTGGACAGCACTCAGGAGGTGTTTCTAAGAGGGAGTTTCATTTTTCTAGGCAGCTCTGCAAACTTTTAAGTTACAGTCCAATGGAAGAATGCAAAGTTTTCTAACACCTACACCAGCTGAAGGTTCAGATTCATCCTTGTGGGTTATCACCCACCTTATTTGCTTTGAATTTCCCCAGTTTAATGTCAATAATAAACTGTTTTGCTCCAAACAACCAGATATACAGAAGTTCTGGAAGGCAAGGGAACTCCTCACTCTCAGAAAAGCAAAGACCTAACACTGACAGTTTAACTGTGATGGTTTAACTGTGGTATCTGTTATCATGCTTATTCTGTCAGTACACGTAAAGCAACCCAGAGATGCAACTTTACTTTGCTGGATATTCCTGACACTGCCTCAACAGCAGAGCAAGGGCAAGAAAAACAATTCTACTGACACTTAAACTAAACCCAAACCAGGAAACTCCAGATGAACTGCTTTATGGTCAGCAGACAGAAAGGATCTGATGCAACCATTCCTGGAGGTTAATTTCCAGAAGCAAAGCACAACCTGGACATTAGAACTGCAGTTCCAAGGAGATAATTAGGCATAAAAACGCAGTACATTCCTCCTAGATGTTGAAGTACCTGAAAAAGTCAGTCTCAGCTATCATTAAAACAATACAGTAACTACACTACTTCTCTTTTATTACTTAAGAGAATGTATGACCTGCCCATCTCCAAGGCTAGAGATCATGATCACTTTGCTCAGAAGAAAACAAACCACATAGGTGTTTTAAACAACACCAGAAAGAAGTGGCCACCACAGACCACCAAAAAAAGGCCATCTCATGGACTCAGCCAGTCCAGTTTCCCACAGGCTACAGTCACCCATCAAGCTTCTTATAATCTCACACAAGGAGAGCTTTCCCTTTTCCCCATGAGTACAGCCAAAACGAGGTTAGTAAAGATACCAACACATGGCATCTAAAACACTTCCAAGGTTCCTCAGACAGTTGTATCCAGTTCCTTGGAAGCATGCCTGCGCATACAACATCGGATCCGGAAAACCTGCACTCATCGTTTGTTAAGATGTAGCTATCCAGCTCTCAGGCCTAAACCCCAAGATATTAAAGCTCCAGGAAGAGAGCTCTAAGCAAGCTGGCTAACGCGATGGGGAAGGGGCGGCGGGAGAAATCTGCCTTCCTCCCCGGCCCTCCCTTTAGCACAGGCGGGCACCGGCAGCACACGAGGAGCTCGGAGCGAGTTTGAGGCGATCCCACGATACGCGGAGCCAGAGCACAGCCGCGGGCCCGGCGGGGCTCCGACAGCGCGCAGAGGCCGGGGAGGCTCCGGGGGAAGCCTCCAGCTCCACGCTCGGCCCGGCCCGGCCTCGGCCCACTG
>VXBD01003938.1:68156-83148 GCA_013399975.1 Indicator maculatus | reverse complement strand
GGGCTGCGGGATCCAGGCTGCAGGGTGCAGGATCCTGTGCCCGGGGTGCGGAGTCCGGGCTGCAAGGTCAGTCCTGTGCCTGGGGTGCGGGGTGCTGTACCCTGGGTGCATGGTGTGGGATCCCATGAGTGGTGTGTGGGTTCTGGTGAGTCTGGTCCTGTGCCTGCTGTGTGGTGCCCTGCACCCTGTGCCCATTGTCTGGTGTGTGGTGTGTTGTGTCCTGTGTGCAGTGTGCAATGTGCAGTGCAGGGTACCAGTGCCCTGTACCCTGTGCGTGGTGCCCAGTGTGCAGTGTCTGCCACCTGGTGTTCAGTGCCCCATGCTCAGTGTCCTGTGCCCAGTTGCTGGTGCCTTGTGTACCCTGTGCCTGGCACCCAGTGCCTGGTGTGAGGTGTCTGGTGTCCTGTGCCCAGTGCCCAGTGCCCTGTCCCAGTGCCCAGTGTCTGCTGTGCAGTGTTCTGTGCCCAGTGTTCAGTACCCAGTGTTTGGTGTCTTGTGCCTAGTGCCCTCTACCCTGTGTCTGGTGCCAAGTGTGCAGTGTTTGGTGTCCTGGGCCCAGTGTCCAGTGACCAGTGTCCAATGCACAGTGCCCATTGGCTGGTGTGTGGTGCCCTGTGCCCAGTGTGTGGTGTCCACTGTCCAGGTGACCTCTACAATGTGCCTGGTGCTCGGTGCCCAATCTCTGGTATCCCATGCCTGGTGCCCAGTGTTTTTTGCCCAGTGCTCAGTGTCCTATGCCCAGTCTACCTTGATCCCTGTACCCTGTACTCTGTGCCCAGTGTGGGGTGTGCTGGGCTTGGTGTCCAGTGCCCTGTGCCCAGGGTCCTGTGTGTGCTGCATGCTGGCTGGAGCTCTGTGTACCCTGTGCCTGATGTTCAGTGTCTGGTGTCCTGGGCTCAGTGCCCAGTGCCCTGTGCCTAGTGATTGGTGCCCATTTTCTGGTATGTCTGACTTTGGCAGGGACCCTGCAGCCAACGGCCAGCAGGATGTGGTGGTGCTGTGCAGAACAGGCCTCTGCCTCTCTGGGGGAGAGGAGGCTGAGGGAGACCTCATTGCTCTCTACAACTCTCTGAAAGGAGGTTGGAGTGAGGTGAGGGTTGGGCTCTTCTCCCTATTAAGAAGTAGTGAGATGAGAGGAAATGGCCTGAAACTGTGCCAGGGGAAGTTTAGGTTGGAGATGAGGAAAAATTTCTTTGCTGCAAGAGTGGTCAGGGATTGGAACAGGCTGCTCATGGAGATGGTGGAGTCCCCATCCCTGGAGGTGTTTATAAGGGGCAGAGATGTGGTGCTGATGGATGTGGTGTGGCAGCCTCAATCGTAAAGCACCCTCAGGTCCTTTTCTGCTGGGCAGTTCCCAGTCACTCTGACCCAGCCTGGAGCCTTCATGGGGTTGTTGTGACCCAGGTGCAGGACCCAGCCCTTGGCTTTGTTAAACCTCATCCCATTGGCCTCAGTGCAGCCTAAGCAGATCCCCCTGCAGAGCCTTCCTGCCCTCAAGCAGATCAAGACTCCCACCCGATTTAGTAGCATCTGCTTAGCGTCATTGACTTGGGCCCAGCCAAACCTCTTATAAAGCAAAAGGCAAATGTGGGGTGGGTTTGAGAAACCCATTTCCAAGGGTTTCCATGGTCACACAGAGCAAGGCTACTCTGCAAAACCTGCAGTCTTGCCAGAACTGTGCCTGCAAGAGAGGGACAGATGTTCCAGCCAGACAAGGCAGCTGACCTCAGCCCAAGCTCTTACAAACAGAAGTGTGCAGCAGGCTGTGGCAGAAAAAGGGATCAGTAAAAGTGCTGCTCAGTCTTTTTTTAATTAGCACATTATTATACAAGCCTAGGCAAGGTTTCCAAACACTGGAGGGGTCAGCTGGGTTTTGTTATGCTGTGCCACTTGTTCACAGTCCTAAATGGAATTTCTCTGTAGTCATGGCTGAAACTCAGAGGTTGTGGTTGAAAACTGGAGGCTCAGAGTTTTTCATGGCTCTCTGGTTCTTGGTGCACATTAAAAAAAAAAAAGCAGAAAAAAAGAAAAAAAGGAAATAAAATGTTGCTGTTCATCAGATTTATTCTCCAGGCCCTTCACAGCCTCCTTGCCCTCCTCTGCACTGGCTCCAGCACCTCCAGATCTCTGTTGTAGTGAGGTGTCCAAAAGAAATGAAGAGAAATGTTAAAAATAAATAAATAAAATAAAATTGGGTTTGCCATTGGGCACAGAAAAGTGGTGGCTACCTCCAACATCCTGAAGTTCAGTTGCTGGCCTTGAGTTGAAGCTCCCTCCCTGGAGGTGTTCAAGGCCAGGCTGGATGAGTCCTTGAGCAACCTGGGCTGGTGGGAGGTGTCCCTGCCCATGGCATGGGGGTTGGAACTGGGTGAGTTTTAAGCTGCCTTCCAACCCAAGCCATTCTCTGGGTCTGTGATTCTATGACTCTGTGGAATACCCTTCCTGTATGAGCTGGGACAGAGCATTCAGCCAGTAAAGAGCAATATACCTGCAAGGCTGAGTGGAACAGACTGCCCAGGCAAGTGGGTGAACACATCCCTGGAGGTACTTAAAAGCCCTCTAGACAGGGGCTCCTAAGGATATGGTGGTCCTGGTAGAGCTGGGTAAGGGTTGGACTTGATGATCCTAAGGGTCTTTGCCAGCTGTGGTGGTTCTGTGAGCTAGTCCAATGAAAAGCAAATGCATGAGCTCCATGATGACAACAAACCCACAGTGAGGATCAGAGCCATTCAGCACATCACAAAGGGACTAATGTGGATAATGTGAGAATAGCTTCACTACTTCCCAGCTTCCTTGCCCTCCTCTGCCCTGGCTCCAGCACCTCCACATCTCTCTTGGATTGAGATGCCCAAACTGGACACAACACTCCAGGTGTGACCTCCCCAGAGCTGAGTCCCAGGGGACAATCCCCTCCCTGCTCCTGCTGGACACAGCATTGCTGATCCCAGCCAGGATGCCTTTGGCTTTCTTGGCCACCTGGGCACTGCTGGCTCCTCTTCAGCTGCTTGTCCAGCAGCACCCCCAGGTCCCTTTGTGCCAGGCAGTTTCCAGCCACACTGCCCCAAGCCTGGAGCATTGCTTGGGGTTGTTGTGACAACATGTGGGCTCTGAGGGGCTGATGGCATAGACGCCATTAGATGCCTTGCAGAAGCAGCAGCAGCACATTAGTTGCTTTTCTGGTGGCCTTGCCTCTCTCTATAAGATGAAAATCATTACCTTGGGATGGACCTAGTGGTACCTTCACCCCCAGTTCAATGTCCAGCCTCCCAGCACAGTGCACAGGCAGAGCAGGAGCCTTGCAAACCAAGGAGAATGAAGGGAGACCTCATTGCACTTTATAATTACCTCAGAGGAGGCTGGAGTGAGGTGGAGGTTGGAGTGAGGTGGAGGTTGGAGTGAGGTGGAGGTTGGAGTGAGGTGGGGGTAGGAGTGAGGTGGGGGTTGGAGTGAGGTGGGGGTTGGAGTGAGGTGGAGGTTGGAGTGAGGTGGAGGTTGGAGTGAGGTGGGGGTTGGGCTCTTCTCACATGAAACAACAGGACGAGAGGAAATGGCCTCAAGTTGTGCCAGGGGAAGTTCAGGTTGGATATTTGGAAAAAGTTTTCCACAGGAAGAGTTCTTGGGCACTGTCCCAGGCTGCCCAGGGAGGTGGTGCAAGGATTTAAAAGATTCATGGATGTGGTGCTGAGGGATGTGGTTTAGTGGCAGTGGCTTAGCAGCAGCGCTGGGACGGTGAGTGCTGGGTGGGTGGTTGGGCTTGGTGATCTCAAAGGTCTCTTCCCACCTTGACAGTTGGCTTTGCTTCTGTGCTCCTTCCTTACCATCTCTTCTGTCTCTGGGAGATAAGAACATACTGGAACAGATCTTCTTCCTAAGCACATTGTCCTTATTGCTGCAGGACCAGCTGTGCTGTACAACCTCTGTAGCAGACACTCAGTCATCCTTGAGAATAAACTCTGACAAATGGGCAGTTGTTGGAAAAAAAAAAAAGTGGAAGTTATCCATTTTCTAATTATTTTTTTTAAGTTACCCAAGAGTTCAGATGGGTCTGAGGAGGGAGAGGTGCTGAAAATGTGAAAAAAATAGTTTTTTAGAAGAGCCAGGTGATCCAGCTCTGCACTGAAACTGGATGAATGTGTCTCAGATGAAGTTCAGACATAGCTTTCCTGACCCACAATAATATTTTTAGATGGTGAGCTGCACGAAATTGCCTTTCTAAGCCCTCATTTCAGGCTGACCTATCTTCAAGATAGCCCAAAGATTAAAAAATGTGCTGGTCCCAGAATGCTGCTTCTGTTTCTGAGCAGAGAAATGCAGAGAGCAGATTGTTTGCAGCCTGAGCAGGCAGGGCAGAGCTCTGGTTAAAGCCTTGATTTGATCCAGACGTAGCTGAGCTGCTAAACCTTGTGCTGATCCTCAGGAACTGAGGGACTTTGTGGCCTGTTAGCAGCAGAGAGACAGAAGGGCTGCAGGAGATAAACCTCTGGCTGTTTAGACACAAGCCAATAGTTCTGGGTGAAAACAAAGAAAGAGTTGCCAGAAGCTCTCCATAAGGACCACCATGGCTGTGCTTGCCCTGCTGAATGCTCCTCTGGCAGAACCAAATTGCAGCACCATCACTGCAGAGAATCAGAGAAGCCCAGGATGGTAGGGGTTGGAAGGGACCTCGGGAGAGCAGCAAGTCCAACCACTCTGCCAAAGCAGGATCATCCAGGGCAGGTCACACAGGAATGCACCCAGATGGGGCTTGAAAGTCTCCAGAGTGGGAGACTCCACAACCTCTCTGGGCAGCCTGCTCCAGGGCTCCAGCACTTTCACACCAAAGTTTCTCCTCGTGTTGAGATGGAACTTCCTGGGCTCCAGTTTGTGTCCCTTGCCCCTTGTCCTGTCACAGGACACCACTGAACAGAGCCTGGCCCCTTCTGCTTGGCACCAGCCTGCAGATATTTGTAACCAGTGATCAGATCTCCTCTCAGGCTGCTCTTCTGCAGACTGAACAGCCCCAGGGCTCTCAACCTCTCCTCCTCAGTTCCAGTCCCTTCATCCTTGTAGCCTCTGTTGGACACTCTCTAGTATATCCCTGTCCTTCTTGACCTGGGGAGCCCAGAACTGAGTCCAACCCCCCTGCCAAAGCAGGATCACCTAAAGCAGGTGACACAGGAACACATCAGAAGGGATCTTGAAAGTCTCCAGAGAAGAACACTCCACAACCTCTCTGAGCAGCCTGCTCCAGGGCTCCAGCACCCTCACCATAGAGAAGAGTCTCTTCCAGAGAATCCTGGGTGCAGGTCCAGAAAAGAGAGATGTTAGGTGGAAAGGGGAACCCAACACCCATCAGTCAGTAGCACCACAGTCTTCTCAGTGCAGCTGTCTGGAAAGCTGTGGACTCCTGAAGAGTGATTCTGAGATTTCCCACAAGTGCTTCTTTGATGGTAAAAAAAAGCCATGGAATTGTTAACTGGCACACATCTGCCTGGGCACTGAGTGATTTTGAGCCAAGGGAGAATGAAAACAGCAATCAGGAGCCCACCTTTCAGAAATGAAAAATGTATTTTTTTAGTCTGAACAACCTGATCATAGAACCACAGAACGGTTTGGGTTGGAATGGACCTTGAAGATCATCCAGCTCCAACCCCTGCCATGGGCAGGGACACCTCCCACCAGCACAGCTTGCTCAAGGCCTCATCCAGCCTGGCCTTGAACACCTCCAGGGAGGGGACATCCACAGCCTCCTTGGGCAACCTGTGCCAGTCTCTCCCCACCCTCACTCTCAGCAATTTCTTCCTCCTCTCCTCTCTCAATCTCTCCTTTCCCAGCTCAAAGCCATTGTCTCTCATCCTGGCACTCCCAGCCCTCGTCAAAAGTCTTTCCCCAGCTCTCCTGGAGCCCCTTCAAGTACTGGAAGGCTGCTTTAAGGTCTCCCTAGAGCTGCCTTTTCTCCAGCCCCAACTCTCCCAGCCTAGATCTTGATCTATATTCATCTGAGCACATAGATAAGGCAGCTGAAGCAGATCTGTAGATTGATGAAGCTTTGAGTCCCACTCAAATGCCTTGTTGCATCAGCACTCTCCCCTTGCTGCATGTTCCACTCCACACAATAGATCTGAGCTTTCAGCTGGGTCTTAGCCTAACAATATGAGCATCAAGAAGATTTATCCACCCACCCATCCCTCCCCACCTACTTCTTCCAAATGATGAAGCTTTTTAGCTACTGCAGTCCTCTGTGGGAGGCTGTGAGGTTGGCGGTGCTGGAAGGCAGTGTGCTCTGCTGCTCCTCTCCCCAGGAGCACCCTTGGGAGCATGCATCATTTCTGCTGAGCTCCCAGGGATGCATCCCAAGGGATGCTGCAGCAATCTCAAGCAAGGCTGGACTGAAGCCTTGCAACCAGAGGGTTGTTTACTGGAGATGCTCTGAAATGAATTAGTCCAGGAGGCTGGTTTGAATCATGCCCTGGAGAAGGGACAGATTTTGGCTTAGTGGAGAGGCTGTCTACAACAAAAGCCTTTCTCCAGAGAAACCCCTCAGGGGCCAGGCTGGCTTTCAGCAGTTCCAGCAGGTGTGTCCACATCACCATTTTAGCCAGCAATGTGCTCTGGTGGCCAAGAAGGCCAAGGGACTCCTGGGGTGGATTAGAAGGGCTGTGGTTAGTAAGTTGAGAGAGGTTCTCCTCCCTCTCTACTCTGCCCTGCTGAGGCCACATCTGGAATATTGTGTCCAGTTCTGGGCCCCTCAGGTCAAGAAGGACCTCAGGGAACTGCTTGAGAGAGTCCAGCACAGAGCCACAAAGATGCTGAAGGCAGTGGAACATCTTCCTCATGAGGAGAGCCTGAGGGAGCTGAGGGCTCTGCAGCTTGGAGAGGAGGAGCCTGAGGGTGAGCTCATTGCTGGGGATAAAGATGTGCAGGGGGAGTGCCCAGAGGCTGGAGCCAGGCTCTGCTGGGGGATGCCCAAGGACAGCACAAGGGGCAGTAGTGGAAGATGAGGCAGAGGAAGTTCCATGGAAACAGAAGGAAGAATTATTTCCCTGTGAGGGTGACAGAGCCCTGGGACAGGCTGCCCAGGGGGGTTGTGGAGTCTCCCTCTCTGGAGATACTCAAGACCTGCCTGGCTGTGTTCCTGTGTGACCTGGTGTAGATGACCCTGCTCTGGCAGGGGGGTTGGACTGGATAATCTTTTGAGGTCCCTTCCAGCCCCTCACATTCTGTGATTTTTCTCCCTGACCCATGACCAGCACATCATTGCCAGCATCATAGGAGAAGGAAATAAATCCCTTTCCACAAGCCTCTTTCTTCTGCAAACGTTGGGAGCCCCACACACTGAAGTACGTTGGCCCATTTCCCCTCCATCCCACTGCCTTTCAGAACTTGTGTTGCACAGTTCTGCCACCACTGATGCTGGTTTGGTGGCCACAGTCTGCTCTTGGTCACACAGCACAGGCTGGAGAGCCCAGGGGGCTTGATCAGCTCTTCCCTGCTGTTTCTGGACACTCTCTTTGAGCCTCCAACACTGAGTCAGGTTCTCTTCTTCAGGAGAAAGCTTGGATGATTTTCTAATCTTGGTAGCATTGCTGCCAGAGGTCAAGTGGATGAGGTTAACAGGAATTTGTGCTGTAAGTCAAGGGTTGGTAAGCAGCCCTCTGGACATGAGCCAGCAGTGTGCTCAGGTGGCCAAGAGAGCCAAGAGGATCCCAGCCTGGATCAACAATGGTGTGGCCAGCAGGGGTAGGGAAGTGATTGTCCCCCTGCAAACTCACACCTTAAGTATTGGGTTCAGGTTTGGGTCCCTCACTCCAAGAAAGACATTGAGTTGCTGGAGCATGTCCAGAGAAGGGCAACAAAGCTGGGGAAGGGTCTTGGAGAACAGGGCTGGGGAGGAGCAGCTGAGGAGCTGGGGGTGTTTAGCCTGGAGAGGAGGAGGCTGAGGGAGACCTCATTGCTCTCTACAGCTCCCTGTAAGGAGGTTGCAATCTGGTGGGGGTTGGGCTCTGCTCCCTAGGATCAGGTGCTAGGAGGAGAGGAAATGGCCTGAAATTGTGCCAGGGAAGGGTTAGGTTGAAATGAGAAAGAATTTCTTTGCTACAAGAGTGGTCAGGGATTGGCACAGGCTGCTCAGGGAGGTGGTGGAGTCCCCATCCCTGGAAGTGTTGAAGCAAGCTGTGGCCATGGCACTTGGGGCCATGGTTTGATGGCCATGGTGGGGTTGGGTTGCTGGTTGGACTCCATGATCTTAGAGGACTTTTCCAACCCAAACATTTCTCTGATTTTATAACAGACAACACAGCAGAGCAAGCACACAGCAGGGAGCTGTTTTGAAAGAGGTGTCTGAGGGGGGCAGAAGCTCCTGGCATCCATTCTGCCCTGATGAAAAGATTTCACCAAGAGATTAACTCAGGTCTCTGGCCTCCTGCAGCAAGCAGCCTGCCATCCCAAAATTGCTGGAGTTTGTTGCCAGGAGGGCAGACTACTCTGCCTATTGTTATCACTCCCATTGCTGAGAGAAGTCTTCTGTCCCACAGCCAAATTTATGACCTCTGTTACTGGCACAGCAGTGAACAAAGCAAACCACAGTAAATGGCAAGGACCAGGGAGCAGTGACAAAGATAAATCCAGCCCACAGACAAAGGTCGTGGTTGGGCTCAGTAGATCTCTGGTAGCACTTCTGAGAAGTGCTTTTCTTTTGTCTCTGATTCCTGCCTTGCCCTCTCTGTTATAAACAGCCAGGAGCTTCCCCCCACATGAAGAGATGGACAAGCAGCTGGTGTGTCCCACCAAGGGGTCCCACCAACCCACTTGGGAGTGCCCAAGACATGCTCAGTGACCTGTATGGAATGAACTGGATTGATTCCCTCATGTTCATGACCAGTTTGTGGTCTCTGCAAACAATTCCTGCCCTGAGAGATGTAGGAACAAAGCCATGGGGATCATTCCAACCATTTCCTCTGTGCCTTCAGCCATGTGCTTTGTTCAGGTCTGATCCACAGGCAGAAAGCTTGGTGTGGGAATTACTTTGAGCCTGGGAGGAAGGGTGGGTGGATCTCAGAGCCCTAGTCAGATCCCCAAGGGAACAACACATCTTCTCTGAAGCCACGAGAGTGGTTCTGCTACCACAGCCCTCAGCAGCCAGCAGGGCTCTGATTCCAGCAGGGCAAGAGAGGGGATCCTGCCCCTTTGTTTTGCCCTTGTAAGACCCCACCTCAAATACTGCCTCCAGTTCTGGTGTCCCCAGCAGGAGAAGGACACAGAGCTGTTGGAGTGAGGCCAGAGGAAGCCACAAAGATGATCCAAGGGCTGGAGCAGCTCTGCTGTGAGCACAGGCTGAGGGAGCTGGGGGTGTGCAGCCTGGGGAAGAGAAGACTCCAGGGGAACCTTAGAGCTGCATTCCAATAGCTGAAGGGATCCTGCAGGAAGGCTGCAGAGAGACTTTTCCTGAGGGGGCTAGGGACAGGCCAAGGGGGAATGGTTTGAAGCTGAGGCAGAGCAGGGTGAGACTGGAGCTGAGGAAGTTCTTCAGCATGAGGGTGGTGAGACTCTGGCAGAGGCTGCCCAGGGAGGCTGTGGATGCCTCCTCCCTGGGTGTCTTCAAGGGCAAGTTGAATGAGGCCTTGGGCAATCAAATCTAGTTGAGAGGTGTCCCTGCCCATGGCAGGGGAGGTTGGAATAGATGACCTCTGAGGTCCCTTTTAACCTGAGCCATCCTGTGATAATTCTCTCTGTTGGGTCCAGGCACTGTCCTGCAATCTGCTCCACCTGAAGTGGCATGAAAAGGCAAAGAGTTCAAGATGATTGCTGTGGTTTTTTGCATGATGATGTGAGGAAAATCCAGATCAAGAGTTCCATTCTTTCTGAACAAGCCACAGAAAGATTCTTCCTAGAGAATCCAGAACAGAGTCTTCTAAGATCACAAAATAAAAATCCTATTTATGGAGATCAAGGAATCATAAAATCACAGAATGGGTTGGGTTGGAAGGGACCTTCAAGATCATCCAGCTCCAACCCTCCTGCCATGGGCAGGGACACCTTCCACCAGCCCAGGTGGCCACATGCAGCCTGGCTTTGAACATTTCTAGGCTTGGAGCCTCCATGACTTCTCTGGGCAGCCTGTTCCAGTGCCTCACCACCCTCATGGGGAAGAATTTCTTCCTAATGTGTAACCTAAATCCAGCTTCTTCCAGTTTGAAGTCATTACCCCTTGCCCTGTCACTTTGTAAGAAGTCGTTCCCCAGCTCTCCTGGAGCCCTTCAGGTACTGGAAGGCTGCTCTGAGGTGTCCCTGGAGCCTTCTCCTCTCCAGGCTGAACAGCCCCAGCTCTCTCAGCTTGATTTCATGGGAGAGGTTCTCCAGCCCTCTAATCATCTTCATGGCCTATTGAAGCCAGCCTGTTGCAAGAGACTTGAAGCTAAACTGCAAGTAGAAATCACATCCTGGATACCTTCTTCCCTGGAGAGCCTTAGCTTGCAGGCAGGAAACATTTGCTTTCCTCAACAGCAAACCAAGAGCAGGTTCTCCTAAAAACATAGCTCCTTTCCACACACTTCCCACCAACAGGAAATTTGAACCTCAGGAAGAAAAATTGCAGCCTAGTATAGTCTCACAGGAGATCTGGGAATTCCCAGGACGTGGTGTTCCTCATCTCCTAACAAAAATCAGTACCCAAGGCCTTTGGGTTTGTTTTCAAAGGAACATTTTTCACTCCTTTTCTTATCATCTTTGGCCTCACAAGAGAACTTCTTGTTATGCCTTTAGTCTGCTCATATTGTGTGATTTGAATGAGTTTTGTGTGCAACTCAGAGTCCTCCCAGAGGAAAGACAGAGAACTGGTGAAGGCAAAGTGGAGATGCTTTAATCTCAGCCAGTGTGCTTCCCACCCTCTGAAACTGCCAGGACTGTCTGACAGGCAGGCACTGAGCCTGTTTCCAGCACAGCCTTTCTGCCACTAGCAGCATCACATCAGCACCACTCTACCTGTTGTATGCCTTGTTATAAATCACAAAACCAGGGATTTGTTCAGCTTGGAAAAGCCTCCAACATCATTGAGCTCAACCAGCAACCCAACCCCACCATGGCCACTAAACCATGGCCTCAAGTGCCATGGCCACACATTTCCTGAACTCCTCCAGGGATGGGGATTCCACTACCTCCCTGAGCAGCATGTTCCAATCCCTGACCACTCTTGCAGCAAAGAAATTTTTCCTCTCTCCAACCTAAGCCTTTCCTAGCACCATTTCCTCTCCTTCTGTCACCTGTCTGGAGGTGTTCCTGTGTGACCTGCCCTACCTGGTCCTGCTTTGCAGGAATNCAACCCCACCATGGCCACTAAACCATGGCCTCAAGTGCCATGGCCACACATTTCCTGAACTCCTCCAGGGATGGGGATTCCACTACCTCCCTGAGCAGCATGTTCCAATCCCTGACCACTCTTGCAGCAAAGAAATTTTTCCTCTCTCCAACCTAAGCCTTTCCTAGCACCATTTCCTCTCCTTCTGTCACCTGTCTGGAGGTGTTCCTGTGTGACCTGCCCTACCTGGTCCTGCTTTGCAGGAATGTTGGACTCAATGATTTCTGGAGGTCCCTTCCAACCCTTAGCACTCTATGAATCTATGGTTCTGATACCAGGGAGCAGAGCCCAACTCCCTCCTCACTGCAACCTCCTTGCAGGGAGTTGTAGAGAGCAATGAGGTCTCCTCTCAGCCTCCTCTTCTCCAGATCAAAAAATCAATCAATTCAAACACAGCACCAGCAGCAGCAAACACTCTTCCCCTGCTCCAGTGTGGGAACTGCACCAACTCCTTGCCACAAGCTGTAAGTTCTTCATTAACTGCTCCACACTGGGTCCTTGTGTCAGTGTGAGAGCTGAAATCCCCCACACTGACAATAACCAGGCTAGCTCAGTCTGGAAGCAAATGAAAGCTGTATTGACAAGCAGATCTACAATCTCTGATGAAATGCAATGAATGTGNACAATAACCAGGCTAGCTCAGTCTGGAAGCAAATGAAAGCTGTATTGACAAGCAGATCTACAATCTCTGATGAAATGCAATGAATGTGTACAAATAGACACAGTTCACAACATTTACAAATGTATACAATCAACAGAACAGCACAACCAAGCTCCCTTTGCTTCCCCCCAAAGGGGACCTTTCCCAAGGGACCTCTCTCCAAGAGGCCTCCTCCCCCAGACCCCCCTGGCAGAAAGCAGTCAGCTAAAAACAAAGAGCTGTTAACTTAGCTCCCCAAGGTCAGTGTGTTATCTTCAGCCAGAAGAGGAGAAGCAGCAGCAGCCAGACCAGCAAGTTGCCCTGACTGCCCCAACTTTGTTTTGAGGAGTGGTTCTTAAACATTTCTATCTCTCCAATGGAAGTGTTTAGAGCAATCATTATTTTGCTTGCTTACACCCAGTAGTGACTTATTTACACTCTTTAGCTTTCTCTGCTTGAACTTTGAGAAGAAAAATTAAAAAGACAGTTTCAAACCATCACAGTCCTGTCCAGGGGTTTTAGTCCTTCAGGAGCAGACTGCTCCAGAGGGAGTTTCCCATGGGGTCACAGGTCCTGCCAGGAGCCTGCTCCAGAGAGAGCTACCCCTGGGCTCACAGCCCCCTTCAGATGCTCTGGCACAGAGTCCTCCACAGCTGCAGGTGGATAGCTGCACCACCTTCAGCCTCCATGGCCTGCAGGGTTACATCCTGCCCCACCATGGTCTTCCACCAGCAGCTGTAGGGGAATGAATGTCTGCTCTCCACCTCCTTCTCCTCTTCTTCACTGACCTCGATGTCTGCAGAGTTGTTTCTCTCACACATTCTCACTCATCTCCCCCAGCTGCTGTCACACAGCTCTTCACTCCCCTTCTCCAGCACTTTATCCCAGAGGTGCCACCACCATCTCTGCTGGGCTCAACCTCAGCCAGCAGTGGGTCTGGCCAGCAGCCTCTCACAGAAGTCACCCCTGTAAGCCCCTCCACTACCAAAGCCTTGCCAGGCAAACCCAGGACAGTCCTTAGCACCAGTTTGTCTCTGGTTTGGTTTTCACCCAGGGACAATTAAGGCAGCAAAACAAACAATAGGCACCCAAGTGCCAAGGAGCAATCACTTTCAACATCCACTAAACAAAGAGGCTGCTGAAGGATGTCAGCTTTAAGGCAAATCAACCAAAGCTGGAGAGAGCCTGATCCATTGAGCTCTCCCTTCCCAGGAGGATCCTGGCCTGTGGGACAGAAAAGAGGAACAAAAAGCAAGGGTTTTTTTTTGAGATTGAAAGGGATGCTGAGATTTAGCCACTTGAACAGTGAAGCTTGGAGCAGTCACAGCCTCATAGATTGGTCACAGTAATTCCCAGCTGAGCCATCATGAGCTGTCTCCTCCACAGAGGCTGTCCTGCTGCAGCAGACCCAGAAGCCAGCCTGCCCTGACACAATGCTGCAGTGGCTGAGGGCAGCTGCAGTGGCTGAGGGCAGCTGCAGTGCTTGAGCTTCCATAAGGAGAAGGCTTGAAAGGTGCTCTGCTCTCAGGGTCCTGTGCAGGTCATAGCATCACAGAATCACCTGGCTGGAAAAGACCCTGAGATAGATCATCAAGTCCACCCACCAGCCACCATCTCCCTGCACACAACTGTTACACCAGGTCACAGAGTCACAGACTTGTCAGGGTTGGAAGGGATCTCAAGGCTCAGCCAGTTCCAACCCCCCTGCCATGGGCTGGGACACCTCACACTACAGCAGGCTGCTCACAGCCACATCCAGCCTGACCCTTAACATCCTCCTCCAAATGTTTTCTAAACTCCACCAGGAATGGTGACTCCACCACATCCCTGGGCAGCCTGGTCCAGTACCTGAGAATCCTTTCTGGGAAGAAATTCTTTCAAATATCCAACCTGACCCTTCGCTGGGGTAACTTGAAGCCATTTCCTCTCATCCCATCACTTGCTACTAGAGAGAAGAGCCCAACCCCCACCTCATTGCAACCTCCTTGCAGGGAGCTGTAGAGAGCAATGAGGTCTCCCCTCAGCCTTCCCCTCTCCGGGCTAAACACCCCCAGCTGCCTCAGCTGCTCCTCCCCAGCCCTGTTCTCCAGACCCTTCCCCAGCTTTGTTGCCCTTCTCTGGACATGCTCCAGCTCCTCAATGTCCTTCTTGGAGTGAGGAGCCCAAAGCAGAACCCAGGACTCAAGGTGCAGCCTCAGCAGTGCCCAGTACCTAGGTAAGATCACTCCCTGCTCCTGCTGACCACACTAGTGCTGATACAAGCCAGGCTGCTGGTGGCCTTCTTGGCCACCTTAGCACACTGCTAAGGGGAGACCCCAAACAGATTGAGAAGCAGCTCTCAGCCTTTTACCTCCTAGGCTTTAGGTCTTTAGCAAATAGGCTGAGGGAGCTGGGGTTGTTCAGCCTGGAGAAGAGAAGACTCCAGTGGGACCTTGGAGCTGCCTTCCAATAGCTGAAGGGAACCTACAGGAAGGCAACAGAGGGACTTTTCATGAGGGGGTCTAGCAACTGGGCAAGGGGGAAGGGTTTGAAGCTGAGAGAGAGGAGGTTTGGACTGGACCTTAGGAAGAAGTCCTTCAGTATGAGGGAGGTGAGTCTCTGGAATGTGTTGCTCAAGGACCTTGTGGATGCTCCCCCCCTGGAGGTGTTCAAATCCAGGTTAGTTGAGGCCTTGAGCAACCAAGTTTAGTTGAGAAGCATTTCTGCCCATGGCAGGGAGGTTGCAGTATATGATCTCTGAGGTCCCTTCCAACCTAAGCCATTCCATGATTCTTTCTTGTAGTGACAGGGAACTACATGACATTGAAGCCATGGGGGCTTGAAAACATTGTCCAGGCTTGGTTGGCTACTTCTCATTTAATTCTCCTTCCTCATCTCTTACACCAGCTCTTAACTTGAAGCTTATTTCATTCTTTCAGCATTTTTTACATTCATGTATTCCTGGGAATACAAAGGAAGAGATCATAGAATCATAGAATCATAGAATCATAGAATCATAGAATCATAGAATCATAGAATCA
>VXBD01003938.1:38770-50906 GCA_013399975.1 Indicator maculatus | reverse complement strand
CCCTTCCCCTGCCACAATTTCAGGCCATTTCCTCTCCCTCTATCCCAGAACCAGCAAGTACAGCACAAACTGAGACAAAAGTGGAGCCTAATTTCATACCAGTTCCAGCTGGAGGTGGGCTTTATCCACTCAGACTAGGAAAGACAACATTTTATTGTGCTGGAGACAAATCCCAAGCAGGGGCACCTAAATGCACAACTTCTGAATGCAGCTGCTGCCAACAGCCTCCAGCTATCAGGTCATCCTCTGGGATCCTTTTGTCCCCATCTGGTGCACAGCTAGAGATAGTTGTGTCTGCACTTACAGCTACAACCCTTGGGCCTCCCTAGTTCAAAGGCAGCCTTCCCAAAATGTCATTTGCACCTTTGATGGGAACCAGCTTTATCCTCAGAGGAACAGCAAAGCAGAGCAGGCAAGATTAGCACTAACAGACCTGCATGGAGCTAAGGATTGATGCATGTTTTGAGTGACTTCATACCATGCTCTCCTAAAAACATAGCTACACCCTGGGAGTTTGTTGGGGTTTAAGCCATGACAAAAGGAGACAAAGAAGTTAAGGATTCATGGAATCATAGTATCAGCTGGGTTGGAAGGGACCTCCAAAGGTCATCCAGTCCAACCCCCTCTGCAGTCAGCAGGGACATCCTCAACTAGATTAGGTTGCCCAGGGCCTTGTCAAGCCTCACCTTGAATATCACAGAATTACTGAGGCTGGAAAAGAGCTCTGAGATCATCCAGCCCAGCCTATGACCCAACACCACCACATCAGCTAAACCCTGCCACCAAGTGCCACAGCCAAGCTTTCCTTAAACACCTCCAGGGATGGTGACTCCACCACCTCCCTGGGCAGTCCATCCCAGTACCTAATCCCTTTCCATCAGGAAGTGCTTCCTAACATCCAACCTAAACCTCCCCTGGCACAGCTTCAGGCCATGCCCTCTCCTCTTGTCACAAGTTGCCTGGGAGCAGAGCCTGACCCCCACCTGACTACGACTTCCTATTAGGCAGTTGCAGAGAGTGATAAGGTCCCCTCCAAGTCTCCTCCTCTCCAGGCTGAACACCCCCAGCTCCCTCATCAGGCTTTCCCTCCAGCCCCTTCACCAGTCTCATTGCACCTCAGTATCTCCAGGGGTGGGGCCCTGCCCACCTCCCTGGGCAGCCTGTAACCTGTTCCAGTGCTCAGTCACCCTCATTGTAAAGAACTTGTTCCTCACCATCTTCAGCTCTGGCCTCCATGCTTTCTTTTTAGATGTGCAGTTTTGTCTTTGGTTTCTCCAAGGCAGATTTATTACCTGGAGGGGCCCAGGTTACCAAGCAAGCCTGTTCTGTGACACACAAGTGAAGTCCCTCAGGGATCAGTGCTGGGACCAGGCTTGTTCAACATCTTTGTTGGTGCCATGGACAGAGGCATTGAGTGCACCCTCAGCAAGTTTGCTGATGGCACCAAGCTGTGTGGTGCAGCAGACAGGCTGGAGGGAAGGGATCCATCCAGAGGGACCTGGACAGGCTGGAGGGAAGGGATCCATCCAGAGGGACCTGGACAGGCTGGAGGGAAGGGATCCATCCAGAGGGACCTGGACAGGCTGGAGGGAAGGGNGTGCTGGAAGGTGTCCAGAGAAGGGCCACAAGGATGAGCAGAGGGCTGGAGCTGCTCTGCTCTGGAGACAGCCTGAGAGAGTTGGGGTTGTGCAGTCTGGAGAAGAGAAGGCTCTGAGGAGACCTTCTTGTGGCCTTCCAGGATCTGAAGGGGGCTCCAAGAAAGCTGGGGAGGGACTTTTTAGGCTATCAGGTAGTGATAGGCCTGGGGGGGATGGAGCAAAGCTGGAAGTGGGGAGATTCAGGCTGGAGGTGAGGAAGAAGTTGTTCCCCATGAGAGTGGTGAGAGCCTGGAATGGGTTGTCCAGGGAGGTGGTTGAGGCTCCATCCCTGGAGGTGTTTGCAGCCAGGCTGGATGAGGCTCTGGCCAGCCTGATCTGGTGTGAGGTGTCCCTGCCCATGGCAGGGGGGTTGGAACTGGCTGAGCCTTGAGGTCCCTTCCAACCCTGACTGATTCTCTGATTCTGTGATTCTCTTTCCTTCAGCTTTTGTCTTTGCAGTGGGGCTTGGTGAGCTGCACGGAGCTTGTTTGGGAAGAGCTGAGCCCAGTGCCTAGGGAAATGTCAACATAAGCCAGAGGACACTGCAGATCATTTGCAACTGAAGAATACCCAGCTGGAGAAGAAAACTCAGCACCCTGCTGTGAAGCCCTGGTCTGCCATCCTGCACCATGCTGCTGGATCTAAGCAATCCTTCACCATCTCCATTCAAGCTGCCACTTGTACTCCTGCCAGTCCCCAGCAGGAGCACATTCCCTGAATGTTCAGCAGTCTCTGGAGGAGGCTGTGCAAGGATGGGTGCAACACCCCCACGTAGTGCAGGGCAGGCTCATTGTTTGTATAGTCCTGACACAAACTTTTGACTCAATTGCTGTTCCAGCACTCAAGCCAAAGAATCATCCTGGTCAGGATGCCAAGCTGCTTCCTTCCAGCTGGTGCTTCAGTTCACATGGCTAATGGTCTTGATCCAAAAGCTGATCTTCCAGAATGAGTGGCTCCATTCCTGCTCTGGGAATCAGTCAGGCAGTGTGATCATGGACTAGATTTGGCCAGTGAGGAAGAAACCTTTTGAGCACAGAACATGGAACTGAGCCCTGAAGCTATACCAAAAGAGGGGGTACACTTCAAGCCTGTTTCTTGCCTTTTTTGAGCAGAGACTGGAGAATTTGCCAGGCCACATTCCTGGTTTCATTTAGCTGAGTTGTCCAGATATAGTCAGGAGCACAAGAGGCTGTAGGTGATCAATGTGAGCTCCAGTCCCAAATGTTTTATGGCATTCTGACCCTGGAACTGACAAGCATAAAAAGAGAACTGGCTGCAGCTGGAGCCCAGGCAGCTCCATGCAGCTGAGTGATTGAGTATGGTGGCTTGAGCAGGCAGAGCCACAAAGAAGGTCTAAAGAGCAGCTGGTGCTGATGCCTCATCCTTGCAGAGCCTTGACCCCTTGGAGAGCACACTGCTCCTCTATGGAGAAGAGCACTCCTGCTGCTTGGAAGGACAGAGTGAACACACAAGTCATCAACCTGGCAAGGTTTGTTTTCAGGATTGTCCTCCTTTTATGCTACAGCAAAAGGCAATTAAGTACAGATGCAAAGTCAGGCTCAGGAGGGAATCCCAGCCCTACTAAATTGTCACCTCCCTTCTTACCCAGAGGATGCCTTCTGTATAGCTTATCCCATGTTGTTTGTTTGCCTAACACAGTCACAGTTTCACTCACAAAGCACTCTGGAGACCTGTGCACCTTGCCAGTGCATCCACTGCTGCACATGCAGGTCAAGCCTCTGCCATAAAACCTTGCATTTGGCTCCAGGTATAAGAATATGTGGGGTTTGTATCAGGCACTGGACAGCAAAGTGCTGCAGGATGCTCAGCCCTTGTGTTTGGCTTCTCCAAGCCAGATTCATTAGCTGGAGGGGCACAGGTTACCAAGCAAGCCTGATCTGTGACACACTTCTGTTTCTTTCAGCTTTTGTCTTTGCAGCAGGGCTTGGTGAGCTGCATGGAGCTTGTGGGCAGAGCTAAGCCCAGTGCCTAGGGCTGCAAGTGTTTTGCATTGATAAGCAGAGGCAGGTATAGGATAAAGGGACTAAAGTATGGGAAAGCCTAGGGAAAAAAAAGTCACCAAAACCCACAACCAAAAGCCCCAAGCCCCAGGCACAGGAAAGCAGAACTGGGTGTCAATACTCAGGCCCAGACTGCAGGGTAGAATTGCAGCCCAGGCAGAAAGCATCCTGAAGAAGGAGGCAGCAAACTCTCCAGGCAGATAATGGTCAATGGTTCTGACTCACAAACTGTCACAGAATCACCTGGGTGGGAAGGGACCTCCAAAGGTCACCAAGCCCACGCCCCCTGCAGCCAGCAGGGACATCCTCCACTAGATCAGGTTGCCCAGAGCCTACAAGTCCTGCTGCTGCTCTTCTGCTTTGCTTTGGCTGTGGGGAACATGAGAGGAATTTAGAATGTCAGTGGAGATCTGGGCAGGCTGAGAGCTGAGTAAAGGGGAACCTCATGAAGTTCAACAGAGTCCTGCATCTGGGAAGGAATAACACCAGGCACCAGTACAGACTAGAGGTTGTCCTGCTGGGAAGCAGCTCCATGGAGAAAGCCCTTGGAGTCCTAGTGGACAGCAAGTTCTCCATGGGAGAGCAAGGAGCCCTTGTGGCCAAGAGAGCCAAGGGCCTCCTGGGGTGCATCAAGAAAAGTGTGTCCAGCAGGTTGAGGGAGGTTCTCCTCCCACTCTACTCTGCCCTGGTGAGACCACACCTACAATACTGAATCTGAATTTGAGTTCCTCAGTTCAGTTGGAGTTCCTCAGGGATCTGTCCTAGGTCCAGTGCTGTTTAACATCTTCGTCAGCTACATGGACAGTGGCATTGAGTGCAGGAGCAGCAAGTTTGCCAACAACACCACCTGTGTGGTGCAGGAGACTCATTGGAGGGAAGGGATCCATCCAGAAGGATCTGGACAGGCTTCAGAAGTGGGCCAGGAACAATTGCAGGAGGTTCAACAAGTCAAAGTGCAAGGTCCTGAATCTGGGTCTGGCCAACCCCAGACACAAACCCAGGCTGGGTGCAGAGTGGGTTGAGAGTAGCCCTGAAGAAAAAGTCTTGGGTGTATTGATTGGTGAGAAGTTCCCCATGAGCCAACAGGGCCCTCATGCAGCCCAGAAGACCTCAAGAGCAGTGTGGATAGCAGGTCTAGAAAGATGCTTCTGCTCCTTTCCTCTGCTCTTGTGAGACCCCACCTTGAATACTGCCTCCAGTTCTGGTGTCCCCAGCAGGAGAAGGACACAGAGCTGCTGGAGTGAGGCCANTGAGAGGTGTCCCTGACCATGGCAGGAAGGTTGGACTCAATGATCTCTGAGGTCCCTTCCAACCTGAGTCATTCTGTGAAGAGAGACAGGGATCTGCTGGAGGGAGTCCAACAGAGGCTGAGGGTGACTGAGAGACCTGAACATCTCTCCTATGAAGAAAGGCTGAGAGCCCTGGGGCTGCTGAGTCTGGAGAAGAGCATCCTGAGAGGGGATCTGATCAATGTCTGTCAATGTCTGAGGGTAGGTGGCAAGATGAAGGGGCCAGGCTCTTTTCAGTGGTGCACAGCAGCAGGACAAGGAACAATGAGGATAAGCTGGAACCCAGGAGGTTCCACCTCAACATGAGGAGAAACTTCTTTACTGTGAGGGTGCTGGAGCCCTGGAGCAGGCTGCCCAGAGAGATTGTGGAGTCTCCTTCTCTGGAGACTTTCAAGCTCCATCTGGATGTGTGCCTGTGTGACCTGCCCTGGGTGACCCTGCTTTGGCAGGGGGGGTTGGACTTGGTGGTCTCCAGAGGTCCCTTCCAACCTCTACCATTCTACAATTTAAGGAAGAAGCCTGGAATGTCAGTCACCTTTGGATGCTTGTAACTGATGCAGGAATAAGGAATGAAGTAAAGACAGACCTGGGCATCTCCAAAGTCTTTGCAATGGAAACAATTCTCTGATTCCTGCAAGCTGAGCTCTGGCAATGGCTATTCGTCCAAGGAAAAGATCAGGGCTCAAAGGAGCTCAAAACCCACAGTACCTTAAACTGCTCCAGCTGCCTTTGCAGTGCCAGCCTGACCAACTACTACTTCTGAACTCTGCTCTCCTATCTGAGGAGCCATTCAGTTTGAATCCTTGCTCAGATTCCAGTAGCAGCATGAACTGAAGATGAACCAAGCATGCTTTGGAGAGAAGGAACTTCAAAACAACTGAAATCCAAAACATATGAGCTGCCTTCTGCTATGGCTGCCATGCTCCAGTTTGGTTCCATTTCACAGCAAGTCACCCTCCAGGCTATAGTGAATGAGTGTTCAGAAAACCTCTATTTCATCCTTGTTTTTCTGTTTCCCATCCCAATACAGCTGTTCTGGGCTCGTGCTCCGTTCAAGCACCAGCCAAAATGCAGCTTGTAGCACCAGGGGAGTATAAAGCAAGTAATGATTAATTGGGACTCTGACATGAGGATTTTGCCACAGGGATCTATTGGGAAGCAGTGAGAATGGGGCTTCCCCAGAAGTGGGACAAGCCAAATGTCAAGGGTGAGCCCAGGACAAGCCATGTCCTCACCAGCCAGGCACAGTCCCACAGGATCAGAGAATCATAGAATCAGTCAGGGTTGGAAGGGACCACAAGGATCATCCAGTTCCAACCCCCCTGCCATGGGCAGGGACACCTCACACTAGATCAGGCTGGCCAGAGCCTCAAACACAGAATCATAGAATGCTTTGGGTAACTCTCTTTATCTCAGCCCAGAGGGGGTTTCTGTGTTACCTTCCCTCCTGTCTGAGCATGGGCTGTGCTAACCCAGCACACCAATGCAATTAACTACTGACACAAATGGAATTCTCACTTCCCTGGCAAAAGAGAAGAAAAGAACTTTCAACATATCTAATTCAGAAAGAATCTGAAATAACCATTGTTTTTTCATAACCTAAGAAGTAAATTCTTAATTATCACAGAATTATTGAGGCTGGAACAAACTTCTGAGATCATCCAGCCCAGCCTATGACCCAACACCACCGCCTCGATCAGACCATGGCACTAAGTGCCACATCCAAGCTTTCCTTAAACACCTCCAGGGATGGTGACTCCACTACCTCCCTGGACAGTCCATTCCAGTGTTTGATTGCCCTTTCCATGAGGAAGTGCTTCCTAACATCCAATCTAACCCTCCCCTAGTGCAGCTTCTGGCCCTGCCCTCTCATCCTGTCACAAGTTGCCTGGGAGCAGAGCCTGACCCCCACCTGACTACAACTTCCCTTCAGGTAGTTGTAGAAAGTGATAAGGTCCCCCCTGAGTCTCCTTTTCTCCAGGCTAAACACCTTCAGGTCCCTCAGCCTAGTGACTTCTGCTACAGTCATGCTTTGGTATTCCAGCTGCCAGCTCATTATCATATTTGGAAGCTTCTAAATCCCTTTTTCTAGGGAACTGTACCAATAACTTTGCACTGAAATCAGAAGGATTCCCCTCAATGGGTTTGTGCTGTGTTTTCCAAGTGGGAGCACAGCTCTAGGATTTCAAGTGGTAAATTTCATCCTGTGTCTTGCAAAAAAACCTGATATGTGCTTGACTTTACACATTCCAGATGGGATCATTTGCTTCAGTAATATGTTGTACAGCATTGAAACAAGTAAATTTTTATTATTATTATACAATATAATGTAATTATAAACATTCTTTTTTGTTATTTTATTGTTTACATGGTGAAAACATCTGCTCAAGCTCTTGGCTTGTCTGCCTTGCAGCCAAAGTCAACACCTATCCAGCCTTTTTGTAGGCAGAGGCCCATCCTGATGCTCCTGCAACCCCAGCCCCCTGGCCATATCCCTGTCCCTTGTCCCTGTCCCTTTCCCATCCCATCATTTCACAGGCTCACAGGATGTTAGGGGTTGGAAAGGACCTCTGGAGATTGAGTCACAGAATCATAGAATCATAGAATCAGCCAAGTTGGAAGAGACCTCCAAGATCCTCCAGTCCAACCTATCCCCCAGCCCTATCCAATCACCCAGACCATGGCACCAAGTGCCCCATCCAGCCTTCTCTTGAACATCTCCAGGGATGGTGACTCCACCACCTCCCTGGGCAGCACATCCCAAGGGCAAATCTCTCTGGGAAGAACTTCCTCCTACACCCCCAGCCTAGACCTCCCCTGGCACAGCTTGAGACTGTGTCCCCTCCTTCTGCTGCTGCTTGCCTGGGAGCAGAGCCCAACCCCCACCTGGCTACAACCTCCCTTCAGGGAGTTGTAGCCNAGAATCCAGCACAGGTCACACAGGAACACATCCAGACAGGGCTGCAAAGCCTCCACAGAAGGAGACTCCACAACCTCTCTGGGCAGCCTGCTCCAGGGCTCCATGACCCTCACAGTGCAGAAGTTCCTCCTCATGTTGAGCTGGAACCTCCTGTGCTGTGGTTTCCATCCCCTGCTGTCGCTGTTGTGGCAGACAGAGAGAGCGACACTTACACACTTGTAGTTGTAAACAGAGCAGAGCCTTTCTTGCTTTTAACCACACATATTTATATGTTTTCTATGCTATTGTGGCTGCTTCTAACTGGTTACCAAGTTGGTTTTAATATTCTTATCATTTATTGCCACATCACTATGGTCATGGCTATTTATGTCAACCTACACAAAGGTAAGATTCAAACTCTTTATCTCACAGTTTCCCAGGCACTCTCCATCCTTGCAAACTGTCTCTATCTCTTCTGCTCTGGGACTTTCCAAGTCTTTATGGATACACAGTGATCTGTCCAAGGTTAATTTCTTCTTTCTCAGGCAAGAGATCCACAATCTCATGGTAGTTTCCCACACCTTGCCCCTGGTCCTATCCCAGGGTGCAGCTGAGCAGAGCCTGTCCCCTCCCTCTTGACCTCCAACCCTCAGATATTTATAAATATTTATCAAATCCCCTAGTTCTAGTGAGGTGGGGGTTGGTCTCTTCTCCCTAGTATGATGAGAGAATGGCCTGAAATTGTGCCAGGGCAGGGTTAGGTTAGAGATAGGGAAAAAATTTCTTTGCTGCAGGAGTGGTCAGGGATTGGCACAGGCTGTCCAGGGAGGTGGTGGAGTTCCCATCCCTGGAGGTGTTCAAGAAAGTTTTGGCCATGGCACTTGGGGCTGTGGTTTGATGGCTGTGGTGGTGGTGGGTTGAAGGTTGAACTGGATGATCTCAGAGGGGTCTTGCAA
This sequence comes from Indicator maculatus, assembly GCA_013399975.1. Taxonomy (NCBI): domain Eukaryota; kingdom Metazoa; phylum Chordata; class Aves; order Piciformes; family Indicatoridae; genus Indicator; species Indicator maculatus. The sequence continues at coordinate 42,104 of VXBD01003938.1, read as the reverse complement.
CTCAAATAATTCTATATTCTCTGGTCAGCCAGGGTAAGTGTTTGGCCTCAGGATTGGAGTTTTGCTTTTTTTTCAGATGACTCCTTCATAGAATGGTTTGGGTTGGAAGAGACCTTCAAGATCATCTAGTTCCAAATCCCCAGGATGTGGGCAGGGACACCTCCCACCAGCCCAGGTTGCTCAAGGCCTCATCCAACCTGGCCTTGAACACCTCTAACAAGGGGACATCCACAGCATCCCTGGGAAACCTGTGCCAGTGTCTCCCCACACTCACTGTCAAGAATTTCTTCCTCATCTCCAGTCTCAATCTCCCCTCTCCCATCTCAAAGCTATTGCCCCTTGTCCTGTCACTCCCAGCCCTTGTCAGAAATCCCTCCCCAGCTTTCCTGGAGCCCCTTCAGGTACTGTAAGGCTGTTCTAAGGCCTCCCTGGAGCCTTCCTTTCTCCAGGCTGAGCAGTCCCAACTCTCTCAGCTTGTCCCCATAGGAGAGGTGCTGCAGTCCTCCTGATCTGAACCAAGACACTAATGCAGGTGCACAATTTCCTTCACACCTGCACAAGGTGTGTAGAAGCAGTTTCTGCCATCATTGCCCTGACTTCCCTCGATCCAGGCTCTTGCATGTATTTTAATAGATGTTGTGCTTCTCTCTCTCAGTTAAAAAAATAATTACTTGCAAGCTGCTATGAGTTTATTAGTTATTATGGAGAACTTTGATCACCTCTAATCTATCTGGATTGTTCCTCAGTATCCAGGAGGAGAGAAGTTGCAGGCTGCACCCCAGCTAAGACTGTTTCTTATTCAATTTCCAAGAAAAGAGAAGGGGGAAAAATCCTTAAGAAACAAAATTGATACCTTTTGGACCTGTAGGTACAAAAATAATATTAAAAACCCAGACAGCTGTGCAGCAGTGCAGTGACTCCTTACTTTCTGACCCACAACTATTACTGCAAAATAAGCCAGCAGGGTGACACATTTGATTCAGCAATCAGAAATTAAATGTTACATGGCTGACATGTAATTGCATGTCCATTTGGTAGCACTTAGGTATCTAATTGTTTCCAGGAGGAAATTAACTTGCCAGCATCACTCCTTTAAAATGGTTTCCAAGTGCAAACTTCCAGGCAGGCTTGGAATCCATTCGAGATGATAACTTAGGGCTAGGCTGTTCCATAGGAGCTGGGCTCACATTCTCTGTTACCAACATCATCCAGGCACTGGAACAAACCTGGGACCACCCCAGCCCAGGGCAGGAAACCAGCTTTCTTATTTACACTACAGAATCACAGAGCGTTAGGGGCTGGAAGGGACCTCCAAAGCTCATCCAGTCCACCCCCCCTGCCAGAGCAGGGTCACCCAGAGCAGGTCACACAGGAACACATCCAGGCAGGTCTTGAATATCTCCAGAGAGGGAAATTCCATGACCCCCCTGGGCAGCCTGTCCCAGGGCTCTGTCATCCTCACAGGGAAAAGATTTTTCCTCCTGTTTCCATGGAACTTCCTCTACCTCGGCTTCCACCACTGCCCCTTGTGCTGTCCTTGGGCATCCCCCAGAGAACCTCTCTGACCTACTCACCACAGCCCTTCTAATCCACCCCAGGAGTCCCTTGGCCTTCTTGGCCACCAGAGCACATTGCTGGCTCATGCTCAACCTCCCATCCACCAGCACCCCCAGGTCCTTTTCCCCTTCACTGCTCTCCAGCAGGTCAGTCCCCAACCTATCCTGCTCCCTGGGGTTGTCCTTTTTCAGGTTCCAGACTCTCCCCTTGCCCTTGTTGAACTTCATTCCATTTTTCCTTGCCCAGCTCTCAGCCTGTCTCAGTCTGGCTGAATGGCAGCACAACCCTCCTGTGTCAGCCACTCCACCCAGCTTGGTGCCATCAGCAAACTTGCTGACAGTGCCCTCTGTGCCCTCATCCAGGTCATTGATCAATATATTGAACAGCTCTGGTCCCAGTACTGACCCCTGAGGTACTCCACTAGACACAGGCCTCCTACTAGACTCTGTCCCATTGACCACAACTCTCTGACTTCTTTCCTTCAACCAGTTCACATCCACCTCCCTCCCTGATCATCCAGACCAATCTGCCTCAGTTTAGCTGCAAGGATGTTGTGGGAGGCAGTGTCAAATGCTTTACTGAAATCAAGATAAACCACATCCACTGCTCTACCATCATCTGTCCACCTGGTTATGTCCTCATGGAAGGCTATCAGCATGGTCAAACATGACTTCCCCTTGGTAAAACCATGCTGAATGCTCCTCATGTGTTATGGGTTGAGACTGGATGCCTTTAAGAACCACAGAGTTCCTTAATGTCCTGCAGAGAGACTAGATGGATCCAGGAAATTGTACCTTGTTCCCACATCCCAAAATCCAGCCATGTCTGTACAAGCTGGCTGCAGAGTCAGTTTCTTCCCTTTTTCCTCCCTGTCTGCTCCCAGGAGGATGCACAGAGCTTTATCATAGAGTCATAGAATCACAGAATCACAAAATTATAGAATCACAGCATAACAGAATCACAGAATTATAGAATCATAGAATCACAGAAACATAGAATCACAGAATCATAGAATAACAGAATCATAGAGTTATAGAATCACAGAATCACAGAATTATAGAATCATAGAATTATAGAATCATAAAATCACAGAATCACAGAATCATAGAATCAGAGAATCACAGAATCATAGAATCACAGAATCATAGAATCATAGAATCAGGGAATCATAGAATCATAGAATCACAGAATCACAGAATCACAGAATTATAGAATCACAGAATCATATAATGATCCAGACTGGAAGGGACCTCCAAAGCTGTCAGCAGGGACATCCTCCACTAGATCAGGTTGCCCAGAGCCCTGTCCAGCTTCTTCTTGAAGATCTCCAGGGATGGGGCCTCAGCCACCTCCCTGGGCAACCTGTTCCAGTGTTCCACCACCCTCATAGTAAAGAACTTCCAATCTAAATCTGCTCTGCTCTAGTTTGAAGCTGTTGCCCCTGGTCCTGTCCCTGCAGGCTGGCAAGCAGAGCTTGCAGCTGTGTCCCTCAGGCATGGGGAGGGCAGAGAGGCATGGGAGGGGAGAGAGGCATGTTTGAGCTTAGATACTAACTGTAAAATGGGAAATCTCCAGAGACTTTGAGTAAAAGATAAATAACATAGGGGATTGGACACTGAATGATGACAATAGAGAGGTTCCATTGGTGTACTGAAAACTTAACCTCTTGCAGCACGGTTTGTTTGGTCTCTCTTTGCTGCTCTCTCTCGCTGCTCCACTTTGGATTTTGGGCTGATGCTATTCTCCCTCTGACCTTGGTGGCTTCTCTGTTTTTTTC
>VXBD01003938.1:10466-28174 GCA_013399975.1 Indicator maculatus | reverse complement strand
AGCAGAGTGGAGCAGAGGGGGAGAATCCCCTCCCTGGCCCTGCTGGCCACATTTCTCTTGATGTCCTTCTATCCTCACTGTTCTCCATATCAACATGCACATTGATGACCACGTGTAGAATGCCACATCCAGTTTTGGTGTCCCCAGCAGAAGACAGACATTGACAAACCAGAGTTCAGCAGACGGTGACCAAAGATGCTCAGAGCACTTGCCCTGTGAGGGGATACTGAGAGACTTGGGCTTGTTGAGCCATGGGTAAAGAAGGATTCAGGGAATCTCATTGATACTGAGAAGTAAATTCTGCCTCTGAGCACCATTTCCTGCTCAGATCTTGCACTACCCTTCCAACTTTGGATGTCTCACTTCTCTCTCTGCTCCATGTGTGGTGAATCTGCCTAGTTTGCCTTCCATAATTACAGTCACACAACCTGGGCCAAGCTGTGTCTGTCAGAGAAGCAATATGGTCATTCACTTGCTCTGACTGCATCTCTGATCTTCCAGTCAATGAGAATTCACCTACCAAGAAGCTCTATGTGCAGCTCAACCAGTGGCACGGCTCAGAAATGAAAGCAAACCATGTGACCTCCATGGTTCTCTTGTCATCCTCTAGATTTATTCCTTCTTAAAATAAAAAATAAAAAGAAGAAGAAGAAAAAAGAAAGAAGGAAGAAGAAAGAAGAAGAAGAAGAAAGAAGAAGAAGAAAGAAGAAGAAGAAGAAAGAAGAAGAAAGAAGAAGAAGAGGAAGAAGAGGAAGAAGAAGAAGAATAAGAGGAAGAAGAAGAAGAGGAAGAAGAAGAAGAAGAAGAAGAAAGAAGAAGACAAAGAAGAAGAAAGAAGAAGACAAAGAAGAAGGAAGAAGAAGACAAAGAAGAAGGAAGGAGAAGAAAGAAGAAGAGGAAGGTGAGGAAGAAGGAGAAGGAGAAGGAGAAGGAGAAGGAGAAGGAGAAGGAGAAGGAGAAGGAGAAGGAGAAGGAGAAGGAGAAGGAGAAGGAGAAGGAGAAGGAGAAGGAGAAGGAGAAGGAGAAGGAGAAGAGAAGGAGAAGGAGAAATAATATCTTTGTTCTGAGCACAGAATTGGTAGTGGGCTCCATGTGCCTTTCATGGTCATTATTTATCTTAGCTGATTTGCCTGTCCTTGAGCAAATCCTGCACCCACACAGGGGTAAAGCTCTGCGGCATGGAAGAAAATCAAGGCCTTGTGGAAGGAGAAAGGAGGGGTGGGGGAAATGTGTCCCTTATTGAGAGAACAACAATAAAGCATTGACTTCTGTGCAAAGGAGCAAAGTATGAAAACAAAGAACATTCTTAGCCTAAGGATTATTTCTCACACCAGTTTTCTGCCATGAAACCCTGCCCTCAAAGACTGCCCCATTTCAAAGGGATGAGTTGAAAGGGGATGCCACCTCCCATCTCTGAAAGATGATCTTTCTGAAACATCTAGAGGAAAATGTGTGGTGGCATGCTCCCCACTAATCGCACTCAAGACATAAACTACCAGTGGGGGTTGTGATGGTTGCATCCAGCTTGCTGTGGACCTTGGGGGATAGATGGCAACACAGTAGCCAAGGGCTGTCTGGAGCAGCGAGTCAGATGTCTTGTTTGCATGCAAATATGACTGCAAGTCAATCATCCTGCTCAATAAATAGTGAGCAGCCCACTGAGCTGTCCTGCATGGCAGTGGGCTGCACGCCAGGACCTCCCCTCCAGCAGGGGCACCTCTCAGTGTTACACCTTGACCTTGAGAGATTCCTTGCCACAGCAGATTCAGGGTAAGTGATTCACAGCATTATGAACTTTGAAATCTTAATGAGTGATGGAAAGCATAGATGTCAGCTTATATAATCCTTTAGTCACAGGCTGAGAGGGATCTGATCAATGTCTATCAATAGCTGAGGGCTGGGGGTCAGGAAGGAAGGGACAGGGACAGGCTCTGCTCACTTGTGTCCTGCTATAAGACAAGGGGCAATGGATGGAAACTCCAGCACAGGAGGTTCCACCTCTTCTTGAGGAAGAACTTCTTCACTGTAAAGGTCCCAGAGCACTGGAACAGGCTCTCCAGAGAGGTTGTGGAGTCTCCTTCTGTGGAGCCTTCTCAGCCCTCTCTGGATGTGTTCCTGTGTGACCTGTATGGTCCTGCTCTGGCAGTGGGGTTGGACTCAAAGATCTCCAGAGGTCCTTTCTAACCCCTGTGAGCTGTGATCCTGTGAGCCTGTGATAAACTGGTGACCACATCAAGGGACTAGAAGTGAATCCAACCACACCTACAGTCCTTTCTCAGAAGGAGTTTAGAAAGCAAGTGAGTCCCCTCTAAAGCTCATGACTCAACAGGAGGGTCTCCCTGTCAGTTCTGTCTGACCCTGACCTCTCTGCAGTAAAAATCAAGACTACCTTGCCATGGAATCTTCTTAACAGCACTGTTGCATTTACCACTGTCCTTGGTTATACAAATGCAGCAATTTGTGATCTTGCCACACCAGGGTTTAAAACACCAGAATCTAGCCATCCTAGATCTAAGATCAAGGCCAGATGCTGCTATGGATGGTCAGCCTAAAGCAGTGACAGTGTTTTCCTTCTGTTGTCCTTCCCAAGCTCTCAGATCTTTAATAAACATTGGTGAGCTAAGCCTTTTGCAACTTGCTGCAAAGTCCTGAACACTGTTTGCATTTTATGATTTAAAAAAAAAAAAAGGGGGGGGGGGGGGAGGGGGAGGNNNGGGGGGGGGGGAGAGAGGGGAAGTGCAAACTTTGTCTCAGCCCTGGAAAAACCACAGACATTAAGCTGGTCTTCCCACTTAAGCCCTGGGGGTGTTCAGTCTGGAGAGGAGAAGGCTGAGAGGGGATCTGATCAATGTCTATATACCAGCCCTGTGAGGAGAGGCTGAGGGAGCTGGGGGTGTTCAGCCTGGAGAAGAGGAGGCTCAGGGGAGACCTCATTGCTGGCTACAACTCCCTGAAGAGAGGTTGTAGCCAGGTGAGGGTTGGGNTGCTCTGGGATAGGACAAGGGGCAAGGGATGGAAACTCCAGCAGAGGAGGTTCCACCTCAACATGAGGAGGAACTTCTGCACTGGGAGGGTGACAGAGCCCTGGAGCAGGCTGCCCAGAGAGGTTCTGGAGTCTCCTTCTCTGGAGCCTTTCCAGCCCTGTCTGGATGTGTTCCTGTATGACCTGTGCTGGATTCTATGGGTCTTGGATTCCCAGAGGTCCCTTCCAACCCCTCACATCCTCTGATTCTGTGATTCCAACAAACCTACCACTTTTGTACCTGGAGAGTCAAACTTTGATGTTTTCCTGCTCTTCTTTCCCCATCCCCACTTCCAGCCAGGCAAATTCTGAGCTATTTGGAGGGCTCATCATTTTCATAGCAGGACCATAAGCACAGCTAGGCCCATACACATTTGCTAGGCATTGTTTTAAAGAGCAAGAGATTCTCACAGTGCCTCTTGCTGCTCCACATCTGTCTAGCAGAAAATTCTTGTTACTCTTGTTCCTCACTGCATCCTCAATGAATTTACATCTACTTGGGGCTTTCCAAAGTGTTTTCTGTCAAAACAATGCTCTCTGCATTAGTTGAATTGCTTTAACTATTCAATGCAAGTAGTCTGTCTAATATTATTTTAGGCTTGTAGATCAATTTAGACATTTGCCATGGCAATTTTTATCCAGTGGAAAATAACATTTCCAGGGTGTGAGTCATCCAATTTGTACCAGATGTTCCTTTCAGAAAAAAATACTCTAAATGCACTCTTTTTTTCCCAGTATTTCCATGTGGCCTGAGTAGCTTAGTTGTCAATGTCTACATTCAGTTGCATGAATTCTTTCCATAACAACTGGAGAAAAGGAGGCTCTGAGGAGACCTTAGAGCAGACTTCCAGAAGGAACCTAAAGGAAAGCTGGGAACTTTTGACAAGGGCTGGGAGTGACAGGATGAGGGACAGTGGCTTTGAGCTGGGAGAGGGGAGACTGAGACTGGAGGTGAGGAAGAAATTCTTGAGAGTGAGGGTGGGGAGAGACTGGCACAGGTTGCCCAGGGAGGCTGTGGATGCTCCCTCCCTGGAGGTGTTCAAGGCCAGGTTGGATGAAGCCTTGAGCAATCTGGGCTGGTGGGAGGTGTCCCTGTCCATGGCAGGGGGATTGGAAGTGGATGAGCTTTAAGGTCCCTTCCAGCCCATCCCATTCTGTGATTCTATGAAACTGCAGTTTCTGACTCAGTGCTGATTATTTCTACCTATTGTTTTAAAGAAGGTAACACCTGTGACCAGTTGTAAATACCATGTTCAGAGCAAGGGAATTTCACCTGGAGATGCTGAGGCTGACTCAAACGTCTCCAGAATGATAAAGTTCTCACCAATGAGTTTAAGCATGACTTTGGCAATGGTAGGTACAATGCAGGACATCAAACCATGTTCTTGAGGCAAGAGATATCTGAATATCTGAAGGGGATCTACAGGAATGCTGGGGAAGGACTATTGAAAAGGGCTTGTGATTATAGGATGAGGGGAAATGGTTTGAAACCACAACAGGGTAGATTTATGTTGGATATCAGGAGGAAGTTCTGCACAATGAGAATGCTAAAATACTGGAAAAGGTTATCCAGAGAGGTGATGGAGGCTCCATCCCTGGAAACATTCAAGGTCAGACTTGATGGGGCTCTGAGCAGCCTGATCTAGTTAGAGGTGTCCCTGCTGACTGCACGGGGTTGGACAAGGTGGCTTTCAAGGATCCCTTCTAACCCAATGCAGTGTGTGATTCTGTGAGACAAAACATCCTCTTCCCATCAGGCTTGTGTGGGATACCCAACAGTCAGCTCTGTGTGCAGATAACCAAGGAGAAAACAGCTACTGAGCAAATCCCTTCCCTGTGAGGAGTATCAGCTGCTCTGTAGGGAGTCTTCCATATTCATCATAGAATGATTTAGGTTGTATGGACCTTAAAGATCATCTAGTTCCAACCTCCCTGCCATGGCCAGGAACCCCTTCCACTAGACCAGGTTGCTCAAGGCCCCAAGCCAACCTGACCTTGAAATCCTCCAGGGAGGGGACATCCATCATTTCCCTGGGCAAGCTGTTCCACTGGCTCACCACCTTCACAGTAGAGAAATCCTTCCTCACATCTAATTGAAATTTCCCCTCTTCCAGTTGAAATCCTTCCTCACATCTAATTGAAATTTCCCCTCTTCCAGTTGAAATTCTTCCTCACATCTAATTGAAATTTCCCCTATTCCAGCCTCATTCTGCCACTGCATTCCTTGATAGAGTCCCTCCTCACCTTCCCTATGAGCCTTCTTTAACCGCTGAAAGGCTGTAAAAAGTGTTTCTGGAGCCTCCTCTTTTCCAGGTTGAACAACCCTGACTCTCTCAACCTGAGGGGATTCCAAGCCCCTGATTGCTTTTGTAGACTCCTCTGGACCTGCTCTTATGCTGGGGCCCCCTGAGCTGGACACAGGACTGCAGCTGGGGTCTCACCAGAGCAGAGGAGCAGAATCACCTCCCCACCACAATTTCTCCAGCATGATGAACAGCAGCTCAGCAGCTCCAGCCACCACTTCCCTCAGCACCTGCAGGTTCATCTCATCGAGTCCCATGGACCTGTGCAGCTTCAGGTTCCTTAGCTGGTCTCAAACCAGGTCTTTCCTTACAGTGGGAGGTTCTTCACTCTCTCAGCCCCTGCCTTTGCCTTCTGCAATGTGGGCAGTGTGGCTGGAGCACTTGCTGGTGAAGGCTGAGGCTAAAAAGTCTTTGACTATCTCAGCCTTCTGCATGTCCTGGGAAACCAGGCCTGACATTTCCTTCCAGAGAGGACCCATTTTCCCTAGCCTTCCTGTTACTGCTGATGTACAGGAGCTTTTCTTGTTGCCCTTGACATCCCTGGCCAGATTTAATTCTCCCAGGGCTTTGGCTTTCCTAGCCTTATCCCTAGCTGCTTATTCATCTGTCTTCTATTCCTCCCAGGTCACCTGTCCTTGCTTCCACCCTTCCACCCTTCCATTTTGTGTCTGAGCTTGTCCAAGATGTCCTCATTCATTCCTGGAGGCAGCTTTGCCTGACTTCCTCTTTGCCAGGATGGATCACTCCTGAGCTTGGCCAAGCAGATCCAGCTTTCCTGAGCCCCTCTTCCCTCCAGGGCTTTATTCCACGGTACTCCACCAAGCAAAACCCTGAAGGGCCAAAGCCACAAAAAAAAAAAAAAAAAAAAAAAAAGGGTAGCAAGCTTGCCATAAGGATCTTGAGCTCCACTACTGCATGAGCACTGCAGCCAAGGGTTCACTTCTTGCTGGGGAGATGACCTCCTTATTTAAGCAGACATCCAGAATGCTGCACTGAGTCCCATTTACAGGAGCAATTTCTTCCTGTACTTTGGCTGCCTACATTAATATGAAACTGCTGAACAGGTGGAATCCACACCTTTTGGACTTCCCTATTCTCTTTCAGGAGCTGGGGTGACACTAAGGTGACCATGCTTTAATCCAAAACCCAAGAGATTTCTTTTTAGCACTGTAACCCTGGGTGTTCCTAATTACTCCTAATTACTGAGGATTTGCAGGAGAAATGGGAAGATTTTCACAGGATTAAAAAGGCAGGGAATTAACTGTGGTACAAGTTATATTCCTGAGAAGTCACTGAATCAACAGAATCACAGAATGGTAGGAGTTGAAAGGAACCTCCAAAAATCATCAAGTCCAACCCCCTGCCAGAGCAGGATCACCTAGAGAAGGTCACACAGGAACTATCCAGATAGGGCTTGAAAGTCTCCAGAGAAGGAGATTCCACAACTTCTCTGGGCAGCCTGCTCCAGGACTCCAGCACCCTCAAAGTACAGAAATTTCTCCTCATGTTCAGGTGGAACCTCTTGTGTTCCAGTTTGTACCTCTTGTTCCTTCTCCTCTGGGCACCAGCATAAAGAGCCTGGCACCTTGACACCCACCCTCAGATGTTGATAGACATTGATCAGATCCCCTCTCAGCCTTCTCTTCTTCACACTAAACAGCCCCAGGGCTCTCAGTCTTTCTTCATAGGAGAGATGTTCAGGTCCTTTCATCATCCTCGTAGCATTGGACCCTCCCTTCTGTTCCCATGGCACCTCCTCTGCTCCAGCTTGCACCCACTGCCTCTTGTCCTCTCATTGGACATCCCTGAGAAGATGCAAGGCAGAAGCTCCTAAACTGAACAGTTTTGGTCCATAGCTGACCCTTTGGACCCTCCCTTGTAATCCTGGGGCAGTCTGCACACAGCTTCTGCTGCTGCCTCTCACAGAGCTGCCTTCCTCAGCCTGTCTCATATTCAGCACAGCCACCACCAACTCCCAGGCAAACAAATATTCAGGGGTCAGGTCCTCAGCTGAGCTGCACCAGGAAGAAAAGAAACTGCACAGCTACCCTCCCCTTGTCTAAACTGGGACAGAGAGAAGGGCAAGAGCTGGCTTCACATGTTTGGAGAGGTAAGGGAAAAAGTCACACAGTCACAGAGGGCACTGGGTTTGGAAGGGAGCCTCAAAGCTCATCTTGTCCAACCCCCCTGCAGGCAGCAGGGACACCTCCAACTAGATCAGGCTGCCCAGGGCCACATCAAGCTTGACCTTGAATGTCTCCAGGCATGGAGCCTCAACCATATCCCTGGGCAACCTGTTCCAGTGTCTCCCCACCCTCATTGTGCAGAACTTCCTCCTGATGTCCAACCTAAACCTGCCCTGCTCCTGTTGCAAACCCTTGCCCACAAGCCCTGCTGAACAGTCCCTCCCCAGCCTGCACCCAGGTGCTGTGCTGCTACCTCACAGAACTCATGGATGAACACCTAGTTTCCAACTGTAGTGCTGGGCAAGCAGTCTGATAGAGATGTCTGGACAGCACAGGCTGGTGAAAGGAGAAATTGCAGTGCTGAGATGAATTACACACCCACAAGAGGAGCTGTGTTGGGTTGGAAACAAATCATTCCACACGTTTTATGACAAGGTACTGAGGTTTCCTCTGCAATATCCTGCTGTCACTGGGTGCTTAGTTCTCAGCAACACCCCTTTATTAGGATATAATTTTTTTATCTTTTTGATGTTCACACTGAAAGGAAAACTAGGCAAAGCTGGTAAATGCTACAAAAAGAACTGATAAAAATGTCTAGGCCATGTAGGATATCCTGGCCATAAAGATTTCACCATTTGCTAAGCACAAAGACAAGAGACTTCTTGCAGATCCTGATGGACTTAACTAGGCCATCCTGGACAAAAAATTAAAAAGACACATTTTTCCTTGTTTCAAAGCTAGTTTTCCTGGTTCAAAGCTAGTTTTCTTGGTTCAAAGCTAGTCCTCTGCACCCATGTGCAAGGAGGCTTTTCAAACTGGTGTTAAAGGAGTTTTTATACCAGCTGCAAAGAACCTTGTGGTGGAAGTTTACAGGAGGTTTAAAACAACAACTTCCTTTGGACATATGAACTCCAATCCTCTGAAGATATGGTCCTCAATATTAAGCATTTTTACTCAGTGCTAAATATTATTACTTCTAGGTCAAAATAAATCTCTCTATATATCTCTATCTCAGTCTCTATCTCTATGTCTGTCTCTCTATCTCTCTATATATCTGTCTCCATCTCTATCTCAATCTCTCTGCCTCTATATCTCTATCTCCATCTCCATCTCTGTCTCTACCTCTATCTCTATCTCTACCTCTACCTCTATCTCTATCTCTATCTCTATCATCTCTATCTCTGTAATCTCTATCTCTACCTCTATCTCTATCATCTCTATCATCTCTATCTCTACCTCTATCTCTATCTCTATCTCTATCATCTCTATCTCTATCATCTCTATCTCTATCTCTATTTCTATCTCTCATCTCTATAGCTCTACCTCTATCTCTACCTCTATTTCTATCCCTACCTCTATCTCTATCTCTACCTCTGTCTCTATCTCTACCTCTGTCTCTATCTCTGCCTCTGTCTCTATCTCTCTCTCATCTCTATCTCTATCATCTCTACCTCTATCTGTACCTCTCTCTCTCTCTCTATCTCTATCTCTATCTCTACTTCTATCTCTATCTCTATCATCTCTATCTCCTCTATCTCTATCTCTACCTCTATTTCTATCATCTCTATCTCTGTCTCTGTATCTACCTCTATATCATCTCTACCTGTATCTCTATTTCTGTCTCTGTATCTCTGTCTCTATATCTCTAGCTCTCTATCTCTGTATCTATCTCTATAGCTACATAATTGTGCTGTGATAAAACAGAAAAACATAAACCTTGTGAAGAGAGGAGAGAGTTCTTCTTACACAGTCAGAATAAACAGAGTTCTTAGAAACACACTCTCACAAAAAAAAAAAAAAAAAAAAAAGAGAGGCTTTGCTTCAAATATTCTCCATGACAAAACCATGTCAGTGCCCTTCTCAGCTGAATTTTTTTCTAATCTACAACTTCAGAGGCACATATGGTAAATGCACAACCAACTTCCCCAGGAGTGGCTGTCTGTATTATCACTGTCATAAGAAGCTGAAATAATCAGGGGTTTCAGGCAGCTGTGAGGAGGCTCCAGATGGTTCTGGGATGGCTATATGATAGCCATATGTTTAGGACAGGATCAGCCTGATGCAAATCAGAGAAACTGAAACAAGAGGGAAAGGCAGAGAAAATGCTGAAAAGGGAGACAAATTACATGGTTTTCTCCTTAAAAATGAAATAATGGCTTGCTGTGGTTACATCTCCAAATGAAACCCTCCTTCAAGTGACAATTCAATGTCAACTGGTCTTGGTTCTCTATCCTGATAGCTTACCAACAAAAGAGAATATTTGGTAACTAACCTAACACTAACTTTAGTAACTAGATAATATTCTCATCTACTGGAAGCCTTTCCTCCAGCTATTAAAGATTATATGCCCAAGAGACTGCACAGCCCAACAGACTGCATGGCTCCAAAACTAAAGACAAAGCCCCCAGAAGTTTCTCTTTACTGAAATGATGTCCAAGACATTTCATCTCATCAACACCCAAGACATTTCTTCTCACCTGTAATGTCCAAGACATTATTTCATTTTTTTTTAAGGTCCCAATATTTAAGCGTTTCTCTGCTTCAAACTGTTTTATTTATGGAAGCACTGAAAAGTGCCCAGAGAAGGGCCACGAGGATGAGCAGAGGGCTGGAGCTGCTCTGCTCTGGAGACAGCCTGAGAGAGTTGGGGTTGTGCAGTCTGGAGAGGAGAAGGCTCTGAGGAGACCTTCTTGTGGCCTTCCAGCATCTGAAGGGGGCTCCAAGAAAGCTGGGGAGGAACTTTTTGAGGGTGTGAGGGAGTGACAGGACTGGGGGGATGGAGCAAAACTAGAAATGGGGAGATTGAGATTGGATGTTAGGAAGAAGTTGTTCCCCATGAGGGTGGTGAGAGCCTGGCAGAGGTTGCCCAGGGAGGTTGTGGAAGCCTCATCCCTGGAGGTTTTTACAGCCAGGCTGGATGTGGCTGTGAGCAACCTGCTGTGGTGTGAGGTGTCCCTGCCCATGGCAGGGGGGTTGGAGCTGGGTGAGCCTTGAGGTCCCTTCCAACCCTGACCATTCTGTGATTCTATTTCTTGATTTTCTTCCTGAATTAATGATTTACTGGAAATGTTCATCCCTCTTCATAGCATTGCCTGACGTTTTCTGGTTGCCTGTGTGTGACACACTGTGGCTGTGAAAAAGCACAGCTCTCTGTGTGCATTGCTTTCAGCCCACTAATGCTGTCATGCCACTAGCCAAAAAAAAAAAAAAAAGAAAGAAAAAAGAAAAACCAACAAGTTTTTCATTTAGTAAAAGCAAGGAGAATGTTTTTAAGCCTGCACAATGCTTATTAATTTGTGATTATTAACTTATGTTTAATAAAATTCTGTTTACATAAATATTCATACTCTTGAGAAAGGCAGAGGCAGCAGACAGGGGAATGCAAGAGGAGACCCCACCCCAGGCCCTGTTAAGCTGAGGCAGATGGACCATCAGTGAAGAAGATCTTGCAGAAGGAAGGACTCAATTCACCAAAATGTCATCCCTGTGTATTAGTTTTGGGTTAAATTAACGAGGTGGGAGTTATAAAATATAGTTATTTTTATTTTCCCAAAAACCCCACCCCAAAACTATGTACAAAACTGATAGAATTATTTACAGGTTCTGTTCACTTGTGAATTCTTACAGGATGCTTAAGGCAATTTTGACACAATTTAGAGAGTTCAGAGACTGGAAAAAGCTATGACACAAATAGCTTCACCCACTTATGAACCAAAGGCCAACCAATAACCCTTAGGAAGATCTGAGCAGGCCAGGATTTACTCAGGAGGATCAGAGTGGGAATTTGGAGATGGTCCCTGGCTCGCTCTCTCTGCTGACAGGCTCCAGAAACTGTCAGTTTGTAATCCAGTTCCAGGCTCAGGCTTTATCCCAGGGCTCTGGACCAGGCACTTGAAGCAAGGCAGGACACTGGAGATGACAAGGATTGGAGTGAGGAGAGGCTGCAGCAGATGTGAGCAGGCTTGAGAAAGGGAGAGGTGAGTGAGTGAGGATCTGAGCGAGGCGAATCTGAGTGAGGTGGATCTGAGTGAGGTGGATCTGAGTGAGGTGGATCTGAGTAGGGTGGATCTGATCCAGGTGGATCTGAGCAGGGTGGATCTGATCCAGGTGGATCTGAGCAGGGTGGATCTGAGCAGCAGCCCCCAGGCTCCCAGCCCTTGTCCATATGCAAATGCCAGAGGTCACTTGGGCCAATGGGGCACTGAAGCTAACTTGCAGCCACCCAATGGGAAGCCTTCTGCCAGGCTGTGCCCATGCAAGGCAGAGGCCAGGACCTCGTCCCTGGGCACTTTCCTGCTCTGACCCCAGCTCCACATCTTGTTCAGCAGACAGCCCAGGGCCTGGCCCCTTTGCTCCTTTTCCACCTTGCCCTGGTGCTGTGGCAGGAAGGAGGGGAGGGAAAGGACCTGTCTGGACATCTGGAGGCCTCTCTGCATTGGTACTGGGCCATGTGTCATGGCCTTACCACCACACCCTGGCCCTCAGGGAAGCAGGAATTGAGTTAGATGATGTAGCTCCAGACTTCTTCCTCTCCCCTTGTCCTGTCAACATCTTGGTTCTCACCTGCACAAGCTCCATTTTGGTTGCTGTGAAGGACAGCCTGTCCTCCCAGCCCTTGAGTCACACAATCACAGAATCACAGAAACATTCAGGTTGGAAAAGAGCCTCAGGATCATCAAGTCCAACCATAGACCCTACTCTAAAAGGGTCACCCTGAAACCATACCCCCAAGCACCACATCCAAACCACCTCCGTGGGCAGCCTGTGCCAGTGTCTGACCACTCTTGCCATGAAAAAATATTTCCTAATAACCCCCTACTCATCCCCTCTTGTTCTATCACTAATTACCTGGGAGAAGAGACCAGCACCAACCTCTCCACAACCTCCTTTCAGGTAGTTGTAGACAGCAAGGAGGTCTCCCCTCAGCCTCCTCTGTTTCACACTAACCATCCCCAGCTCCTTCAGTTGCTCTTCATCAGATTTCTTCTCCAGGCCCTTCACAGCTTCCTTGCCCTCCTCTGCCCTGGCTCCAGCACCTCCACATCTCTCTTGGATTGAGGTGCCCAAAACTGGACACAATACTCAAGGTGTGGCCTCCCCAGAGCTGAGTCCCAGGGGACAAGATGATGTCCAAGCAGGAGACAGAGGGAGAAAGGAGTACAATTCCTGTAGTATTATCTCCACCTTTGGCTGAGCACCTCATGAACTGCACTGTACAAAATGCCATGGCTCTTCCACACACACCCCAGCATGAGAGGCTTTTGCATCATCCCTGAAGCCCACAGCACAGCCTTGACTCAGGACAGAGCTGCTGTGTAGAGCATGGCCCACAGCCCTTCCAGGGTAAGCATGGATGCTAATGACACTTGACTACCAGGCACCCACACAATCACAGTATTCCTTATAGTAGCTCTGTGCCTCATCCTGCTGCCCTACACAGCCCTTTGTGCTCTACCCTGCTGTGCCCATGTCCCACTTTCAATGTCCAGACCATGACACTGCTGCCAGCATGGCCCTCTCAACATTAGGAGTAGAGAAGAAGAGGAAGAATCCAAGCCAGGATACACTTTCCCTAGCCATTGATGTTTCTCCTTTTCTTGAGCAAGTTGTTGGAGCAGGTCTGCACCACATGTGGGATCAGTGAATGCCATCGGAGTGCAAGGGGAAAGGAAATACTTTCCTGTTGGGGAAGGAAAACGTTTCCAACTGTAGAATTGGGTAACAGAGATGCAGACCCAGGTCTTCAGCTGCACACTGTACTACAAGCCAACATCATCCTTGGCAAAAGAGCCCTGGAGCTAAATCAGAACTTCCTGGCAAGGGAATCATCAAGAGGCATTCACTTCTTCTAGAGTCCCATAAAGCTTGTTCACCTTCTTTAATCCCCCAGAAACTTTACAGAAATCCAGCACTCAGTGGCTTGATTTTAGCATTGGATGCTCCAAAGTTCCAGTGCCATTGCCCACCAGCCCTGAGGTAAAAAAAGAACTCTGCCTACCATGAGATCTTCGTGCCCCTAAAGGAGGTAAAATAGCTGATTAGCAAAACCTCATTTTCAGGGGAGTGTATGGGTGGGTTTGGAAACACAGAAAACCTCATTGGCCTGAACCTTCTGCCCTTTCCTGCCTCAAAAAAGGAAGGCACCAAACCAACAGCCTTCCCTCTATGATGAGCCTGGAGAAATCTGCCAGCAAGATGAAACAGAGGTCTTTAGGCCTTTACCGGGAAGGAACAACCCCATGGAGCAGTGAAGGAGAAAAGGCCCTGAGGGTCCTGGTGGGTGGAAGGTTGAGCATGAGCCAGCAATGTGCTCTGGTGGCCAAGAAGGCCAAGGGACTCCTGGGGTGGATTAGAAGGGCTGTGGTCAGCAGGTTGAAAGAGGTTCTCCTGTCCCTCTACTCTGCCCTGCTGAGGCCATGTCTGAAATATTGTGTCCAGTTCTGGGCCCCCCAGGTCAAGAAGGACCTCAAGGAACTGCTGGAGAGAGTCCAGCACAGAGCCACAAAAAGGGAGTGGAACATCTTCCTTATGAGAAGAGCCTGAGGGAGCTGAGGGCTCTGTATCTTGGAGAGGAAGAGCCTGAGGGTGACCTCATTCATGGTGATCAAGATGTGCAGGGTGAAGGCCCAGAGGCTGGAGCCAGGCTCTGCTGGGGGATGCCCAATGCCAGCACAAGGGGCAGTGGTGGAAGCTGAGGAATAGAAAGTTCCATGGAAACAGAAGGAAGATTTTTTCCCCTGTGAGTGTGACAGAGCCCTGGGACAGGCTGCCCAGGGGGGTTGTGAAGTCTCCCTCTCTGGAGATACTCAAGACCTGCCTGGACCTGCTCTGGGTGACCCTGCTCTGGCAGGGGGTTAGACTGGATGAACTTTGGAGGCCCCTTCCAACCCCTAATGTTCTGTGACTGTGACTCTGTGATTCTGTGATACTTCCAACTTTTAATAGCTACCAGTACAACAGGCACAAAACAAGTAGCCAGCACATCACAGCTATAAAAGCAGAAGTGGACACAGAACTAAGCTACATTACGAGTCATTTGCACCTTCAGACCCACGCAGTGGCTGTCCCTTGCCTTTAGCTACTCGGTGCTTTTGTTGTGTAAGGACAAAGGCCCAGGGGAGCTGACAGCAGTGAAGCTGTTTGCCATTGAGTTGAAGAGGGAGGATAAAAAAGCTATAAGGCTTTGGAAGTACAGCCCCAGCCAATGTGATGTGGATATTCAATATAAAAGGGAGACCTCTCTCACATCCTTAATTCACTAATTGAAAATTCACTTCTGGTTTAGACAAGAAAAGGAAGCAGAACGTTAAAAATACGTGACAGCAGAAGGCCTATGGAAAAAAGGGAAGAATTAAACAAACACCAAAACAAAACACCCCACCCCAAAAGGTACGTGGGAAATGCATTGGGAGGTTTATTTCTCCTGCAGCTAAACAAAAAGGTGTTGAGTGTATCCTGCTGTTCCTCACTACCCTTAGGCTATCCTGCAATGCCAGGATGCCTTAATGCTCCTGCAGACTTTGCTGTTACCTCCTCTTCTTGGGCAGCTTCCTTTTAAGAATAATAGATCCTTGCTTTAAAAAGCCTTAGGGGAAAAAAAAAAAAAAGACCCAATCTCTGATTTAGATAACTGATGAAGCTCTAGATAAATCAAAGAGGGGTTTTTTTGGGGGGGGAGGATTAGCTTCACTTGACTCGCTGTGAGATTTCTTGCAATGAGGAAAGCCAGAGCTGCCACACAATGCACAGCACTTCAGCTATGATTTTCCAATCAGGCTTGGAAGGACTTTCTCCCTCAGCTACACGCCTGGCGTGAGTAAATTGTTTATTGCTTCAAAGCGGATCTTTTGCTTTTATTCCTAAGTTGCTCAATTTTTTAAATATAGATTTCTTTATTCACTTATCGATTTATTTACAGTTTTTTTTCTAAACGAAAATATTTTAGGCAAATACAGCTCCAGAGAGAGAACTGTCGATGTGCTGTAGGTTTGGGCTGCTTTGAATCTTAAATTACTCAGAAATTTATATTTTTTAATTATTATTAAATTATTGTTATTAAATTATTATTATTTTTACTGCTTTTCTAAATTATAGCAAAGTATTTTAGGCAGACATAGACCCAGAGAGAGAACTGTTGATGTGCTATAGGTTTGGGTTGCTTTTAGTCTTAAATTACTCAGAAATTTATATATTTTTTAAATTATTATTTATTTTTACTGCTTTTCTAAATTTGTATAATTTTTAAATTATTATTTATTTTTATTGCTTTTCTAAATTATAACAAAATATTTCAGGCAGATAGAGCTCCAGAGAGGGAACTGTTGATGTGCTATAGGTTTGGGTTGCTTTTAGTCTTAAATTACTCAGAAATTTATATATTTTTAAAATTATTATTTATTTTTACTGCTTTTCTAAATTTGTATAGTTTTAATTATTATTTATTTTTACTGCTTTTCTAAATTTGTATAATTTTTAAATTATTATTTATTTTTATTGCTTTTCTAAATTATAACAAAATATTTCAGGCAGATAGAGCTCCAGAGAGGGAACTGTTGATGTGCTATAGATTTGGGTTGCTTTTAGTCCTAAATTACTCAGAAATTTATATATTTTTAAAACTATTATTTATTTTTCCTGCTTTTCTAAATGATAACAAAACATTTCATGCAGATAGAGCTCCAGAGATAAAACTGTCAATGTGCTATAGATTTGGGTTACTTTTAGTCCTAAACTAGTCATAAATTTTTATTTTTTTATTTATTTATACTCTATTTCTAAATGATAGCAAAATATTTTAAGCAGATACAGCTCTGGAGAGAGAACTGTAGATGTGGTGCAGGTTTGGTTTGCTTTTGTTCCTTAAGTACTCATAAATTTTAAATATTTTTTTAATTGTTTTTCTAAATGCTACCAAAATATTTTGGGCAGATATAGCTCCAGAGGGAGAACTGTAGATGAGAAACAGGTTTGGTTTGCTTTTATTCCTTAATGACTTACACATTTATATACATTTTTATTTTATTTTATTTATTTAATTTTATTTAGTTTCATTTCATTTTCTTTTTTTATTATTTTATTTTACCCTATATTATTTTACTTTATGTTTACTGTTTTTCTAAATGCTAACAAAATATTTTAAGAAGCTATAGCTCCAGAGAGAGAACTGTCAATGTGACATGTATGTGTTTTGCTTTTATTCCTAAATTGCTCAATTTATATATAATACTAAGGGTAATGATAATGGTAATGATAAGGGTAATGATTTTTTTTTTTACTGTTTTTCTAAATGCTAACAAAATATAGCTACAGCTCCAAAGAGAGCTGTCAATGTGACATGTGTTTGGTTTGCTTTTATTCCTAAATTGCTCCTAAATTATTATTGTTATTATTATTGTTGTTGTTGGTAGTATTATTATTATCATTATTATTATTATTATTACTGCTTTTTTAAAGGATAACAAAATGTTTTTGGCAGATAGATCTCCAGAGGGAGAGAGCTGTAGATGTGATATAGGTTTATTTAGCAAGCTAAAATGAAAAGAAAGGGGCTAGAGAAATCTATGGTTTAAATGCTCTGCTTCTGTGTATGTATAAAGATATATAGAGGGATAGAGAGATAGAGATAGAGATAGAGAGAGAGAGATGATAGAGATAGAGAGGAGATAGAGACAGAGAGAGAGAAGAGAGAGATATTAATTTATAAAATAAAACAGCACTGGTCATTTGAAACATAAAGTGTAATAGACTTCTATATAGATATATTTTTATAGAGATACAGAGAGATAGAGATATAGAGAGATACAGAGGGATAGAGAGAGACAGATACAGAGAGATAAACACAGAGAGATACAGAGAGATACAGAGACACACACAGATACAGAGAGATAGATATAGAGTGATGCAGAGATACAGAGAGGTATAGAGAGACAGAAAGATACAGAGAGATATAGAGAGATACAGAGATAGATATATTTATAGATATAGTAATTATATATAGATATATATTTTACTTTAAAAAAAAATGCTGCTCATTTGAGACATGAAGAGTAGTAAATTCTGTGTGTGTGTGCGTGTGTGCGTGTGTGTGTGTTTGTAATCAAAATGAATACGTTAGAAAGGAGACTGGTTTTAATCAAATGAAAACCAGGAATTTCTGCATCTCTGTGGGCAAGGTAGTGGAGGTTTTCTGCCTTTTTT
>VXBD01003922.1:10627-20952 GCA_013399975.1 Indicator maculatus | reverse complement strand
CCCCTGGCTCTGACCAGCAGCCTGAGGGAGCTGCTCCACTACACCAGGCAGGGCCTGCAGTGGCTGAGGATGGAGACCAACAGCCCTTAACTGCAGCCCGAGGTGGCCTTGGAAGGCCGAGTCTGGCTTGTGGGATTCACAGCAGCTGCAAGGGAGAAGGACAGGGAAGGGCTCTGCTTGCACTGGAGACTCTTTGTGCTGTGTTTGTGGAGCAGCTCTTTGCTGCCCTGAAAGAGAAGAGCTGGAGGAGAGCCTCAGCCTGGGAGGCACCTCCCTGGAAAGTGGCAAAGTGCCAGGAATTGTCCAATGGCTCCATGGGCTGGGAACATCTCTGCTGTCAGTCACCTGCAGGGCAACCATCACACCTGCAGAAGTGCTGAGGAGGAGGAAGAGGAGGAGGACATCTGCCTCCAGAGGACATCCCTGCAATGCCCCACGGTGTGCAGCAGTTGTGTGCCCAGAAGACCCCAGAGAGGTGACTTTTGCCAGGCCTGATGCCAGGCTTGGTTCCTCACTGGGCAGGCAGCAGCCTCAGCAGCAGCCAACAGCCTTCTGCTACAAGACAGAGCCACAGAGGGATGAGGCTTGGAAGAGGAACCTCTGGAGATCATCCAGTGCCCAGAGCAGAGTCACCCAGGGCAGGCCACAGAGGATGGTGCCCAGGCTTTGAAGGACTCCAGAGACAGACTCCAGCAGCTCTCTGCACAGCCTGCCCCAGTGCCCCACACCAGTGCCATGCTCTGCCTTGCCTGCTCCCCCAGCTCTCCTCTTGCCTTTGTCAGCCAGCTGCTGCCTGAGCACCACTGCCTGGAGTGCTGCAGGGCACATGGCAGCTCTGCAGGTGACAGTGGCAGGGAGGGCAGCACCCTGGGCCTCTGTGTGCTCCCTGAGGTGCCACCTTCTGTGCCCAACGAGCTGCTGTGCCAGCAGTGCCCTGCCACCCTCACCTCTCACACTGTGCCTTAGCCCCCTGGGCCTCCCTGGCAGCCCTGTCTCTGGCAGAGCTGTGGCAGTGGTGCAGAGCAGGATGGCATCCAGCACCGTGGTGCCCAGGGGCAGGATCAGGTCTCTTTGGCAGGCAGCTGCAGGCTGGGGGCACAGCTCTGCATGCCCATAGTGATGCCTCCTCTGCCAACCAGCTGCTGCTGGCTGTGGGGCTCAGGGCAAGGGATGGTGCTGAGCCCCCAGCCAGGCTCTGCACCTCCAGACTGAGTGTGCACAGCACTGGCCCTGCCCTGGGGCAGCCTGCAGTGCCCTCAGCCCTGGCAGGAGCTGGTGGCAGCTGCTGCAGCTCTGCCCTGGGCCCCCTGGCAGGGAGCTCTGCTCTGGCCTCCCCTGGCACTGCAGGGCTGCTGCTTTCAGCACCCTCAGGGCTTGTCCTTGGGGCTTCCCTTGCTGCAAAGCCTCAGTGCCTGGTAGGGGGCAGCTGTCCTGGCCAGGGCAGGAAGGGTCANGGGGCAGCCTGCAGTGCCCTCAGCCCTGGCAGGAGCTGGTGGCAGCTGCTGCAGCTCTGCCCTGGGTCCCCTGGCAGGGAGCTCTGCTCTGGCCTCCCCTGGCACTGCAGGGCTGCTGCCTTCAGCACCCTCAGGGCCTGTCCTTGGGCTTCCCTTGCTGCAAAGCCTCAGTGCCTGGCAGGGAGCAGCTGTCCTGGCCAGGGCAGGAAGGGGCATGGGCTCCTCTCCCTTGGCATCTCCAGGCTGCCCTGGGCTCTCCTCCCTTGGCACCAGCAAGCTCCCTTGGGCTCCATTCCCTTGGCACCAGCAGGCCCCAGCCCTGTTCTTCCCTGCTGCCCACAGCTACCTCCCTCCCTGCTGCCAGGCCAGGGCCCCAGGGCAGAGCTGCCTGCCCACAGCTTGCCCACCCCAAGGGACCACCTGCCCCAGAGCCAGGGCACAGAGCTGCCCCCAGGGGAGGTCCTGTCCTCCCCTGCCTCCTGGGCACTTTGCTGCCCTGCTCCTGGTACAGCTCCTGCCAGGCCCCAGCTGAGCAGGGGGCCAGGAGCTCCCCAGTGAGGGCAGAGGAGCTGCTGGCAGTTGCTGCTTTACAGCTGGGCACAGGCAGCAGCCCCTTTGCTCCTGCATGGAGGCTGGCAAGGTGCCCCCAGGGCCTGGCACAGGCAGCTGGGGGCTGCTGGGGGCTCTGCTCTCCAAAGCCACCTGTGGGAGCAGCAGCCCCAAGCTGGGGGGCAGGAGGCCCTGGAGGAGGCTGCTGCAGGAAGAGGAGGGGATGGGGCCAAGGCCGTCCTGCTCCACCCCTCAGCCAGGGCAGAGCCCTGCAGGGCTTGGCAGAGATCTCCTCCAGGTTCACCTGGGCCTCTTCAGGCCTTCCCACAACCTCAAGCTGTGGCCTGCCCACTGCTGAGCCCAGGGGGACAATCCCTGCCCTGCTCCTGCTGCCCACACCATTGCTGCTCCAGCCCAGGCTGCTGCTGCAGGAATGGGAAATAATAAAGGGTGGGGGAAAAAAAAAAAAATTCAGTTTGGGCAAAGAAGCAGCAGGATCAGCCCAGAGCTCTGGGCTCCTTCCCACCCTGAGCTCCCTTTTCACATGATTAGGGCATGGGGGAGAGAGAAGGAACAGACACAAACCAAGTGAGGGCTGCTTCAGGCTCCCTAAGACACCCAGGGGCCTGGCACCACCTCTGCTGTGCAGATAAAAAAACCTTTAATAGGAAGTGAAGAAGTGCTCAGCTTTCCAGTTGAAGGCAGGCTTGATGCTTGCAGAGTGAACAGCTTCCAGCTCAGCCTGCGCAAAACCTTAAGCTGTGCAGTAAGTGCCAGAGGTGAAGCTAAAGCTGCAGCTGCAAAGGAGCTAATGAAACCTTTTGGGCCATTTGGCAGCTGCTGGCCAAGTCCCTGCTGCAAGGCCATGGGCACTGAAGTGCACTTCAAGGTGAAGTTTTGTTGTCAAGGAATTTCACCCAGGGGACAGAAATGGACCTGAGGTACAGCTGGGAACGCAAACATCTGGGCAGAAGAAACATCTGCATGGTGAGAAGGAAGATCTCCTGCCCATCAAAGCTGAGCTGTCTGGCTGGAGTTCTGGTGTGGACCAGCAATATTTCACAGGAACCTGACTCAGAGGGTTGAGCTTTGCTGCTTTCTCCCCAGGGAGGCTTTGTCTCACCAGCAGGTGACCAGAGAACCACAGAATTGTTTGGGTGGGAAGGGCCCTCTGAGGTCATCCAGTCCAACCCCCAACCCAGCCCCACCATGGCCACCAAACCATGGCCCCAAGTGCCATGGGGGGCCCCAAGGGATGGGGACTCCACCACCTCCCTGGGCAGCCTCCTCCAATCCCTGACAACTTGCAGCAAAGAAATTCTTCCTCCTCTCCAACCTAACCCTCCCCTGGCACAATTCCAGGACATTTCCTCTCCTCTATCACCTGAGCCTAGGGAGCAGAGCCCAAGCCCCCCCTGGCTGCAGCCTCCTCTCAGGGAGCTGCAGAGAGCAATGAGGTCTCCCTGAGCTCAGCCTCCTCTTCTCCACACCAAACCCCCCCAGCTCCCTCAGCTGCTCCTCCCCAGCCCTCTTCTCCACACCCTTCCCCACCTTTCTTGCCCTTCTCTGGCCCTGCTCCAGCTCCTCAAGGTCCTTCTTGCACTCAGCACCCCAAAACTGAAGCCAGCACTCAAGCTGTGGCCTCCCCAGTGCTGAGCCCAGGGGGACAATCCCTGCCCTGCTCCTGCTGCCCACACCATTGCTGCTCCAGCCCAGGCTGCTGCTGCCCTTCTTGCCCCCCTGGCTCCTCTCAGAGTTGATCTTCCCTACTGTCAGTCACTGCTCTGCCCCTTCCCTGTCACACCCTAGGAAGTCAGTAGGTTGCAATTTTGTGTGGTCCTGGAGAACTCCTCTGCTGCAGAGCAACAATGCTGCATAGGTTCAGACTGGGTTTGGTTGGAAGGGAGCTCAAGGCTCAGCCCAGTCCCAACCCCCTGCCATGGGCAGGGACACCTCACACCACAGCAGGTTGCTCACAGCCACCTCCAGCCTGGCTGCAAAACCCTCCAGGGATGAGGCTTCCACCACCTCCCTGGGCAACCTCTGCCAGGCTCTCACCACCCTCACTTGAAACAATTTCTTCCTCATCTCCACTCTCAGTCTCCCCTCCTCAAGCTTCAATCCATTTACTGTGGAATGCTGATCCCAGGAACACTCAGACCACAAAACCCAGGAAGCAATTGGGCAACTTCCATCCAGCTGGCAAAGGACTGGGTGAGGTGGGTGTGAAGAGGCAGCTCTCAACCTTCCCTCCTGAACACCACTGCTCACCAGGAGGGTGGTGAGAGCCTGGCAGAGGTTGCCCAGGGAGGTGGTGGAAGCCTCATCCCTGGAGGGTTTTGCAGCCAGGCTGGAGGTGGCTGTGAGCAACCTGCTGTGGTGTGAGGTGTCCCTGCCCATGGCAGGGGGTTGGGACTGGCTGAGCCTTGAGCTCCCTTCCAGCACTGACAGTTCTGTGATTCTATGAAGTGCTGGTGGAATGCAAAGCCACCTCCTGGGTCCAGCTTCTAGTGGGGACTGCTGAGCTAGAGCTGTGCAAGCTCAGTGCACTTTTATCTGTCTGAGGAAGCACAACAGCTGACAAGCAGGGGAAAGAAAGGAGCACCTGGAAATGGGAGCACACGAGGAGTGACCCAGAGGAGCAGAGGAGAAGCTCCAAGAAAGGGCTGACCAGTGGCAGCCACCGTGAAGGGGACACTGCTCTGCTGCCATCTGGTAAAGGCTGTGCTCAAAAAGCATTTTCTTGCAGCAGAAAGGAAAAAAAAAAACCCTCCCCAGCCTCTCAGCCTGAGGGTCTTAGCCTCAGCTCCTGGTGTGCTGCTGCCCTGGTGCCACACCATGGCACCAAACCTCTGCCCAGGGAGATGCTGCCACACCTGACTGTCATCCCTCTCCTGGGCTTTCCATTTCCAAGCCCAAGTCTCACTGCTAGTGACTGCCAATGTGACACAAGGCCTGAAGATGCCCTCCAGGAGCCCTTGGCACATCAACAGAACCCAAGGCTTCTTTAGATCTGAAGATGCCTTCCAGGAGCTCTTGGAACATCACAAAGGCTTCCATAGGTCTGAAGATGCTTTCCAGGAGCTCTTGGAACATCATAAAGGCTTCCAGAGGTTTGAAGATGCCTTTGACGGGCTCTTGGCACATTTGAATGACAGAAAGGCTTCTTTAGATCTGAAGATGCCTTCCAGAAGCTCTTGGAAGATCACAAAGGCTTCCAGAGGTTTGAAGATGCCTTCCAGGAGCTCTTGGCATATCAAGATGATACAAAGGCTTCCAGAGGTTTGAAGATGCCTTCCAGGGGCTCTTGGCACATTGAGATTACAGAAAGGCCTCCATAGGTCTGAAGATGCCTTTCAGGAGCACTTGGCACAGCACAAAGGCTTCCCCAGCTCTGCGGATGCCTTCCAGGAGCTCTTGGCACACCACCGCGACACAAAGGCTCCCCCAGGTCTGCAGATCTCTTGGCTTTGCCCCCCCGCCCAGCACAAGCTGCCCTCAGCAGGCGATGCCCTCGGGCGGGGGTCCCGGGCGCAGTCCCTGCGCTGCCCTCCTGCCGCCCCGCAGGGAGCCCTGCCGGGGGAAGCCTACAGGTGGACGCCGCTCCCTCCGTTCCCTCCCGCCCCTTCCAGGCCATCTGACTGGGAGGAGGAGGGCCTGGAGGTCCTGGAGCGGGGCTGGGCGAGGCCCAGGGGCGTGCCCAGGCGGTGGCTGAGCTGGGAGGCTGCGTCGTCCGACTCCCAGCGCTCCAGCTCCTCCCGCACCAGCCGCTCCATCTGCTCCCGCGGCAGCTCGCCCTCACCGCCCAGCCGCTCGTCCTGCAGGGGGAACACAGGCACAGCCTGCAAGCGCCAGCCTCAGGAGGATCAGTCAGAACGAGGGCAAGGTCCTGCAGCTGGGGCAGGGCGATGCCAGGTGGTGAGACAGGCTGGAGAGCAGCCCTGGGGGTGCTGGGGGAGGAGAAGCTGAGCAGGAGCCAGCAGGGAGCACTTGCAGCCCAGAGAGCCAAGCAGAGCCTGGGCTGCAGCAAGAGAAGTGTGGCCAGCAGGGCCAGGGAGGGGATTCTCCCCCTCTGCTCCACTCTGCTCAGACCCCACCTGCAGCTCTGGGGCCAGCTCTGGAGCCTCTGTTGCAGGAAGGCTCTGGAGGGGCTGGAAGGTGTCCAGAGAAGGGCCCTGAGGATGAGCAGAGGGCTGGAGCTGCTCTGCTCTGAGCACAGCCTGAGAGAGTTGGGGTTGTGCAGGCTGCAGAGGAGAAGGCTCCCAGGAGACCTTCTGGTGGCCTTGCAGCATCTGCAGGGGGCTCCAAGAAAGCTGGGGAGGGACTTTGGAGGGGGTGAGGGAGGGATAGGAGTGGGGGGGATGGAGCAAAAGTAGAAGTGGGGAGCTTGAGATTGGCTGTGAGGAAGAAGTTGTTAGGCAGGAGGGTGGTGAGAGCCTGGCAGAGGTTGCCCAGGGAGGTGGTGGAAGCCTCATCCCTGGAGGGTTTTGCAGCCAGGCTGGAGGTGGCTGTGAGCAACCTGCTGTGGTGTGAGGTATCTAAGACACCCCCAGCTCCTCCACCCTGCCCTCCAGGACACCCCCAGCTCCCCCACTCTGCCCTACACACCCCTCCAGGACACCCCCAGCTCCCCCACCCTGCCCTCCAGGACACCCCCAGCTCCTCCACCCCTTCAGAGTGCTGTCAGTTCTTGCCCCACCAGGAGGCTATCACAGGTTTAGCAGGCACAGAGGTCACATCTGTCCCACTGGCCCCTTCCAGAGGGCCCCCAAGAAGGACAAGGTGGTGGAGAACCACCAACAGAAGCTTGGTGGCAGCTGGGACCTGCTCCCACCTGCCAGACACGAGCCTAGAAGCAGTCATGGGAGAGGAGCAGCAGGCTGCATGGATCTGCCAGGCTCCAACAGGCCAGCCAGGGAAAAGCTTTGGATTCATCCCACAGCCAGCAAGGCCTTTGGTGTCAGGGGTTCAGATCAGAATCAGAGAACTGTCAGGGTTGGAAGGGAGCTCAAGGCTCAGCCAGTCCCAACCCCCTGGCCATGGGCAGGGACACCTCACACCACAGCAGGTTGACCTGGCCTGACCTGGGCAGGGGGGGTGCAGAGGTCCCTTCCAACCCCCAATGTTCTGTGCTTCTGTGATTCGCTTGGGTGGAGGCACAAACCTGTGGCCATGGCACTTGGGGCCATGGTGGGGCAGGGTTGCTGGTTGGACTGGCTGATCTTGGGAGGCCTTTTCCAACCCTAACAGCTCCATGAATCTGTGATCAGCTGGGAATGCTCCCTCTGAGTTGTATTTTTTTTTTGTAAGCAGTCTATTTTAGAGTCATAGAACTGTCAGGGTTGGAAGAGACCTCAAGGCTCATCCAGTTCATGGGCAGGGGACACCTCACAGCAGATCAGGTTGCTCAGCAGATCATAGAATCAACCAGGTTGGAAGAGACCTCAAGGCTCATCCAGTTCATGGGCAGGGGACACCTCACAGCAGATCAGGTTGCTCAGCAGATCATAGAATCAACCAGGTTGGAAGAGACCTCAAGGCTCATCCAGTTCATGGGCAGGGGACACCTCACAGCAGATCAGGTTGCTCAGCAGATCATAGAATCAACCAGGTTGGAAGAGACCTCAAGGCTCATCCAGTTCATGGGCAGGGGACACCTCACACCAGATCAGGCTGCTCAGCAGATGTGCTGATCCCTCAGTGTGCCACAGGCTTGCCCCAGGAAGGCTTCTCCTGGCTGATCCTTGCAGCCTCTCTCTCTGTCCCATTTCACCTCCCCAAGGCTCCGGTTTGCCAGCGCCACCCTGGCACCGCTCAGCTCCGCTCTGCCTCCACTCCCTCCTGGCAGGGCGAAGTGCCAAGCAGAGGCAAGGCTGTGCCCTCTCTCACCTCTGTCACCCCATCCAGCAGCCTGCCCAGGACATCTCTCCTCTTCAGCTTGGCCCTCTCCATGGCCTCCAGCTTGATGATGACGGCGTCGATCTTGGAGACGATGCTGCCGATGGAGTGCTCCATGCGGTCCACTCGCCTCATCAGCCTGAGGGCAGCACACAAGGCTCAGCTCCAGCCCTCTGCCAGCTCCAGCTCTTGGCACCACAGCAGCACAGAGCAGGGCAAGCGTGGGGGCAGCACCAATCGCTCCCAGCACGCAGCTTGAATGGCTTCCCACTGAGCTGCCACCGCCCGGTGAGGGAGGAGGGCGGCGAGGGCGAGGAGGGGAAAAGCTGCAGTGGGCAAAGAGCAGCTCCTGTGCTCTGTGCCAGGGCATCCTCAGCCACACCTGGGAGGGTTGGGTACTCAGGAAGTCTTCCTTCAGCTCATGGTGCTGGAAGGAAGCAAGAGGAAGATGGAGCATTGCAGAGAAAAGGCACAGTCACAAGGAGCTTGTGCCAGGCCCAGGGGCAATGGCTTTGAGCTGGGAGAGGGGAGAGTGAGAGGGGAGAGGAGGAAGAAATTGCTGAGAGTGAGGGTGGGGAGAGACTGGCACAGGTTGCCCAGGGAGGCTGTGGCTGCCTCCTGCCTGGAGGGGTTGAAGGCCAGGCTGGATGAGGCCCTAAGCCAGCTGTGCTGGTGGGAGGTGTCCCTGCCCATGGTCTCTGAGGTCCCTTCCAACCCAAGCCATGCTGTGATTCCATGGATCTAGGAAATGGAACCTCAGGAAGCACAGCAGCTGAAGCCTGAACCTGCAGGCCCCACGACCCAGAGAACTCTTCTGGCATCCTTGCAGCATGACCACTTGCTCTCCTCTCTCTCCTGACCACTTGCTCTCCTCTCTTTTCTCCTGACCATTTTCTTTCCTCTCTCTGCTTTTTCAAGACTATTTCCTCTCTTTTCTCTCTCTTTCCTCATGACCATTTGCTCTTTCCTCTCTCTTCTCCATGATTATTTCCTCTCTTTTCTCTTTTTCATGACCATTTCCTCTTTTCTCTCCTTTCCATGACCATTTCCTCTCTTTTCTCTCTTTCTATGACCATTTCCTCTCTTTTCTCTTTTTCCATGACCATTTCCTATCTTTCCTCTCTTTTTTCCATGACCATTTCCACTCTTTCCTCTCTCTTTTCTTTCTCCTGACCATTTGCTCTTTCTCTCTTTTCTCACAACCATTCCTCTCTTTTCTCTTTCCATGTCCATTTGCTCTCTTTTTCCATGACCATTTCCTCTCTTCTCTCTTGTCTCCTGACCATTTGCTCTTTCCTCTCTCTTTTCTTTCTCCTGACCATTTCCTCTCTTTCCTCTCTTTTCTCCTGACCATTTGCTCTTTTTTCTCTCTTTTCTCTTTTTCATTTCCTCTCTTTTCTCTTTCCATGCCCATTTGCTCTCTTTTTCCATGACCATTTCCTCTCTTTCCTCTCTCTTTTCTTTCTCCTGACCATTTCCTCTCTTTCTTTTCTCTTTTCTCCTGACCATTTCCTCTCTTTCTTCTCTCTTTTCTCCTGACCATTTGCTCTCTTTCCCTCTTTTCTCATAACCATTTCCTCTCTTTCCTCATGGCCATTTGCTCTTTTTCCTCTCTCTTTTTCCGTGACCATTTCCTCTCTTTCCTCTCTCTTTTCTTTCTCCTGACCATTTGCTCTCTTTCTCCTTTTCCTCACAACCATTTCCTCTCCTTTCTCTCTTTTCCCTGTCCATTTTTTAAGGGCAGGGTTGGTTTGCTCAGTTCCTTGCTGGGGTTTGCCCTCTTTGGCTGTTTTGATTTGGCTTTGGTTTGGTGAATCGTTCCCAGGAGCCTTTCCAAAGCACTTCCAGTTCAAGATACCAGTTGAAAGCCACTAAAAGGAGTGGCAAAGTTAATGCTGGGCAGGGGTTGGAATTTCCAACCCCCCAAAGTGAAGAGCTTTAAGGGCACCACACAGCAAGTTTTGGATGATTAACTTCATTAACACTCCCAAGTCAGGGGAGAGACTGCTGCAGGAACCAAAGCAGAGAGGCAAAAGCCATCATGCAGGTCCCACCCCACCCAGAAGGATCCACTTACACTTGGAACTCCTCATAGGAAACCCCACTGGAGCTGCTGCCCCTCCTCCTGGAGCTGTGGCCACTGTCTTCATCCTCATCCTCCTCAGAGTCGTCCAGGCTGCGGGGGAAGCTGCGGCTGCTCAGGGGACGTGGCAGGGAGCTCCTGTCCAGGTCCAGGTCCTCCTTGGGGAGGCACAAGGCACAGAGAGAAACTCAGAGCATCAAAATGTGCAGGGGGGTAGGGGTGGCAGGCTCAAAGACCTCCTGCTGCCCTCCCATCAGCTGCCCCTTGCCTTCTGACAGTTCCCAGGCTCAGAGGATGTCAGGGGTGGGAAGGGACCTCTGGAGATCTTCCAGTCCAACCCC
>VXBD01003920.1:113811-148032 GCA_013399975.1 Indicator maculatus | reverse complement strand
TCTCCTCTCTCCTCTCCTCTCCTCTCCTCTCCTCTCCTCTCCTCCCCTCATGGAAGCATCTCCAAGTGACCAATCTGGCCACCCAAGTGCAATTCAGAGGGCTGCTTTAAGACCAGCATTATCAGAAGGCAGCACCAGACCCAGCTTTCATGCTCACATCCTTTGTGAGCTCCCTTCCTTGGCTCCCCTGTGGCAGAGCTGCATTCACTATCCCCAGGAGAGGCAGAGGCAGCAGCTCAGACAGATGCAGGAGCAGGCAGCCCTCTGCAAGCACACTGACTGCTGTACCAAGCAACTCCAGTGATGGTTCCTGGCATGCTCAGTCTCTCCCCAGCACAGCAGATGTGTGCTGCACTCCCATCAGGCAATGGAGAAGTTGGCTGACCTACCCCAGCATCACAGTGCCCCATTTCAAATGCCTCTTGAGCCCTTGACCTGATCTAATCTCCCCTGCACACAAGGAAACAAAGAGATAAAGCCATCATTAATAACCCATCCCCTGCCAGCCATCCTCTGGTGGAGATGATTAATTGATGATCATCTCTGGTGGAGATGATTAATTGAGAACAGGTTCACACCTTAGCCTTGCAGGGAGTTTGGAGGATCTGAGTTGCCCAACTCCTACCACAAACAAATTGCTAACAGATGTGGAGCTGCCTGTGGTGAGTTTACACAACCCTGTGCACTGCTCCAGCAGAGCCTTGCACAGGGATGAGGGCAAGGAGTCTGCAGGTGACAGCAAAGTCCCAGGAGGGACACTCTGGTAGCAGATCTTCCTCCTCCACTTCTGAGGCTCAGCAGAGGCAGGGATGGCTTCCACAACCCCACATCTAATGATGGATCTCTCCTTTGTCAAGAGACTACCATAAGCTTTACTACCAAAGCACTTAGCAGGGTGTAAGACACCACTCAATGTGTCCAAAGTCAAAGGCTGAGGTGCAGGTCTCCAAGTGCTTGGGAAGAGCAGGAGCAAGGACAGGAGCAGGCAGTGTGAGCTTGCAGCACAGAAGGCAAATCACAGCCTGGGCTGCATCCAAAGCAGCATTGCCAGCAGAGCCAGAGAGGTGATTCTGACACTTTGCTCTGCTGAGACCTCACCTGCAGTGCTGTGTGCAGCTCTGGAGCCCTCAGTACAGAACAACACTGACCTGATGGAGAGGGTCCAGAGGAGGCAATGAAAATGCTCAGGTGGTTGGAGCAGCTCTGCTACAAGGACAGGCTGAGGGAGCTGAGGGCGTTCAGCCTGGAGAAGAGGAGGATCCAGGGAGACCTAATAGCAGCCTGCCAGGACCTGAAGGAGCTACAGGAAGGGTGGAGAGAGACTGTTTGCAAAGGGCTGCAGGGACAGGACCAGGGACAGTATCTCCAAACTAGAGCAGAGAAGATTTAGATTGGATGTGAGGAACAAGTTCTGCACCAGAAGGCTGCTGGAACACTGGGACAGGTTGCCCAGGGAGGTGGTTGAGGCTCCATCCCTGGAGATATTCAAGGTGAGGCTGGACAGGGCTCTGGGCAACCTGACCTAGTTGGGGATGTCCCTGCTGAGTGCAGGGGGTTAGATGATGAACTTTGGAGGTCCCTTCCAGCCCAGACCATTCTATGATTCTAAATCACAGCACTGGACCTGCTGGCATGGGAAGCTGAGCTGATGCAGACATCTCAAAGCTGAGGTGCAACACAGCTTGACCCAAATGATCTCCAGTAGTGTCATGGTTAAAGCTGCAGCTGTGCCAAGTACAACCCTAGACAGAGTAACAGACCTCAGGATGGGAAATGCTGTGTCTATGGATATAAGACCATCAAAAGCTTCCTCAGCTCTTTTGGGTATTCTTTCTTGTTGGTGTTTCATTTGTTTCTATCCAAGCACTTTGTAGAAGGTTTCAGGAAGAAAAGTCACTAAGCCAATGAAGAAATGGATGAAATTGTGCCAGGGGAGGGTTAGGTTGGAGAGGAGGAATAATTTCTTTGCTGCAAGAGTGGTCAGGGATTGGAAGAGGCTGCCCAGGGAGG
Organism: Indicator maculatus; assembly: GCA_013399975.1. Lineage (NCBI taxonomy): Eukaryota > Metazoa > Chordata > Aves > Piciformes > Indicatoridae > Indicator > Indicator maculatus. The sequence goes on along the minus strand of VXBD01003920.1, from coordinate 146,022 downwards.
TGGTGGAGTCCCCATCCCTGGAGGTGTTTCAGAAACCTGTGGCCATGGCACTTGGGGCCAGGGTTTGGTGGCCATGGTGGGGTTGGGTTGCTGGTTGGTTGCACTGGATGATCTCAGAGGACCTTTCCAACCCAGACAGTTCTATGATTCTGTGATATTTGCTATCTAAGGCTCTGCCTATCTGCATGGAACAAATCAATCCCAACCCCCTAGGGAGCAGCTGTAAGGATCAGACTTATGTAGACCTAAGCTAAAAAACATTTTCTGGCTTTCTGGTCTCCTCCTTCCTGTCTCTTCTCAAAACTGCTGCACTTCCACTGGCAGCCTTTAGAGACAAGGGGACAAAGACTTCTTTTGGAGTTGAGCCACTGCCTAGCCCTCCATCAACCAGAAGGTTTTTCTTGATAACATAAATCAAGGAACTTTGTCATCTGACTCAGTGGCAATTCTAAAGCTCTGCAATGAATTGCAATGAACTTGCTGCTCATTAGCAATGAATTAAGTTGATGAAAGGTTACAAGGAACCAAAGACAATTTTTTTCCAGAGCATCTCCAGGCAGTTTTCCCAGCAGGTGATCTGCTAGAGAGCAGCCCTGTGGAGAAGGAGCTGGGAGTGCTGGTGGATAACAAGTTCCCATGGGACAGCAATGTGCCCTGGGGGCCAAGAAGGCCAATGGGGTCCTGGGGGGCATTCAGAGGAGTGTGTCCAGCAGAGCCAGGGAGGTTCTTCTCCCCCTCTACTCTGCCATGCTGAGACCTCACCTGGAATATTGCATCCAGTTCTGGGCTCCCCAGGCTAGGAAGGACAGGGATCTGCTGGAGAGAGTCCAAGGGAGGGCTCCAAGGATGCTGAAGGGACTGGAGACTGCCTGGGGAGGAGAGGCTGAGAGCCCTGGGGGTGGTTAGTCTGGAGAGGAGAAGGCTGAGAGGGGATTCAATAAATGTTTATGAATATCTGAGGGCTGGGGGTCAGGAGGGAGGGGACAGGGACAGGCTCTGCTCAGCTGCACCCTGGGATAGGACAAGAGGCAATGGATGGAAACTGCACCACAGGAGGTTCCACCTCAACATGAGGAGGAACTTCTTCACTGTGAGGGTCCCAGAGCCCTGGAGCAGGCTGCCCAGAGAGGTTGTGGAGTCTCCTTCTCTGGAGCCTTTCCAGCCCTGTCTGGATGTGTTCCTGTGTGACCTGTGCTGGTGCTGCTGTGGCAGGGGGGTTGGACTCCATGATCTTCATTGATTCCTCTCACACCCTGGAATCCTGGGATCAGCTCTCTTCTCCTAACCAAGGAACACATCTTGCACTCTTCTGGAAGTCAGCTGCCTGTTTCCCCATAAACCCCCAAAGCATTGCCTCACAAAACACACAAAGAGACCTTCTCCTGCTAAGGGAGCACACTGCAGCATCCTGCTCACATGGTTTGCTGGAGGATGCTTTGATGGAATAGCATGGGAGAGACATTTGGGAGGATTTAATCAGCCAGAGCAAGGCTGTGGCTTAGGACTGCTACCAGCACCCTCCTCTGGGATCCTGTCTGCTGCTCAGCTCACCACAGGTGAGCTGAGACACACTTTGGGAATGCAAATGAATTAGATGACACACAAAGCAATTCAATTTGCACCAGCAGGGCTTTACCTTTGCTTAGTTACCTACAAGATCTTTATTTAACTGCCAGCCTGGCACAGGAGCTCAGGGGGATCACTGATTTGGACTTTGTTTAAACTGCTGATGTAAAAGATCAGGCTTGGTGAGGAATTGTAGCAGGGTTTTCAGGTCACATCTGCTTTGTGCTTGCCAGAAAAAAAAAAAAAAAAAGAAAAAAAAAACCCAAACAACCTCAAGGCCCAGGATTTCTCCATGAGCTCCACTGAGATGGTGCCTTGAGGTGAGTCACAGAATGGTAGGGGTTGGAAGGGACCTTGGAAGATGAGTGCCACAGGCTCTCAGGCAGTGCTGCAGAAGTGATGGCTGGAAGGTAAATTCAGGCAAACCCCTCCTCCCAAATGTCAATTAAGACATTTTTCCAGGCACAGCAGTAATAAACTCCCAAGAAAATGCAAAAACACCAATGTAGAGTTTAACAGTTGCCCTTGAGGACCATTTTGCACCTCTCAAGTATCTTGCCACAACTCTGGTCAAGGTGGAAGTCCCCAGCTAGCTCTTTTTTGGGTTTGTTTTGCAATAAAATTACAATGATGGAGCTCCAAATGCTGTGCTTAAGCAGCATAAGGCCAAGAAGGGCATCAAACACTCTTGGCTGGAGACCTCCCCTGCAGGATGCTGTCATAGAACATCAGGGGTTGGAAGGGACCTCTGGAGATCATCCAGTCCAACCCCCTGCCAGGGCAGCATCACCCAGGGCAGCTCCCACAGAACACATCCAGGTGGGGTTGGAAAGTCTCCAGAGCAGGAGACTCCACAACCTCTCTGGGCAGCCTGCTCCAGGGCTGTCACCCTCACAGGGACAAAGTTTTCCCTCCTGCTCCCCTGGCACCTCCTCTGCTCCAGCTTGCCCCCAGTGCCCCTTGGTCTGTCCTTGGCCAGCCCTGAGCAGAGCCTGGCTCCAGCCCTGCACATCTTTATCCCCAGCCATGAGGGCAGCCCTCAGGCTCCTCTGCTCCAAGCTCAAGAGCCTTCAGCTCCTTCAGCCTTTCAGGAGCTGCTGTTACTGTCCAGTTGGTGCAATTCCACTTTTGTCCTTGCGAGGATGTCTGCAACATGCTAGGACAGAGTGTGGGTTGGGGGGGATTTAGTTTGGTTTTTGAGGGGGTTTGTCAAAATGTTGGGAAGATACTAAGAAGAAATTCTTTAGAGTGAGGCTGGTGAGACACTGGAACAGGGATTTTGTGGATGCCTCTTCCCTGTAGGGGTTCCAGGCCAGGTTGGATGAGGCCTTGAGCAAGCTGGGTTGGTGGGAGGTGTCCCTGCCCATGGCAGGGGTTTGGACCTGGATGATCTTGAAGGTCCCTCCCAACCCCACCCATTCTCTGGATCTATGAATCCATGTTCCATCTGTGCTTCTCTATGCACTTGCAGCCTTCTGCCTGCTCTGGAACAGTTTTGCTGAGCACTGGGGCCCCTGAAAACAAGGCTAAGGTTTTCATTCAGCTCACCAGCGTGGAGCAGGTGAGTGGAACAAGACAGCTAATTAGTCAATCTCAATTTCACTCCTCACTAACCACAAAGAGAGTTTGTCCCTTCACTGCAGGCATTGTCTGGCACCAAACAATCTGCAGATAAGAAAAATAAGTTCCCTTCCTGAAGAGAAGCAAGCATTCAGATACAAAAGATGAAAGGGCTTTAGAAATGAGCTGCAACACTTCTTGCCTTCCCTAGCCACATGTCCATTGGGACCCTTTGCTAATCTCTGAGTGCATTATCCACTGACAAGTTGTGCAGAGTCTGCTGTTGAGGTACCAGGGAGCACAAGGCCGTTAATGGCTGCCTGCCTCCTTCAGCCCAAAGGAGCCAATGATCAGCTGTAACTCACACAATTAATAGCACTGCTGCCAGCCCTTGCAGCAGAGATTGCCTCCTTTTAGAGCTCATTTCAAGTCTTTAGGGGACCTTGTTATTAGTACATCTGTTCTGCTGTAAACACAATTATCATGCAAAACTCCATTTATCATGCTGATCAGGAAGCACTTCCTACCAGCCTTCCAGCTTGGGAACACTCACAAACAGGCAAGGGAATTTGACAGCCCTGGCTAGCTGGGACCATGCTCATCACCAGGAGGATTTCTGCTGCTTTCCAGCTGAGCCCATGGCAGTTTTCTGAACAGGCACAAGGCTCATGCTGACCTCTGAGCCTGAGGTAGGTCCTGTTTGAAGTACATTGTTGAGAGCAGCCTGGAGGATATGCACATGAAGAGTCTCCAACATAGAGAGCACTGGGAGAGATGTTCCCAAGCACAAATCCAGGCTGGGTGAGGAGTGGATGGAGAGCAGTCTAGAGGAGGAGGCCTTGGGGGTGTCAGTTGGTGACAAACTCCCCAGGAGCCAGCAATGGTCCCTGGCAGCCCAGAGCCAGCTGTGTGCTGAGCTGCATCCAGAGCAGGGAGAGCAGCAGCACAGGGAGGGGATTCTGCCCTCTGCTCTGCTCTGCTCAGACCCCACCTGCAGCACTGCCTCCAGCTCTGGGGCCCCCAGCACAAGAAGGACCTGGAGCTGTTGGAGAGGGTCCAGAGGAGGCCACAGAGATGATCAGAGGCTGGAGAAGCTCCCCTGTGGGGACAGGCTGAGAGAGTTGGAGCTGTTCAGCCTGGAGAAGAGAAGGCTCTAGGCAGACCTCAGAGCAGCCTTCCAGTACCTGAAGGGGCTCCAGGAGAGCTGGGGAGGGACTTTTGCCAAGGGCTGCTCCAAGGCTGAGCAAATGCCTTGTAAGTGTCCAGGCAAATGGAGCTGTCACAGAGGGAGCAGGAGGCAAACTACATTCAGTGTGGTCATGACCCTTTATCAGTGCCACAAACCACATCCATGTCCCAGCCAGGTCCATGCCAGCTGTGAACAGACATCACTTAAACAGATGCCAGCTCCCACTGTACTGCATTTTGTCTAAGGTGGGTAAGAGGCTTTAAAAAGCAAACTCCATCAAGACTTCTCAAACTCTGGTACCTTGCATGCAGAGCAGCCCACAGCTGGAGGCCTGATGTGCTGAGAAACTCTCCTGATGGACAACAAACCCTTCAGAGACCTACAGAACATCCTGACACCAGCCTAAGACTAAATGAGGTAAAGGTCAGACCCCACACAGACTTCCTGCAAACCACACCTTCCTAATTGGTTTAAATCAGTCTCATTTATGCAACTAAACTTAAACTGTGACCAAAAGGCACCATGTTGCTTCAGACACCTCCTTCCTTCCTGCATCACACCAGCAGAAGGGTTCCTGCAGCTGGCCAAGGAAGGGAATGGATCCCACTAACAAGCACACAGGTGAAAAAAACCCCAATTAGAGACCAGCTCTTGCTGTGCTTTGTGAGGAGGGAGGAGAAGACCTGCTGTCCTCAACAGCCCTCCAACCACAGCCACAGCCTTGCTGTCCCTCATCTGTCCAGGCTGCTGCTGGAGCTCACCTGTCCCTCAGCCTTTCCCCAGCAAAGCTACAGGACTCACCCTCAGCTCAGCCACTTACCAGGCACCTAAAACAGTCAGAGGGAAGAGGGTTAGGCTGGACTCCTTTGAGCTCAACAGATAGAGATGTTCCACAGTCCTGTGGCAAATATTGACCTTTGGGTGTCCAATAAGCACAACTCCAACACCTTTGATGCTTTTCTGCTTGATGCAAAGGGAAAAAAGCCACACAAGGGCAGCAAAAGGAGAGCCTCATAAGTTTTCTTTATCAGTTCACAGAATCACAGAACCAACCAGGTTGGAAAAGACCTCAGAGATCATCAAGTCCAACCTATTACCTAATACCTAACACCTCCTGACAGCTAACCCATGGCTCCAAGTGCCACATCCAAGCTTTTTTTGAACACCTCCAGGGATGGTGACTCCACCACCTCTCTGGGCAGCACATCCCATGGCCAATTACTCTTTCTGGGAAGAACTTTCTCCTCACCTCCAGCCTAAACTTCCCCCTGCACAGCTTGAGACTGTGTCCTCTTGTTCTGGTGCTGCTTGCCTGGGAGCAGAGCCCAACCCCCCCGTGGCTGCAACCTCCCTTCAGGTAGTTGTAGAGAGCAATGAGGTCTCCTGTTAAAACATTCTTTTTTTTTGTTGGTGTTTGAAAACTGCCTGGCAGCAAAAAGAGGCTTGGCAGGATGCTCCAAGGTTGCTGCAGCAAAGGGTGGAAGGGGAGGAGAGCAATTCCTCATGGTATCAAAGAGCAAATGTTGTTTCAAAGGAAAATCATTTGACTGCTGATAAAGTGTAGGAAAGAGTTTGGTTTAAATAGGGAAGAAATTCATAACTCTAAACCCAAGCCAACAGTGGTCCATGGAGAACAACTGCCTGGCCACTAAACTTCTCAATCCAGTGTGTTCAAACATTGCCTCATTACGGGCAGCACTTCAGGCAACTTATTCCCAGACCATTCTGCTGTTTTGCTGAATTTGGAGGCAGGGTAGCTGTGAGCCCTGAGCTGGCACAGTGGTTCCATCAATTATTCTCTTTAAACCCCTGAACCCTGCACAGCCAGACTGCTTCATTTCTCCCATGCATCTGCATTTGCACATCTTTCATCTCTGAAGAGCTTTCAAAAAGCTCAAGTTTTAATCAGAGGGCTATTTTTTGCTCCTCATTTCCCAGGCTGCAGTCAAGCTGCTCCATGACCTCATCAGATGTCAAATGCACCATCACTGCTCAGTGGCTTCGAGACAGTTACACAATAACCACTCAGAACCTGTCTCATTTTCAGGCACTGCTGCAGCAGGTGCCCTGTGTGCAATTAGAGCTCTCTCTCTGCAAACAGCCCTTCAACCAAGGTCAGGAGATGACTTGTTGAAGCAAGTGCTGCTTGGGGTGAATTAAACACACTACAGAACAGCACCTGAACACCAAGCCCTGGGCCAGACCCCTGCACAGCAATGCTGTGAGCAAACCACAGACTCACAGAATAGATCTGGTTGGAAGAGACCTCCAAGCTCAGCCAGTCCAGCCCTCCACCCAGCACTGCTGGGTCAACACCAAACCATGTCCCTAAGCACCAGGGCCACAGCTGCTGGCACACCCCCAGGGATGGTGACTCCAGCACTGCCCTGGGCAGCCTCTTCCAATGGCTGAGATCCCTTCCAGTGCAGAAATATTTCCTGAGCTCCAGCCTGAACCTCCCCTGGGGCAGCTTGGAACCATTTCCTCTGCTTCTGTCTCTTGCCACCAAGGAGCAGAGGCTGTCCCCTCCTCACTCCAAGTACCCCTCAGGAAGCTGTGGAGAGCAATGAGATCTCCCTCAGCCTCCTCTTCTCTAGAACTTTTGATCTTACATTTTTATTATGACATTTCTTTTTTTTTTTTTTCCTGCTAAGCTGCTGCCTCCTGCTTTGGAAACACTTTTCCTCTGTGGGCATGACCTGGTGGCACTGCTGCCTGCCTCAACAAACCCAGCTGGCTGCTCTGGGAGATTTTTTATTATGACATTTCTGTCACCCTGCCAGGCAGGAGCTGCCATCCCCTTTTGGGCTCAGGTGCTCACACACAGCTGGGAGCCTCTCCCAGGCTGCCTGCTCTGCACACACCCAGGTTTCATAATGGTGTTTTATGGTCCCACCAGGGGCTGCACCTGCAAGCAGCTCCTCACCAGCTCCTGCTGAAACTTGCCCCAACAGCAGCCCCTGGCCTGGGTTACAGTGGCTGCCAGGCTGGCTGCTGCCTGTAATCCTCTCTTTGGGATGTGAAGCCATAATCCTCTCTTTGGGATGTGAAGCCAGCCATGGAGTGTGTAATTAAAATACCTGTGTCTGGATGACTTAGTGGGTTTGGACAACAGAATTACTGGCAATAAAGAGAAAAAGCTCCTTGAAAAACAAGATCAGAGAATCATAGAGTCAACCAGGTTGGAAGAGACCTCCAAGATCCTCCAGTCCAACCTAGCACCCAGCCCTACCCAATCAACCAGACCATGGCACTGAGTGCCTCATCCAGGCTTCTCCTGAACATCTCCAGGGATGGCAACTCCACCACCTCCCTGGGCAGCACATCCCAATGGCAAATCTCTCTCTCTGGGAAGAACTTCCTCCTACCATCCAGCCTAGACCTCCCCTGGCACAGCTCGAGACTGTGTCCTCTTGTTCTGGTGCTGCTTGCCTGGGAGCAGAGCCCAACCCCCACCTGGCTGCCACCTCCCTTCAGGTAGTTGTAGAGAGCAATGAGGTCTGCCCTGAGCCTCCTCTTCTCCAGGCTGAACACCCCCAGCTCCCTCAGCCTCTCCTCACAGGGCTGTGCTCCAGACCCCTCCCCAGCCTTGCTGCCCTTCTCTGGACACCTTCCAGTACCTCAACATCTCTCCTGAGTTGAAGGGCCCAGAACTGGACACAGGACTCAAGGTACTAGCTGGAGGTGTCCCTGATGAATGCAGGGGGCTTGGACAAGAGGAGCTTTGAAGGTCCCTTCCAACCTGATGCACTCTGTGACTGTGACACTGCAGGATTGTCACAGTGCATGCTGCAGGGCACAGAGCTGTCCCTTGGATTTGGGACTCTTACTTGTAAGAATTTCTCTGTGGTTGCTGTAGTCTCTCTCTGCAATAGCATCTTGTCTGCTGCTCCATGTTCATGGCATTGGGGCACAGCAGGGGCTGCTGCCCAGGCCCTCTGGAGCTGGGTGGGTTTAAGGGCTGTAGCAGCTCAGTAGGTTGGTGTGGCTGAGCTTCCTTTCAGCTTCATACAACCATAGAATGGCTCAGGTTGGAAGGGACCTCAGGGATCAGCTGCTTTGATCTCCCTGCCATGGGCAGGGATGCTTCTCAACTAGGCTTGACTGCTCAAAGCCTCATCCAGCCTGGCCTTGAACACCCCCAGGCAGGAGGCAGCCACAGCCTCCCTGGGCAGCCTGTTCCAGAGTCTCACCACCCTGGTACTGAAGAATTTCTTCCTCAGCTCCAGTCTAACCCTGCTCTCTTCAGCTTGTCTCTAGACACCCTCAGGAAAAGTCCCTCTGCAGCCTTCCTGCAGGATCCCTTCAGGTACTGGCAGGCAGCTCTAAGGCTTCCCTGGAGTCTTGTCTTCTCCAGGCTGAACTCTCCCAGCTCCTTCAGCCTGTCCCCACAGCCAGCCCTAGGATTATCCTTGTGCCCTTCTCTGCACTCACCACATGTGATGTTCACATGAAGTGCAGAGCTGGGGGCTCTGAGGCTGAGGGCTGCCCTGGAGAGGCAGTTCCTGGGCTGTTGGCCTTTGTGTTGCCTCAGGAAACTGCCATTTCTTTGATGTGAAGATGTGGCTCCTGACTGCCCTCCTTTTATAATAATATAGATAGCCTGGCATTCCCTGTGGGACAGCACTGAGAGTCTGAGCTGCTCACAAAATTGACATCCTTCAGCAGGACAACTTGTGTGTGAAGTGGGGTGTGTGAAGCAATAGAATCAGAGAATCCCCAGAATTATTTTGGTTAGAAAAGCCCTCTAAGCTCATCCAATCCAACCACCCACCCAGCCCCACCATGGCCACCAAATCATGGCCCCAAGTGGGGACACAGGATTCTGGAACACCTCCAGGGATGGGGACTCCACCACCTCCCTGGGCAGCCTCTTCCAATTCCTGACCACTCTTGCAGCAAACAAATTTTTCCTCCTCTCCAACCTAAGCCTCCCCTGGCACAATTCCAGGCCATTTCCTCTCCTCCTATCACCTGATTCTAGGGAGTGTTCACTGCTGACTGCCCCAAAGCAGAAGGCACAGGAGAGCTGTGGCTCTGCAATTCCCATCTGAATGACAAACACACAGCTAGAGACCTGGGAAAAATGTAGGAGCTCCTGAGGATCCTTAAAGGGTTTTACTTTGCTTTCTGCTACGGAGGTCTTTAAGGCTGCATCTTTAAAAATCTTCCTTTGATCTTTCAAGTTGGGAACTTTGTCAAAAAGACTACAAGGAGCTCAGCCTGAGCATACCCACCTCACCCCAGCAGGTCAGGGACTCTGAAAAGCCTCTCACACATTGCAAGACTTTCAGGTTGGGGGCACTGGAGTCACCTCCTCGGCAGGAAAGATGACACAGGACACTTCCTGGGATCATGATTTAAACACTCATAGATTCATAGAATGGGTTGGGTTGGAAGGGACCTTAAAGATCATCTAGTTCCAACCCCTTGCCATGGGCAGGGACACCTTTCAACTAGATGTGGTTACTCAGGGCTTCATCCAACCTGGCNCTGGATGATCTCTGGAGGTCCCTTCCAGCCTCTAATGTACTGTGACACTGTGATACCTCCAGGGAGGAGGCAGCCACAGCCTCCCTGGGCAATCTGTGCCAGTGTCTCACCACCCTCACTCCAAAGAATTTCTTCCTCATCTCCAGTCTCAATCTCCCCTCTCCCAGCTCAAAGCCATTGTCTCTCATTCTGTCCCTCCCAGCCCTTGCCCAAAGTCCCTCCCCAGCTCTCCTGGAGCCCTTCAGGTACTGGAAGGTTGCTCTAAGGTCTCCCTGGAGCCTTCTCTTCTCCAGGCTGAACAGCTCCAACTCTCTCAGCCTGTCCCCACAGGGGAGGTTCTCCAGCCTCTGATCATCTTCATGGCCTCCTCTGGAGCCTCTCCAGCAGTTCCATATCCCTCTTGTGCTGGAGGCACAAAAATGCTTCTACTGCTTTCAGCCATCATGGAAAAACACACTGGGAATCTGAAAGCCAGATACTAAGAATCTCAACCCCCACCAAGCTCTGGCTCACACTATCTGTTGTTTGCTTCTCCATTTCCCCAGGCCAAGAGTGTGATGTGCATCATATGCTACATTTCAAACATGATTACTGAGCTCTGCTGAAGACACTTGAGTGTGCAGCAGGCAAAGGGAAAGCTGGAGTGCCTGAAAACAGATGCAGTGGATCTGGCTCTCCTACTCCATTCAAGCTAAAAAAGCTCTTCCTGAAAGACGAATCACACCAAGAAGGGGTTCAGTGAGAGCAGGGTCAGGCTTGTGGACCAGTCTATAGCTATTTCAGGTTAAGGTGGTAGTTCAGGTTGTCCAATAAAATCTTGGAGTTGTGAGCACATCTGCTTCAGCCAGCCTCTGCTATGGGGCCAGGAATTCCTTCCATTGCCCCCCACCAACTAGAGGCATCTCCAGACAGAAAGGGCTTTGCTCCAGAAGCAGCATCAGACAGATGACAAAAAGTTAAACAGAAAGCCAACTGGAAACAAAACTTTGACTGCAGACAAAGAGACTAATTGTGTAAAGGGGAGTAAAAGGCCTGAAATGCCTTGGAAAAAAATCTGATTTTGCCCTCACTTTGGATAAAAATCATATTTTGTCACAGACTTCATTGATTTAGTGTCCAGGATGTTCAAGGCCAGGTTGGGTGAGACCTTGAGCAACCTGATCTAGTGGAAGGTGTCCCTGCCTATGGCAGGGGGCTGAAACTGAATGATCTTTAAGGGCTCCTCCAAGCCAAACCAAGCTATGATTCTATAAATCCACAATGGCAATTTTAAGTGATTATTGTATGAATTGTGCTAGGGTTGGACTTGGAGGTCCCTTCCAAACCCCAACCACTCTGTGATTCTATAAACCTACAAGAGAGATTTTAAATGATTATTGTATGAATTACATTGGGGTTGGACTTGGAGGTCCCTTCCAACCCCAACAATTCTGTAATTCTCTAAATCCACAATGGAGATTTTAAATGATTATTGTATGAATTGTACTGGGGTTGAATTTGGATGTCCCTTCCAACCCCAACCATTCTTTGATTCTAAAAATCCATAATGGAGATTTTAAGTGATTATTGTATGAATTGTGCTAGGTTGGACCTGGAGGTCCCTTCCAACCCCAACCACTCTGTGATTCTATAAACCTACAAGAGAGATTTTAAATGATTATTGTATGAATTACATTGGGGTTGGACTTGGAGGTCCCTTCCAACCCCAACCACTCTGTGCTTCTATAAATCCACAATGAAGATTTTAAGTGATTATTGTATGAACTGTACTGGGGTGGGACTTGGTGATCTTCAGAGGTCCCTTTCAACCCAAACCATTCTGTGATACTACAGATCCATGACAGAGATTTTAAATTATTATTGTATGAATTGTACTGGGGTTGGACTTGGAGGTCCCTTCCAACCCCAACCACTCTGTGATTCTATAAACCTACAAGAGAGATTTCAAATTATTATTGTATGAACTATATTGGGGCTGAATTTGGAGGTCCCTTCCAACCCAAACCATCCTTTGATTCTAAAAATCCATAATGGAGATTTTAAATGATTATTGTATGAATTGTACTGGGGTTGGACTTGGAGGTCCCTTCCAACCCCAACCATTCTGTAATTCTATAAATCCACAATGGAGATTTTAAATGATTATTGTATGAATTGTACTGGGGTTGGACTTGGAGGTCCCTTCCAACCCCAACCATTCTGTAATTCTATAAATCCATAATGGAGATTTTAAATGATTATTGTATGAATTGTACTGGGGTTGGACTTGGAGGTCCCTTCCAACCCCAACCATTCTGTAATTCTATAAATCCACAATGGAGATTTTAAATGATTATTGTATGAATTGTACTGGGGTTGGACTTGGAGGTCCCTTCCAACCCCAACCATTCTGTAATTCTATAAATCCATAATGGAGATTTTAAATGATTATTGTATGAATTGTACTGGGGTTGGACTTGGAGGTCCCTTCCAACCCCAACCATTCTGTAATTCTATAAATCCACAATGGAGATTTTAAATGATTATTGTATGAATTGTACTGGGGTTGGACTTGGAGGTCCCTTCCAACCCCAACCATTCTGTAATTCTATAAATCCATAATGGAGATTTTAAATGATTATTGTATGAATTGTACTGGGGTTGGACTTGGAGGTCCCTTCCAACCCCAACCATTCTGTAATTCTATAAATCCACAATGGAGATTTTAAATGATTATTGTATGAATTGTACTGGGGTTGGACTTGGAGGTCCCTTCCAACCCCAACCACTCTGTGCTTCTATAAATCTACAAGAGAGATTTTCAATGATTGTTGTATGAATTGTACTGGGGTTGGAACTTGCAGATCCCTTCCAGCCCCTTCCATTCTGTGGCTCCATGCAAAGGCCAACCTCGTATCACACCTCTTAGATCATCTGACTTGTCTGTCTGTCTGCAGACTCAGCATCACAGCCCCAAGCTGAACAAACAAGCCTGAGAAGAAAGGGATTCTTGTTTCCTGGTAAAGCTCCTTGCATTAAAGAACCCCAAGCAGGGCAAAAGGCCCATTGAAAAATGTGTCACAGAAACTCCACCACAGGCTGAGGAGCTTTGTTGTGACGGGAAAGAGGGGAAGGAAAGGGAAAAAAAAAAAAAAAAAAAAGAGGGGGATTTTGAACAACAATATTGCTTAATGGGATTATGTAGACACAACAGTTTCCCATTTACAATCCTCCAGTGGGGAGTTCAGTGCAAGTTCAAGCTCTGCCTGCGCCAGCACCGCTTGCAGCATGTTCGGACACATGTCAAGCAAACAGGGTACAGACCACAAAGTGCTACCAAAAAGAATTGATCTCCCAAGAAGGGTTATCAGGCAGGCAAGTCAAGAAACAATATTCCTCCTCAAAACATTTCATTATGTAATAAAATCTCTCCTTGGCTTTGAGTAGGAGCTCAGGAAGCATACATTTAAAGCTTTCCAATGACACATCAAGTGGAATCTGAGCAACACAGAGAGAATGGTGTCCTGGTGACAAGACTACACATATGGGAACAAAGCTCTTTAATCACAGAACCCAAGCATAGAATGGCTCAGGTTGGGAGGGACCTTAGAGATCATCTACTTCAATCTCCCTGCCATGCCCAGGGACACCTCCCACCAGCCCAGCTTGCTCAAAGCCTCATCCAACCTGGCCTGGAACACCTCCAGGGGCAGGCATCCATGACCTCCCTGGGCAGCCTATTCCAGAGTCTCACAACCCTGGTACTGAAGAATTTCTTCCTCAGCTCCAGTCTAACCCTGCTCTCCCTCAGCTTCAAACCATTCCTCCTTGGCCTGTCTCTAGACACCCTCAGGAAAAGTCTCACTGCAGCCTTTCTGGAGGATCCCTTCAGGTACTGGAAGGCAGCTCTGAGGTCCCCCTGGAGTCTTCCCCAGTCTGCACACCCCCAGCTCCCTCAGCCTGTGCTCACAGCAGAGCTGCTCCAGCCCTTGGATCATCTTTGTGGCCTCCTCTGCACTCACTCCAATGTTCTATGTCCTTCTTTTGATGGACATTATTGTGTCCTTTTCTACCTGCTTGCACACTATTTCTCTTTATTATCTACAAGGAGTTACAGAGCAAGAGGCCCTAGGACTGAATATTTTCTTCCTTAATTCCTTCTCTTGTTTGTTTGGTTTTTTTCCATATCTGAACTAATTTTGCATCTGATCACAACAAGCATGCCATGCTTTAAACGTTTTTACGAAAAACAAAAAATGAAGTAAAATGGGAAGAGAACTGCTATAGTTTTAGACAGGAAAAAACTTTTAACAACCAGAAAACTTATCACTGCAGCTCCTCAAGAGTAAATATAGGCATCAATGAAGAGTCATCATCTGTGCTCCTACTAACAAGAACAAATAAAATACAGACACAGAGCTCTTTTTTGAAGTAAAGCACATCTAAAGCCTTCACAGCAGCAGCTCCAGCCACCCCCACCAGCCTAAGCCTTTCTATCATAGAATCACAGAATTGTCAGGGTTGGAAGGAACCTCGAGGATCATCCAGTTCCAATCCCCTGCCATGGGCAGGGACACCTCACACCACAGCAGGTTGCTCACAGCCACATCCAGCCTTGCTGCAAACACCTCCGGGGATGAGGCTTCCACCACCTCCCTGGGCAACCTGTGCCAGGCTCTCACCACCCTCCTGGGGAAGAATTTCTTCTTAACATCCAATTTGAATCTCCCCACTTCTACTTTTGCTCCATCTCCCCAGCCCTTCCTTTAGAAGCAGCAGCACCTTAGAAAGAATTTGTTCAGTGAAGGAACCAAAAATGCACTTCTGCCACTGTCTTTCTGACTGCATTTCCTCTGCTCCCCACAGGTCTCTGCAGAGGAAGAAGTTTGAGCTAAGTGCTGCAGTACAAGGGCCATGACCCCCACAGCTGCAACCTCCCAGATTATACTGAGCTGCATCATTTTGCTTTTGTCATATTTTGCCTCCTCAGATCTGAACAATAAAGAGCTTGTCTGAGGTAGAGCTTTGTGCCTGGATGGCTCAGAGCAGATGGAGGCAGAGATGTGGTCACCAAACGTGCCTGCATCTGGCTGGGAAGCACAAACGTGGTGTGAGGAGCAGCAGACAGTGGGGCTGGAGAACAGCTCCCAGCCTCTCTGCAAACCCCTGGTGTGGTTCCCTCTTGCAAACCTCAGGTGGAACCCAACACAAAGGATCACTTGGTAGCTACTTACATATAAAATCCCAGAGTGCCAGCTTGGAAGGGACCCCAGGGACCCTCTGCTCCACCCTTGCCAGCTACCAGCAGAGCTGCAATGAGCTGGCTCAGCACCCTGCCAAGCTCAGCCTTCCAACTGTGCCATGGAGGGGACTCCACTGCTGCCCTTGGGAGATGATTCCAGTCTCTGCCTGTTCTCAAGGGCAAACATTTTCTCCTGCAGTCCCATGGGAATCTCCCCAGCAGTACCTTGGCCCCATCCCCCCTTGTCTTTTCCATGGGGCTCCTTGTCCACAGGGAGTCTCCATCCTCCTGGCAGCCTCCCTTTAGGTGCTGGTGCCTGGTGAGAAGGTCTGCCCTGAGCCTTCTCCTCTCCAGGTTGAACACACTCAGCTCTCAGCCTCCCCTCACACAGCAGAGCTGCCAGATCATTCGGGTGGCCCTTGTCTAGACACACATAGGAGTCACAGGCAAAATTTTGCCTTCACTGAGAAGTGACATTGGCTGTACTTAGTATAAAATGTTTTGGGTTTTTTACTTTCTTTCAACTAAACAAACAGACCCTGCTGCACAGACCTCACGACCAGAAACCACTACTTCCTCAGCTGCTGCAAGTTCACAGCCAAAACCAGCACAGGGCAAGGGCAAAACCTTGCTGAGCATGAACGTGTCCAGAGAAGGGACATGAGGAGGAGCAGAGGGCTGGAGCTGCTCTGCTCTGGAGAC
Source organism: Indicator maculatus (assembly GCA_013399975.1). Lineage (NCBI taxonomy): Eukaryota > Metazoa > Chordata > Aves > Piciformes > Indicatoridae > Indicator > Indicator maculatus. Next base: position 130,291 of record VXBD01003920.1, on the reverse strand, counting down.
AGCCTGAGAGAGTTGGGGTTGTGCAGTGTGGAAAGGAGAAGGCTCCCAGCAGACCTTCTTGTGGCCTTCCAGGATCTGAAGGGGGCTCCAAGAAAGCTGGGGAGGGACTTTTGAGGTGTCAGGGAGTGATAGGACTGGGGGGATGGAGCAGAACTAGAAGTGGGGAGATTCAGATTGGATGTTAGAAGAAATTCTTCCCCATGAGGGTGGTGAGAGACTGGCACAGGTTGCCCAGGGAGGTGGTGGAAGCCTCATCCCTGGAGGTTTTTGCAGCCAGGCTGGATGTGGCTGTGAGCAACCTGCTGTGGTGTGAGGTGTCCCTGCCCATGGCAGGGGGTTGGGACTGGATGAGCCTTGAGGTCCCTTCCAGCCCTGACAATTCTGTGACAATTCAACCCTGACAATTCAGCCTTGGTGCTGATCCAGCTCCCAACTGCCACCAACATGTGATGCAGAGTTTGGAAATCTTGGGCTTCCTGTTTCATCTTTTCCACTAAACAGACAGGAAAGCTGTCTGTTAATGTAACATCAATATTAATGAAGCATCCACAGCCTACCAAATCTACCTTATTATGAAATGAAGATTAATTTAGAGAGCCAAAAAATAAATGAAAATTTAAACAGAAATGACCAGTGGTCTGCTTAAAAAAACAAACAAAAAAAACCCCCAACAAAACAGAGAAAAGCCAAACAAAACATTTTCCCTCCAAAATCTTTGTAAAAGCCTGAGTGGAAAGAGGGAAAGCAGGCAGTAATTCCAGTGGAAATGACTAGGGGAAAGGCATCTGAATTCACAGTGTAGAAGAAGTTTAAACTGGCTCAGCCTGAATCCCTCTGTCCCACACCAGGGAGCTGAGACTCCACTGTGTGACTGGCTCAGGAGCAAGCTTTTGAAGCAAGTCTCCTGCCCATGCCCACTCACAGCAAGAAGGTTTCCCCTCTGACACACTGAAGGAGCACAGTGCCCAGCCTCCAGCTGCTGCTGGCTGTCCAGTCCACAGGTCCAGGCTGGAGCTGGTTTGACCATCTGCAGTTCTGACACTTGGTCCTCAGCACCAAGCTCCTGCTCTCCTGGCCTGCTCCTGATGGGTCTCACTGCTTGCTGACACAGACACAGCCCTTCTGGATGGAGAAGGCTTAATTCTCTCCCAAAGGCTCCAGGTTTAAATAACTCACAGTGCCAGTGGTCCTTGTTTGCATTCCTGTGCAGACTCCCCTGGGTGATGCTGGTCTGGCAGGGGGGTTGGACTGGATGATCTCTGGAGGTCCCTTCCAACCTCTAATGTTCTGTGTTTCAGCATGCAGGGTGTTTGAGCAGCTCATGCTAAACAAGAAAGCTTGCAGCCCAGTGAGACTGAGCAGTACCCCTCAGCAGGGCAAGGGCACATCACAGGAGGAGCTGACCAAGCCTTTGACATTCACAGAGTCAGAGAATGGGTTGGCTTTGAAGGGACCCTAAAGCTCATGGGCAGGGACACCTCCCACCAGCCCAGCTTGCTCAAGGCCTCATCCAGCCTGGCCTTGAACACCTCCAGGAGGAGACATCCACAGCCTCCCTGGGCAACCTGTGCCAGTCTCTCACCACCCTCACTGCAAAGAATTCCTTCCTCATCTCCAATCTCAATCTCCCCACCTCAAGCTTAAAGCCATTGTCCCTCATCCTATCACAACAACTCCCTGCAAGCAAATCCCCATTTCCATTCCCACCATCCATGCAGCCTTCAGACAGAGCCATGAGGGTAGCAATGAAAAACACCACCTGGGAAGTGCCTGTTTGAGGGCTGCTGGCAAAGCTGTGCCCTTTGCCTTCTTCCCTTTGAAGTGCATTTAAATGCTCCAGCTCTGCACCCTGCTACACCCTAGCAGTACCTTCAGCTTGAATAGCCTTGCATCAATAAGGAAGCTAATGAACAAACAAGAGCCTGGTGTTTACAATCACCTCTTTAAAACAAACTGAGAGCAAAAGAAAAACCCTTGGACAATGGAGTCTGTTCAGACACTTGCTGTCTGTCAGGCTGCTGCTGAGTTCTGCTGTACCTGGAGTGCCTTCTAAACCAGCAGAGCATTTTGTCTGGAGACCAGGCAGGCAGATGGAAAAATAGGGATTTTGCAAATAAATCCTCAAAGGTCATGATGGAGGAAGCTGGACAGTGGCACTTTGTGTTCTGCTGTAAATAATTCTGCCTCTTTTTAAGCAGCCACCTCTTAGCTGCCAATTGCTCAGGCTAGAGAAGAGAAGGCTCCCAGGAGACCTTCTAGGACCTGAAGGGGGCTCCAAGAAAGCTGGGGAGGGACTTTTGAGGGTGTCAGGGAGTGACAGGACTGGTGGAATGGAGCAAAACTAGAAATGGGGAGATTCAGATTGGATGTTAGGAAGAAATTCTTCCCCAGGAGGGTGGTGAGAGACTGGCACAGGTTGCCCAGGGAGGTGGTGGAAGCCTCATCCCTGGAGGTATTTAAGGCCAGGCTGGATGTGGCTGTGAGCAACCTGCTGTGGTGTGAGGTGTCCCTGCCCATGGCAGGGGGGTTGGAACTGGCTGAGCCTTGAGGTCCCTTCCAGCCCTGACAATTCTGTGATTAGGTTATGCTAAAGGATGGTGTTCCACAAAACTAAACTCCATCCACTGAAGAGCAGCCCCAGAGCTGCTGTAATCAAGAACACAGCCTCATAAAACTAGGGAGGTTAAGAGTTGAAGAGGGGAGGTTATGTGCACTGCAGTTCAGAAAGCACAACCACACCTCTGTGTTTTGAAGCCCATGCTTTCAGCTCGATGAACAGCAGGCAGGAGTGTCCCCTGCCTGCCTCCTTACACAACCTGCTGCAGCACCTCCACCACTCTCCTGCCCAAGCCACCCAACCACGCTCTGCACTCTGGCACCTGAAAGCTGCTCTTCCTCTCTTGCCCTCCCCCAGCAAACCCCTCTGTGTTTGACTGTCCCAAATGGTCTCACTCCCCTCACTGCAGAAGTAGGAAGTCTGCTTGCAGCTACCACTGCCTGCTCACTCTGCTCACACCCCAGATACTCAGACAGAGCCTTTGTTTCCATGCAGCTCTCTGTCACCTGAGGAGGGCTTCACTCCCTGCTGTACAAGCTCAGCACACCTCACTGACACGTGGACAACTTTTCTGCCATCCTGATCTGCCTGGGTGTAGCTGATTGCAACCTCAACTGAAAAAAACAAAAAAAACCAAAAAAAACAAACAAAAACCCAAAAAAAAGAAGAGGAAATGAATGTCCTTTTCTGTTGGACCTGTAGGTACTTATGCAAGTGGAAAAGGAGCAGCAGTTAAATGATGTTCTTACCCTGATGACCCAGACTAGATCACCCTTGGGGTCCCTTCCAACCTGGTACATCATGAATCTACGAAAGTTTTGTCTATAGAGGGGATAGGACAGAGAAACCTCAAGGAACAGTGTTGATGAGTAAAAACACCCAACAAATGAGTAAGATGTTTCTAAGACATGTTTCAAACTGGGAAGTTTGAAGCCCTGAAGTTTTAAACTAGAGCAAGATAGATTTAGATCAGCCCTTAGGAAGAAATTCTTTCCAGTGAAGGTGGTGAGACACTGGCACAGGTTGCCCAGAGAGGCTGTGGATGCCTCCTGCCTGGAGGTGTTCAAGGCCAGGTTGGATGAAGCCTTGAGCAAGCTGGGCTGGTGGGAGGTGTCCCTGCCTATGGCAGGGGGTTGGAGCTGGATGATAACTTTAAGGTCCTGTGATGGGTTGAAATTACCCCCCCTGAACTAATTTGGAGAAAGTACCCCCAAAATAAAAGGGGCCAGACCAGCTCAGGTTGGGATGGAAGCAAATGAAGCTCTCTTCACAAGCAGACTGAACTCTAGGAATAGGAAATGCAATGAATATGCACAAAATATACAATAGGTGCACAATACAGAGATATATTTACAATTTAGGAACAACACAGACACTCCTCAGACCCCCCTGGATGGATCCAGGGGACTGCTCACCTCCTCCCCCACTCCCTACCTCCCTCCTGTTACCTCGCACAGAAGTCAAAACAGAGATCCCCTGGCAAGGCCACAGGGGAGAGAGAGAGGAAAGCTGCAAGCAGAAGCAACACAGGAAGAAAAAAGAGCAAGAACTATTTCTGCCTCTGCTCTATATCCCATTAGCAATCCAATGAATTCTATAGACCTTAGCATTATTTTCCTTTTATTTTACTTTCAGCCTTTGCAGGGACCAGGCTAAAGTTCCCCCTTCAGAGTGTGACAGGTCCCTTCCAACTCAAGCTACTCCATGATTCTGTGACTCAGAGCACAGCTGACATCTAGCTTCTGCTTTATGTTACATCCTTCAGACTGGCTGACTGCAGTGGGGTGGGAAATGCAGGTGCCCAGCACCAGCCCCTGTGAACAAGCAGCAGCCAGAGGTCCTTGAACTGCAGCTAAGGACTCTATGTTGATCTGGAAGCTAACAGGTTTTAATAGTAGTTACTACTAATAAAGATTGGGATTACTTTAAATATAAAAATTCAATGTATGTAGATTTAAATAGGATACCAAGAACTCTTTCTTACCCCTGGAGAAGGAGCTGGGAGTGCTGGTGGATAACAAGTTCCCATGGGACAGCAATGTGTCCTGGTGGCCAAGAAGGCCAAAGGGGTCCTGGGGGGCATTCAGAGGAGTGTGGCCAGCAGAGCCAGGGAGGTTCTCCTCCCCCTCTACTCTGCCCCCCAACATTAACTTTAGCAGACTTCTCCTCTCCAGACTGAACAGCCCCAAGGCTCTCAGCCTCTCCTCCCCAGGCAGTGCTCCAGGCCCTTCAGCATCCTTGGAGCCCTCCCTTGGACTCTCTCCAGCAGATCCCTGCCCCTCCTGAACTGGGGAGCTCAGAACTGGACACAGTACTCCAGGTGTGTCTCAGCAGGGCAGAGCAGAGGGGGAAGAGAACCTCCCCAGCCCTGCTGGTCACACTTCTCTTGCTGCACCCCAGGATTCTATTGGGTCTCTTAGCCACAAGGGCACATTGCTGTCCCATGCAGCACTCCAAGGTCTTTGTCCATGAAGCTGCTCTCCAGCAGGGCAGTCCCTAACCTGTGCTGGTGCCTGCTGTTCTTCCTCCCCAGCTGCAGGACCCTGCACTTGTCCTGATTGAACTTCATGAAGTTTGCCTTTCCCCAGCTCTCACTGGATGGCAGCACAGCCTGAGGGGTGTCAGCCACCCCCCAGTTCAGTATCATCAGTGAAGTCACCATGGTGTCACCTCAACAACTTTTCCTGCTACACGAAATCCATGGATTTGTTCTTGTCTTCTTTGCAGGACAAGTTCTGCTTCTCCTGAATGTCTTTGCCCACAAACTGATGAGTCTGTGTTTTGGTTTTGCTTTGCAAACCTCAGCATATTGAGCAGGGTAATATGGCTCTATCTGTAGCAGCACCAAAAGGCAGCCCCCTGCTGTCTGCTGAACTATTGTAAATAATCTCTCTTGCTCTTTTGAATCTCACCAATATCACCCATGAATATCCCTGATCTGCCAAAGGTTTCTTGACTAGCAGAACCTCACACACTGCTGCTTTATTTCACTCAGTCATTTTATACACACCTACACAGCTCAGGCTCCCCAGGATGCTGGGTCAGAAAGGACAAACCTTCCTATGTCATCCTAGACCAGAATTGTAGTGAGTGAATCTTTTTTCCCCTCTCACATCCCAGTTTCCCAAAACTCCTTGCCTAAGATAGTTCTACAAGGCCAACTGCAAGGTCCTACACCTGGGTAGGGGTAATCCCAAGCACAAATCCAGGCTGGCCAAGGGGTGGCTTGAGAGCAATCTGGAAGAGAAGGACTTGGGGGTGTCAGCTGATGACAAAGTCCCCAGGAGCCAGCAGTGGTCACTGGCAGCCCAAACCCAACCATGTGCTAGGGTGCAGCAAAAGAAGTGTGAGCAGCAGAATGAGGGTGGTGAGTAGGGACTGCTCTGGTGATCCCACCTGCAGCACTGCATCCAGTTATGGAACCCCAGCACAAGAAGGACCTGGAGCTGTTGGAAAGGGTTCAGAGGAGGCCACCAAGATGATCAGAGGGCTGGAGAACCTCCCCTGTGGGGACAGGCTGAGAGAGTTGGAGCTGTTCAGCCTGGAGAAGAAAAAGGCTTTGGGGAGACCTGAAGGGGCTACAGGAGAGCTGGGGAAGGACTTTTGGTAAGGGTTTGTAGTGACAGGACAAGGGGCAATGGTTTTAAGATGGAAGAGAGGAGATTGAGACTGGAGATGAGGAAGAAATTCTTTGCAGTGAGGCTGGTGAGACACTGGCACAGGTTGCCCAGGGAGGCTGTGGATGTCCCCTCCCTGAAGGTGCTCAAGGCCAGGCTGGATGAGACCTTGAGCAAATTGAGCTGGTGGAAGGTGTCCCTGCCCATGGCAAGGGCTTGGAACTGGATGAGCTTTAGAGTCCCTTCCCAATCCAGCCCAACCCAATCTATGCTTCTATAACAACCCAGAGGAAAAGCCAACCCAGAGGCAAAGCCAAGTGAGCCAAGTGCCTGCTAGGAAGATGAGCTTGGCCTTTACACTCATACAGGCTGAAGAGCTTTTGAACAAACACAGCTTCTAGACAGGAAGGAAACCTCTGCTTCACTCTTCATTCTCTTCTGCATTTCCCACAATAGAAAACCTTCCTTAGGCAAAACAAAACAAACCCACTCTGAGATGTAGCTGCTAAGAGCAGTGCTGACTCTGAAAGCCATGCTGGGAACTGCAAATACATTCAGCATTGCTGCCAGCAAAGCAGCTAACACAGCAGCCCCTGCACAAGAGCTTCACAGTTCCTTTAGCATGTGCTCCTCTGAGCCTGCACTTTGCAGCCTGCAAAGCAAACCCTGAGAGCTCTCAAAGCTTCCCAGTGGCACATGGTGGGTTTTCCAGCCACTGGTGAAATCTTTCTCTGACTGATTTGCCAAGCTCTTGACCCTCCCCTCCCAGCAAATCAAACTTCTGCTAAGCCCTTCTGATGAAATCCAACACCACTCCTTGCATTTCTCAGCAGGTTATTTGCAAACTGCAGGCCAGCAGAGAGCAACTCCCCAGGTGCCAAATGATGTCCTCTCCATGTTTTAGGAATGCTCCTCCTGGCAGCAGGCTGGCAAGGGTTGGGTTTGAGTTGGGTTATGAAAGGAGCCAGCTCTGTGTCTTTGCTGCACCTGCTGCATTGCTAAGGCTGGTGGCTAGTGAGAGCCCCAGTTAGAAGTTCTGGGTGTAGGAAGTGAGTGCTTGACAGCAAGGACTGATCCCAGCCTTGGAGGGACCAGGGGACAGCTAGAGGAGAGTTCTGTCAGTATTGGCATGGCTCAAACACAACCTGGCTTCCACATTTACCACAGGGTGACTTGGTCTCTACTGAAGATTCAGTGTACAGAAGTTAGAGTCACACAATTGTTTGGGATGGAAAAGATCTCCAAGATCATCAACTCCAACCATCAACCCAACCCCACCATGGCCACCAAACCCTGGCCCCAAGTGCCATGGCCACAGGTTTCTGGAACCCCTCCAGGGATGGGGACTCCACCACCTCCCTGGGCAGCCTCTTCCAATCTTTGACAACTGCTGCAGCAAAGATATTTTTCCTCATCTCCATCCTAACCCTCCCTGGCACAGTTCCAGGCCATTTCCTCTCCTTCTATCACCTGATCCTAGGGAGCAGAGCCCAACCCCCACCTGACTGCAGCCTCCTCTCAGGAGCTGTAGAGAGCAATGAGGTCTCCCTCAGCCTCCTCTTCTCCACACTAACCACCCCCAGCTCCCTCAGCTGCTCCTCCCCAGCCCTCTTCTCCAGACCCTTCCCCACCTTTGTTGCCCTTCTCTGGACCTGCTCCAGCTCCTCAATGTCCTTCTTGGAGTGAGAGACCCAGAACTGAACCCAGCACTCAAGCTGTGACCTCACCAGTGCCCAGCACAGAGGCACAATCCCTGCCCTGCTCCTGCTGCCCACACCATTGCTGATCCAGGCCAGGCTGCTGGTGCCCTTCTTGCCCACCTGGGCACTCCCTGGCTCACCTTCAGCTGCTGTCACCCAGCACCCCCAGGTCCTTCTCTGCTGGGCAGTTTCCACCCACTCTGCCCCCAGCCTGGAGCATTCCTGGGGTTGTTGTGAGCCAGGCTCAGGACCCAGCACTTGGCCTTGCTGAACCTCACACAACTGACCTCAGCCATGGATCCAGCCTGGCCAGGTCCCTCTGCAGAGCCCTCCTGCCCTCCAGCAGATCCACACTGCCACCCAATTCAGTGTCATCTGCACACATAGAGCAGGTGGCCTCAATTCCCTCCTCCAGATCACTGGTAAAGCCCCAACATGTCCAACCAAGTGCCTGCCTGCCTGCCTTGTCAGGTTAATTATGAAGATGAGCCTTTGTGTGTGTGCAGTGGAGATCTTGCCTGAGAGGCTAGGAGCAGCTGAAAGCAGGGGGAGAAACTTTGTGTGTGTGTGCAAAATCAGCAAATCAGGACTTGGTTCTGCTTCTTTTCTTTCCTTCCTGTCACATTCACCTACAGAGTCTCTGGACAGCCTGCCTGATGTTTAATTCTTTGAAATGAGGAAGACCCAGGATTGCTAGAAGGCTTGCTAGAAGACAGCTCACCTGGAAATCTCCTGTTTGTGTTTTAGCTGTTCTGAACCTTTGCAAGCTAAGACACATCCTCCAGCAGAGGAGTTCTCCAAGTCATAATCATTACAGCTTAAAGCATCCTTGCTAGCCAAAAGCTGCCAGTAAACTGTGGTCTGTCATTATCTTATCTATATAGCATCAAACTATGCTTTTGTGATGGGCTGGAGGCCTGAAGGCTACTGATCCTCATCATTTGACATGCTGCAGGGAAGGAGTCCATCCAGAGGGAATTCAGAAGGCTGCAGAGGTGAGCCCAGGCCAACCTCAGGAAGTTCAACAAGGCCAAAGGCAAGGTCCCACACCTGGGTTGAGGCAAAACCAAGCACAGATCCAGGCTGGGTAGAGAATGGCTCAAGAGCAGCCTTGAGGAGAAGGCCTTGGGGGTGTCAGTTGGTGACAAACTCCCCAGGAGCCAGCAATGGTCTCTGGCAGCCCAGAGCCAGCTGTGTGCTGAGCTGCATCCAGAGCAGGGAGAGCAGCAGCACAGGGAGGGGATTCTGCCCCTCTGCTCTGCTCTGCTCAGACCCCACCTGCAGCACTGCCTCCAGTTCTGGGGCCCCCAGCACAAGGATCTGGAGCTGCTGGAGAGGGTCCAGAGGAGGCTACCAAGATGATCAGAGGCTGGAGACCCTCCCCTGTGGGGACAGGCTGAGAGAGTTGGAGCTGTCCAGCCTGGAGAAGAGAAGGCTCCAGGGAGACCTCAGAGCAGCCTGGAGGAGAGCTGGGGAGGGACTTTTGAGCAGGGCTGGGAGTGACAGGATGAGGGACAATGGCTTTGTGCTGGGAAGGGGTGTATTTAGACTGGATTGGGAAGAAATTCTTTGGAGTGAGGGTGGTTGGAACATGTTGCCCAGGGAGGCTGTGGATGTCTCCTGCCTGGAGGTGTTCAAGGCCAGGCTGGATGAGGCTTTGAGCAAGCTGGGCTGGTGAGAGGCATCCCTGCCCATGGCAGTGGTGTGGGTCCCTTCCAACCCAACCCATTCCATGATTCTGTGATTTCCAGGCTGTTGCAGCAGCACTCTGCAGCACAATGCTGTGTAGCAGGCTCCTGCTGCGAAGGGCTGGGCTGGCTGCCTGCACAGGAGCTTCGCTGGTGCAGGGTGAGGCAAACCGGAGCAAGGGCACAGCAGTGCTCAGGAACACAGACGTGCTGGCACGGCTGCTCCTCCCCTCTCCTGAGGGGTCCCTCAGCACCAGCTCAGCACCTGAGCCCTCTAACCACAGAACTTCCTGAGGCAGGGCTGGACCCAGCAAGCTTTGAGCTGGTGGCCAGCAAAGGCAGCCAAGACAAACACAGCTTCTCACGTGCTCCCGGGAGCCTGGCCCCCGACCTGGGGAGCCCTGCAAAGGCAGCTCCCTCTCAGCATCTGGCCCTCTCTCAGCATAGCAAATGAATTCCCTAGCAGTCCTGAATGCTGCATTCTGTCCCAGCTCCTCTTCAGAACTGACAGCAGAGGGGCTTTTTTCACCTTGTCTGATGAATATTATGGTTCCTACCTGCCAGAGAGGTATACTCAGCAGCATTAATAAGACCTGAAAATTTGCTAAAACAAAAGTTCCAGCCCCCCCCCTCCTCCAGTTCCACTCTCCCTCCTCCAGCTCCAGCCCCAGCTCTCCTCCAGTTCCAGCCCCAGCCCTCCTCCAGCTCCAGCCCCAGCTCTCCTCCAGTTCCACTCTCCCTCCTTCAGCTCCAGCCCCAGCTCTCCTCCAGTTCCACTCTCCCTCCTGTATTTCCAGCCCCAGCTCTCCTCCAGTTCCAGCCCTCAAGTCCTGGGCAGGGGCAACTGCCAGCACCCCAAAGGAGAGGCCCCAGCAGAGATGAAGGTTGCAGCCCTGCCAATCCTGAGGAGTGTTTGAATGTGGCTCTCCCTGGCTTTGATCACAGAAGTTCAGAGAATTCCTGCTTTAGGAATAAACCCACTGCATTCCAGCACACTGCTGAGGTGACCTAACTCACCTGTGAGCTGGGAGAGTTCATTTTCCTTCTCACTGTGTCATAAAGTTCATAGAGTCATAGAATGGTTTGGGTTGGAAGGGACCTTCAAGATCATCCAGTCCCAACCCCCTGCCTTGGGCAGGGACACCTCCCACCAGCACAGCTTGCTCAAGGCCTCATCCTGCCTGGCCCTGAACACTTCCATCACTGTACTGACTTCTGAACCACTGGTCTACTTCAACTATCACCTGGAAGATGACTACATTTCCACAAGGAAGCCACAGAGGCTCAAACCTGTGCCCTGAACAAGGGAAAAGGCCAGCAGAGATCACTGGTGAGAGATGCTGGTGAGCATGGGCATGGGGCTTAGCCATGCCTGGCCATGTGCACAGCTCACAAGGCTCTCTGGCAGTCAGGCACCACTCCTGCACTGCTCAAAGCTGCCATGAGGGCCCAGCCTGTCAGCATGCTCATGCTGGAGGACATGGGTGCACTCCTTGTCCCTCACAGGACTCCTGCAGGAGCTGGCAAGCTATGTGCACATGGACTGAAAGCCCTTTCTTGAAGAGCAACCAACAGGGTCTGCAGCACTGAAAATGTCCCAGGGGATGCAGCAGGATGCTGCTGCAACAGCCCTGATTGAGCCTGAACACTGCTGTGGCATGGTCCCCTCTCTGAGGTGGCACTTAGCCTCCTGAAGTGACAGCTGAAGTCAGTCAGCATCTCCTGGTGTAGAGAGAGCACCCACTAGTGCTACACAAGGTCCCCCCTGGCTGCAAAGCCCCAGCCCAGCCTGTGCCCTTCCATTCACTCCTCAGACCATTAAATTGCTGTTTCCATGCTGCTCTTGTACACATCACTCTGAACCTCGGGCTGCCTGGAGGGCTTTAGGCTCAGTGAATAGCAGAGTCCCCTGCACACAAAAGGTCCCAAGCACTGTCAGCAGCTCACAAGGCAGCTCCTGCTGCTGGAATGACCCCACAGGGTGGAAGGTGCCCCCAGCTCTTTGTTTTGCTCCTCATTCAGGGTTCTGCCTGTAAGACACTTGCTTCTGAGAGACAACTCTTTTATCTCTCAGTGTTGGAAGAATCTTCTGTGGTGGGCTGAGCCTGCACTGCCTGCCCACCCGAGGCTGTGGAGGGCCAGGTTCTGACCTCTCAGTCATCCACCATGGAACTGAACAGTGGGACTCAGCTCCTCCAACATCCTGGAGGCACCACTAACAACCCCTTGCACTTTGTGAGCCCTACAAAAGCCTGGCAAGTCAAGAGTTCCAGTATCCCCCTTGGCTGTGTCTCTCCAGAATCACAGAACTGTCAGGGTTGGAAGGGACCTCAAGGATCATCCAGTTCCAACCCCCCTGCCATGGGCAGGGACACCTCACACTACAGCAGGTTGCTCACAGCCACATCCAGCCTGGCTGCAAAAGCCTCCAGGGATGAGGCTTCCACCACCTCCCTGGGCAACCTGTGCCAGGCTCTCACCACCCTCATGGGGAAGAATTTCTTCCTAACATCCAATCTGAATCTCCCCACTTCTAGTTTTGCTCCATTCCCCCCCAAGTCCTGTCTCTACCTGACACCTTCAAAAGTCCCTCCCCAGCTTTCCTTCAGATCCTGGAAGGCCACCAGAAGGTCTCCTGGGAGCCTTCTCCTCTCCAGACTGCACAACCCCAATTCTCTCAGGCTGTCTCCAGAGCAGAGCAGCTCCAGCCCTCTGCTCATCCTCAGATGAATACTGAGGCCACAGCAGCTCTGCATTTTCTAATGGGGAGAAGCAGATTGACTCTTCACAAGCTTTACTAATCATACATCCATTTCAGAATTACTCAGGAAATTAGATTTGACTTGTAGGTCAGTAAATACCCAAGACAAATCTCTTTGGACCATGCTAACCTCCACATCCTTTCGAGTTTGCCTCCCCCCCGGCAATTACTCAGCAGATATTCCTCTCTCTGCTTCCTTCCCAGCACCAGCTGCTCCCAGAAGGAATTCTCCTGCCCATCTGCCTTCAAGTCTGACACAGCAATGCAGACAAATGCAACTGTAAGCAATGTTTAGACTCCAAATCCAATCACTGATCTGCTTCCTCAGCAAAAGGAAGAAAAGCCAACACAAGAAAGCATGCACTCGTTTGGAACCACCCAGCCAACTGCAAAAGGAAACCTCAGACATGGAAACAGGAATCATCCTCCCCAAGAAAACTATGGCAACAAGAAATCCAGCCACACATAAAAGCAAGGCTGTTCAGCCTGGAAAAGAGAAGACTCCAGGGAGACCTTATTGCTGCCTTGCAATACCCAAAGGGATCCTGGAGAAAGGCTGCAGAGGGACTTTTCCTGAGGGTGTCTAGAGACAGGCCAAGGGGGAATGGTTTGAAGCTGAGCGAGAGCAGGGTTAGACTGGAGCTGAGGAAGATGTTCCTCAGTACAAGGGTGGTGAGACTCTGGAATAGGTTGTCCAGGGAGGTCATGGATGCCTCCTGCATGTGGGTCATCAAAGCCAGGCTGGATGAGACCTTAAGCAGCTGAGTCTAGTTGAGAGGTGTCCCTGTCCATGGCAGGAGGGTTGGAGCAGATGATCTCTGAGGTCCCTTCCAACCTAAGCCATTCTATGATTCTAAGCACTGAGGACTGTCACCTAACCTCCAGGAACTGCACTGATTTTAAGCTCATGCTACTCTGTTGCACAGAGCTAATTGAAGAGGAAGCTTTGGACATGAAGGAAGACCTGGCAGAACCTGACCATTGTTCCTCAACCACCACCACACTGAGACAAATTCCTTTTGCACTAGACAGGAGCCTTTGGCATCAACAAGCTGACATCTGAACAAGAGGGATTTTTCCATAAACATGTAATTATACACCAGCTTCCCAACAGCTCCCACCTCCAGCTCCTTTCCTTTTTTGTTTTTCCCCCTCTTTGCACTGCTTGTTTCTTGTGAACACACAGAGAACACAAACCCAAACCACATTAATGATAACCTTGTTAAATATAAACCAGCGCAGGATTCTACAACTGCTAACACAAACAGAAAAGCCAGGGAACTCTGATTACATGTTCACCATAGGGTTTTTGTCTGAAAACTAAATAAAAACAGCCCCTCAAGGCAGCCTGTCCTGCCTGATACTGTAATAGAAAATGGTTTCTGGTTACAACAGCTCAGGTGTCCCAGCACAGAGGGCTGGAGGCTGCATCCAGCTCAACTTCAAGCCTGATGCAAGGAGAGCAGAAGGTTGGGAGAAAATGACAGCTACCAAAATCATCTCTGATTTACCTCTCTGCTTCTCCACATCCTGCTTTGGGTCAGCTAATGCCTGGCTTTGGGCAGTTACTGTGACTCCCACCTCACCGCACCAAGGACATCGAATCATAGAATTGTTAGGCTTGGAAGGGACCTCAAGGATCATCCAGTTCCAACCCCCCTGCCACAGGGAGAGACACCTCACACTACAGCAGGTTGCTCACAGCCACATCCAGCCTGGCTGCAAAAACTTCCATGTGCTTGGTCATTTGGCTTCTTCCTCTCCAGCAGGTCTGCTCCAAGCCCCATCCTTGTGCTCGCACCACTGCATGCCTACAATTTACCTTCTGTGAAGGCAAGAGTGAACCCAGCAACTGCAGCCCCTACCACATCTTTTCACTGAGATAAGGGAGAAGCAAACACTTCATCCAGCCTGCAGCAGTCTGTTCTTGATGTTTATCAATATCTACCTTTAGAGGACAGAAACAGATCTATGGAAGGCAGGCCAAAGTCTGCCTGGGGCAGTCAGCAAAGCCCAGGGCATAACCCAGACCTCTCCTGCACCAGCACCAGCCGTGAGCAAAGGCCAGAAGGCAGCCTCACACTTGGTGGGGCAGTGAGGTACTGAGCCACCACTGAACTGAGCTCTCAAGAAAACAAAAAAGCATTGAGAAAACCTTGCCTGGTGTCTTACATCACGAGAAAGCACCCAGCAAAAAGCAGGGCTGTTAGAGCACCAGAGGAGCACCCTGACCAGGGTTCATTAGCTGATTTCCCTTGCCATGGACTCAGGCTATCCAGCCAGCCTGTCTGCATGCCAGCAGCACAGCAGAGCTTGCATGATGCTGGATTTCTAGGTTTTAAACAAAGCCAGTAATTATTGTTCCCTCTGAAACTCCACAGTGTTCTCATGTAAGAAGAACCAAAAAGCATTGGTTGTGAAAGGAAAAACTCAGAGTGGCAAGTAGGGGCAAGGGAAAACAATGACAGAGGAAGCAATGATACAGGTGAAATCTTCAGCATCCTTCCCAGAACTAAGCACAGGACCAAGGTGTGCAAGCAAGGAAAAACAAGGAGGCTCTCTGGTAACGCTGGAATCATAGAATTGTCAGGGTTGGAAGGGACCTCAAGGCTCAGTCAGTGCCAACCCCCCTGCCATGGGCAGGGACACCTCACACCACAGCAGGTTGCTCACAGCCACATCCAGCCTGGCTGCAAAAACCTCCAGGGATGAGGCTTCCACCACCTCCCGGGGCAACCTGTGCCAGGCTCTCACCACCCTCATGGGGAAGAATTTCTTCCTAACATCCAATCTGAATCTCCCCACGTCTACTTTTGCTCCATCCCCCCAATCCTATCACTCCCTGATACCCTAAAAAGTCCCTCCCCAGCTTTTCTGTAGGCCCCCTTCAGACCCTGGAAGGCCACAATAATCCTGCATAAATAATAAACTCACTCACTGGAGGGCAAAGGAGACCCCAATCTCTTGAAGACTAAGAGGATACTGCCAAGTGCATCACCACCACCAAGTAACAAGGTGAAGAGTAGAAAAGCAACTCCCACATCATGGTGTGAGTCACTCTTCACCTGCAAGACCACAGGCAGCAGCCTGCAGAACCATGGCACAGGCTAAAATGCACAAAAAGCCTCTGTGTGTCCTGTTGCTGTGCTGGTGATCCATGGCACAACGAGAGGGTTACCACTGCATGAAATTATTTGCAAGAGACAGACTGGGAGAAGGAGGGTGGCTGGACTAAATGATCTTCAGAGATCTCCTTCAACCCCTACCATTCTGTAACCCACCAGCAAGCATTTGACTTGGGAACATGGGGTTCCTAGCTAGGAAAAGGGGCTCAAAAAAGCCACCAATAGAATCCAGATGGAAGAATAAAATCCCAACCACCAACAGGGCACACAGCTAAAGCAACTTGCTCCTGGAGTACCTCCGGTTTCCCCAAGCTAGTCGGTTTTGAAAGGGATTTTTTCTACAGTGATCCCTGCTCAACTAGCCTTACAAACCCTCGCAATAACATGGGACTCAAAAGTCTATATACTTGTCCAAGAGAGAAGCAAGAAGGCAGTGTGGCAAATGGGGAATGTGGGAGTGGCGAGCAACGAGAGCGTGGGGAGAACAGACATTTCCTCCGGCTTCTGCCCTGGCACTTCCCCCATCCCGAGCCTGTGACAGCCGAGTTATGCTGTTGAAGAAGTGAAAGAAGATGATTCTGCACCCGCGGATACATTAATCCACATGCACTTGCATATTTTTACATGATTGCACCTTCTGCAGCCAAAAGTCTCAGCTTTTCAAGCTGCTGAGATTACTCTTTTGAGATGAACCTATTAAAAGGCAAAAGAGTACCTGCAGGCAAGGAGCAGCACCGAGGCACACGAAGCGATTGTGCATGGAAGTGATGCTTTAGGGGGGTGGTGAGACGCTGAGCCTACACCACATGGGTGGTCACGGAGGCAAAGATTCCCCAGCCCTTTGCGGGCTACAAGGCACTTGGCTCCGGGCTGGCTCCCTGCCTGCTGCCTCGCAGCCCGCCCGCCCGGCACGCCAAGCGGTGACAGCAGCTCCGGAGCACGGCGGCTCTGCAGCCTGGCCGGATCGGCAGAGCCAAGCTTCCAGCCGCTGCTCTCCCGGCCAGGCGCCTGCCCAGAACCGCCGGCCCGGCG
>VXBD01003920.1:89740-111607 GCA_013399975.1 Indicator maculatus | reverse complement strand
GCTGGACACACTCCTCTGAATGCCCCCCAGGACCCCACTGGCCTTCTTGGCCCCCAGGGCACATTGCTGTCCCATGGATCAGAGAGAGGAACCTAACCCTCTTGTTGGAGGAAGCTATGGACTCAGGTTTGTGTTCCCCTCACTGAATCACAGCATTGCAGGGGCTGGAAGGGACCTTTGGAGATCACTGAGTCCAAGCCTTCTGCCACAGCAGGACCACCTAAATCAGGGCAGACAGGAAATTATCCAAGCAGAGCTTGAAAGTCTCTGGAGATGGAGACTCTATCACCTCTCTGGGCAGCCTGCTCCAGAGCTTTGCCACTGTCAAAGAAGTTCCTTCTCAGGTTCAACACCTTCTTATGTTCAAGTCTATGTCCTGTCACTGAGCACCACTGGCAAGAGTCTGGCCTCATCCTCCTGACACCCACTCCTTAGATATTTGATCAGATCCCCCCTCAGCCTCCTCCAGGCTAACCACCCCCAGGTCTCACAGCATCTTCTCCCATGAGAACTGTTCAGTGCCCTCAGCATCTCAGTGTTCTGTGCTGGACTCCCTCCAGCAGTTCTTTGTCCTTCCTGAGCTGGGATGCCCAGAGCTGGACACTACTGCAGGTGGGGCCCCACCAGGACAGAGCAGAGGGTATGCTCCTTCCCTTCATCCATATCATTGATGAATGTATCTCAGAACTACCCCTTTGAGGATTCAATGACTTCAGAATTGAGCTCTGTGACTTTTGTTGATTCCTGCAGGTTTGGCTCTGAGTGCCACAAACCCTGAACTTTAAAGGGCCAAGTCCCTGAGGTGTGTTCCTTATACATCCTGAGCTACCCCTACAGTCAGCAAGGGAATAGGGAATGATAGAGAAGTTTCCCAGATGCCACCTTCTTAGGGAGCTGAGTGCTGTTCTGAGGTGGCATCCCCATTTCAGACTGCTCTCTTGAGGCTGGCACTGATGCTACCCTTCCTAACAGAGGGCACTGATGTGCCTGTGCCATGCCACAGATGGATCACTTGGACCAAAATTGAGTTGGCCAGATACTAGACTTGCCTCCCCAGGGAAGAGCCCAGCTGGCCTCTCCCACCTGCTGGGAGGATCTCAGTGGTTCCAAAGTGTCCTCCAAACTTCTGTTTCAGGAGAGGAAGGTGAAGGACTTGCAGGCCTGCCAGCTTCCTGCGATGGGGCAGGCAATGCCCATTTCTGACCAGAGGCTCTATCCCTCCAGTGGCAACCAGTGAGGAAGATGCCTGGTATTGGGGTAACAATGCAGCTGGCTGCCATGGAGGAGCTCTGGGCTCCTTCTGAGTCAGCACTGTTTTTGAAAGAGCTCAGGACTTTTGGAGGAGGGCCCCTGGGCCACAGAGAGACCTGTGGGCTGATAAAACACTCATTCAGTGCTGACCTCTCACCCAAGGACTACTGCATGGGAGACAAACGGGTCATGAAACCCAGGCCTTCCACTTTGCATCTGGGTAAGGTGCACACTGGAGTTGCTTTCCCTCTTGCATTTCTGAGGGTAAGCAGCCACAGTCTGTGCTTTTCTCTGGAGCTCAAGAGCTTGCTATGGCAACTGCATCCTGGAGCATGTTTTCCAAGCCCAGCTTTTCATGCCACACAGGGCTGGGAAAGAACCACCACCAAGATGCCAGGTGGGACTCCAGCATTTGGGCTAACTTGGGACAGTTGTATGAGTGCAGAAGTGTGCACTCATTGCTGCTGTGTGGAATCAGTCACTGTTTTAAATAGTGTTCAACATCCTCATCAGTGACATTGATGAGGGGACAGAGCCTGCTCAGCAGGTTTGCTGATGATACCAAACTGGGAGGCTTGGCTGAGACACCTGAAGGCTATGAGGCTATTCAGTGAGACTTGGACAGACTGAGAGCTGGGCAGAGAGCAACCTAATGAGGTTCAATAAGGACAAGTGCAGAGTCCTGCACCTGGGCAGGAAGAATAAACTGCAGCAGCACAGGCTGGGAGGGGATCTCCTGGAGAGCAGGAGCTGGGAGAAGGAGCTGGGAGTGCTGGTGGATAACAAGTTCCCATGGGACAGCAATGTGCCCTGGGGGCCAAGAAGGCCAATGGGGTCCTGGGGGGCATTCAGAGGAGTGTGGCCAGCAGAGCCAGGGAGGTTCTCCTCCCCCTCTACTCTGCCCTGCTGAGACCTCACCTGGAACATTGCATCCAGGTCTGGGCTCCCCAGGTCAGGAGGGACAGGGATCTGCTGGAGAGAGTCCAAGGGAGGGCTGCAAGGATGCTGAAGGGACTGGAGACTGCCTGGGGAGGAGAGGCTGAGAGCCCTGGGGGTGGTTAGTGTGGAGAGGAGAAGGCTGAGAGGGGATTTAATAAATGTTTATAAATATCTGAGGGCTGGGGGTCAGGAGGGAGGGGACAGGGACAGGCTCTGCTCAGCTGCACCCTGGGATAGGACAAGAGGCAATGGATGGAAACTGCAGCACAGGAGGTTCCACCTCAACATGAGGAGGAACTTCTGCACTGTGAGGGTCCCAGAGCACTGGAGCAGGCTGCCCAGAGAGGTTGTGTAGTCTCCTTCTGTGGAGCCTTTCCACCCCTGTCTGGATGTGTTCCTGTGTGACCTGTGCTGGATTCTCTGGTCCTGCTCTGGCAGGAGGCTTGGACTCAATGATCCCTTCCAACCTCTAACATCCTCTGACCCTGTGAACAAGAGCCATGACCTCAGCTCTAGAGCTCTTCTGGATCTGTCCCAGAGGAAAGCATTTGCCCCCCCTCCCTTGTCCACATGTGCATGCAGATGCTTCTTTGGCACCTGCTTTTTGCAATGCTGTCTCTGGGCTGAGGAATGCTGATGTAAATGGCTGAGCTTATTGCAAAAAGCTCCTTCACCAGGAGGCAGAGCTGGGATAAGGTGCAGCTCTTTGCCAGCCTGGCCCATTCAGATGGGCTCACCCTGTCACCCAGAGAAGCCTTTGCAGAGGGCATCTCTGTGCTCACCAGCCCAGCCCCTTCAGTGGGCCTAGAGGGATGCTCTGTGTGCACACAGACTTCCTTCCAGAAGTCACACTGAAGTGGGGGTTTAAGCATCCCTTCCACTGCACCTCAGCACAAACCTGACTGGGACAGTCACAGACAAGGATCATAGAATCACCAAATGCCAGGTTGGAAGGGACCCCAGGGACCCTCTGCTCCACCCTTGCCAGCTACCAGCAGAGCTGCAATGAGCTGGCTCAGCACCCTGCCAAGCTCAGCCTTCCAACTGTGCCATGGAGGGGACTCCACTGCTGCCCTTGGGAGATGATTCCAGTCTCTGCCTGTTCTCAAGGGCAAACATTTTCTCCTGCAGTCCCATGGGAATCTCCCCAGCAGTACCTTGGCCCCATCCCCCCTTGTCTTTTCCATGGGGCTCCTTGTCCACAGGGAGTCTCCATCCTCCTGGCAGCCTCCCTTTAGGTGCTGGTGCCTGGTGAGAAGGTCTGCCCTGAGCCTTCTCTTCTGCAGGCTGAACACACTCAGCTCTCAGCCTCCCCTCACACAGCAGGGCTGCCAGGCCTCTGAGCACTCTCCTGGCCCTTCTCTGGACCCTTTCCAGCCTGTCCACAGCTTTTTTTGTACAGCAGGGACCAAACCTGCAGGCAGTGCTCCAGATGTGGGCTGCCCAGCACTGAGCAGAGTGGGACAATGACTTCTTCACCTGTGCCCTGGGAGTTGCAGAAGAAAAGCCTGACTGTTCTCAGGATGAAGTGAAGCTATTTTTGCTCATGAGTGGGGTACCACAGCACAAAGATAATTGGCATGTTCAAGATGCCAGGTGCTCTAGACCAATTTAGACATTCAGCAGCAAGTGTAAATGACTTTGCACAACCTCAGGCAAATGGTGGTTTTGTGGTTTGGGTTCGGGTTTTGTTTTGTTTTGTTTTGTTCCCAGCTTCTTATGTCCTTTTGATCTGTGCTTAGCAAAGCACAGATGATTACAAGTGTTCTGCAGTGCTGCCTGCTAAAGGATATAGAATCACAGAATTGTCAGGGCTGGAAGGGACCTCAAGGCTCAGCCAGTCCCAACCCCCCTGCCATGGGCAGGGACACCTCACACTACAGCAGGTTGCTCACAGCCACATCCAGCCTGGCTGCAAAAACCTCCAGGGATGAGGCTTCCACCACCTCCCTGGGCAACCTGTGCCAGGCTCTCACCACCCTCCTGGGGAAGAATTTCTTCCTAACATCCAATCTGAACCCCCCCCCCTCTTCTTTTGCTCCACCCCCCCCCCCCAGTCCTATCACTCCCTGACACCCTCAAAAGTCCCTCCCCAGCTTTCTTGTAGCCCCCTTCAGATCCTGGCAGGCCACAAGAAGGTCTCCTGGGATGCAAGAAGGTCTCCACAATACACAACCCCAACTCTCTCAGGCTGTCCTCACAGGAGAGGTGCTGCAGCCCTCTGCTTATATGTGAAACTGTTAAGCAGATTGACTTTGCCAGGTGAAACTTTTTTTTATGTGTATGATGAGGAACTGGTGGTGGACTGGAGGAAATAGCAAAGTTGAAAGGAAAACCAAAGAGACAAATTCTGGAAGCTTCCTTTGGTGAGTGTTTTCTCAATCAGTTCCTCCTCCAAGTTCTCTTCCAACCAAGCAGCTCCACTCCAGTGCAAGTGTTCTAATTTCAGAGGTGACAAGCAGCTGAGTGACAAGTGGCAATAGGAGTGGCAGAGCACAGAGGTTTTTCACCCACTGCACCAAGAGCTGGAAGAGAGACTCCTCAGTTGTGGCTGCCTGGAGACATTGTGAGCTCTGGGGAGCCCAGTAACACAAGGGAGGGGAGAGCTGGCTGTGGAGAGCCTGGAGAGGCAGGAGGGAGGCTGTGCCAGAACCCAAGATCAGCAATCCACCAGCCTGAGTTCTCCTCCCACTCCACTCTGCCCTGCTGAGACCTCACCTGGAATATTGCATCCAGTTCTGGGCTCCCCAGTTCAAGAGGGACAGGGATCTGCTGGAGAGAGTCCAAGGGAGGGCTGCAAGGATGCTGAAGGGACTGGAGACTGCCTGGGGAGGAGAGGCTGAGAGCCCTGGGGGTGGTTAGTGTGGAGAGGAGAAGACTGAGAGGGATCTGATCAATGTCTATCAATATCTGAGGGCTGGGGGTCAGGAGGGAAGGGACAGGGACAGGCTCTGCTCAGCTGCTCCCTGGGATAGGACAAGAGGCAATGGATGGAAACTGCAGCACAGGNATCTCCAGAGGTCCCTTCCAACCCCTAACATCCTCTGACCCTGTGATCATCTCCAGAGGTCCCTTCCAACCCCTAACATCCTGTGAGCCTGTGGATGGCTCTGCATAGCTGCCTTCAGAGGGGAGTTAATCCAAGTGTGGAAGCCTCCTGTTGTCTTGGGTTTACTTTAACCAGCATGAGGACAGTCCTGCTGCAAGGCAGGACGTGGAGAGCCAAGCTGCAAGGCCACAGACCTCGAGCCAAGGCTGGGGTCCTGCACAGCTGCTTGTCAAGGCAAGCCTGAAAATGTTACTGCAGGTGAATCAAAAACTTCACCTGGAGTTTGTGTTAGAGGCACAATGTGCATTGCACCAAGAGAGAACCCTGCAGGAATAGCCAGTCCTGAGTCAGCAGCCCTGCTCTTGAGGGTGTGCCTGCTCTAGTGGCCAAACCAAGTTCCTTGTTGTCACTGACACTTGCAAAGGCTGCAGGACCAAGGCAGCTAGGGGAGGGGAAAGTAAATGCAATTCCCTCTTGTAACTCTGACAGGCTCCTTTGGGGCTGCCAGGTTCTGTAAAGCTGAGCACAGGTGTGGGCTGGAGCTGACACCCCTGCCCTCCTCTAGCTGGGCACAGAGATCATTACTGGCAGTGGCTGTGGATGTCACTGTCACATCCCAGCAGCCAGGCAGATTGTCCACAGCCTGGCAGCAAGGCTTTGGAGAAACAAGAAGTGTGGCATCTTTAGAAAGGAGTTTTTCTTTTCCTTCCCAGAGCTCCTTTTCATAAGAGAATGGCACTTTGAAGTAGGAAAGCAGTGGTGGAGGCAGACTTGGAATATGACTTACCTAATCCTTCTGCTTAGGAGGAGAGTCTGGCAGACTGCTTAGGAGGCAGTCTGCTGGCCACGGCCATCCTGATTTGCCATGGGGTAAGGAAAGCACCAAGCCTTGACACGAGCCTAGCAGTGCCTCTGGGGAGCAAGGCCTCTTTGGGTGCCCTCACCCTCACCTGTTGTGAATGCAGCCTGGTTCCCAGCCAGGCTGAGCACTGCACCTTCCCCTTGGTGCCCTTCCAGCAGCCTGAGTCTTGGACTTGTTGAGGGCCACCTTTACCAATGGAAAGGTAAAGGCTTGACACTGAGTGTCACCTTGTCTGAAGTGTTCCTTGGGCAGGTGTTGGCCAACCCTTACCTCTCTGTGGAGAGCTCAACCTTGTTTGCATCATTCCAGGGGAGCTGCCAATGTTACCAAGGTAATGTAAAACCAAATGCATCTACAGCAGTGGGAAAGCAGTGCTGAGAAGAAGGGGCCAGGCTCTCTTCAGTGGTGTGCTGAGATAGCACAAGGGGAAATGGACACCACCTGGAGCCCAGGAGGTTCCACCTCAACATGAGGAGAAATCCTTATTGTGAGGGTGATGGAACCCTGGAGCAGGCTGCCCAGAGAAAGTCTCCTTCTCTGGAGACTTTCAAGACCCACCTGGATGTGTTTCTGTGTGACCTGCCCTGAGTGATGCTGCTCTGGCAAGGGGATTGGACTGGATGATCTCTGGAGGTCCCTTCTAACCCCTAACATTCTGTGACTCTGTGATTTGTGACCACCTGACATCACATTTGGAGGAGGCATCCTGGCCTGGATCAGGAACAGTGTGGCCAGCAGGAGCAGGGAACTCATCCTGCCCCGTGCTCAGCTCTGGTCAGGCCACACCTTGAGTGCTGTGTCCAGTTCTGGGCTCCTCAGTTCAAGAGAGATGTTGAGATGCTGGAAGGTGTCCAGAGAAGGGCAGCAAGGCTGGGGAGGGGTCTGGAGCACAGCCCTGTGAGGAGAGGCTGAGGGAGCTGGGGGTGTTCAGCCTGGAGAAGAGGAGGCTCAGGGCAGACCTCATTGCTCTCTACAACTACCTGAAGGGAGGTGGCAGCCAGGTGGGGGTTGGGCTCTGCTCCCAGGCAAGCAGCACCAGAACAAGAGGACACAGTCTCAAGCTGTGCAGGGGAAGTTTAGGCTGAGCTTAGCAAGAAGTTCTTCCCAGAAAGAGAGATTGGCCTTGGAATGTGCTGCCCAGGGAGGGGGAGGGGTTGGCATCCCTGGAGGTGTTTAAGAAGAGCCTGAATGAGGCATTCAGTGCCAGGTCTGGTTGATTAGTTAGGGTTGGGTGAATGGTTGGACTTGATGATCTTGGAGGTCTCTTCCAACCTGGTTGATGCTGGGATGCTGGGATGCTGGGATGCTGTGGCTGTGGGGCAGGCCATGCAGGAGCAGGTGCCCTCAGCAGGGTGTCTGCAGGTCAGCTGAGGTGTGGGTGATCAGAGCACCCAGCCTGCCAGCTGCTGTGGGTGTCAGCAGTGTGGCATTGTTTGTGTGAGCATTGAGAGCTGCTTCAGCTCTTCAGTAAGAGCTGCTGTGCAGTGCTGTGCTCACCTGGGCAGCAGAGCCAGTCTGATGGGCATTTGCCTCCTGCAGGAATGAGGGCAGCCAAACCTGGGACCTGGACAATGACTTCATCTTGCAGTGCCTTTAGGTGAGGCTGCTGCCAGCAGCTGTTGATCATGAAGGACACTCAGCATTTTTCCATTGCTAAATCCATCCTAGATGCAGCTCAGGCCAAACATTTCTTGTAAAACTTTGGTCAGAATGGTTACAGCAGGCCCAAGGGCAAGACTGAAATAAACCAGACTGCCTCACCCAGGTGGAAAATGTGTGTGCCCTTTCCTTGGAATGCCCCCATCCCTGCATCAGGGCATCCCTGCAGCAGACAGGAATTGAGAAGGTGGCTGGGGAGGAGGAGAGGGTTGCCCTTCCTGTCACAATCCTCCCACCTCTGGCCACTCTTAAGCCTTTGAATCACCGTTTGCCTATGCTAGCTGGGGACTTGCTCCTGCCAGCAGCTCCATCTGCCAGTGACGATCTATCTTCATGGAGCAAACTTCAGCCTCCAGCACCTGCTGGGTGGGCTCAGCATATGCAGAGTCTCCAGACACAGAGGAGCACTGGGAGAGATGCTTCCAAGCACAGATCCAGGCTGGGTGAGATGGAGAGCAGTCTAGAGGAGGAGGCCTTGGGGGTGTCAGTTGGTGACAAACTCCCCAGGAGCCAGCAATGGTCCCTGGCAGCCCAGAGCCAGCTGTGTGCTGAGCTGCATCCAGAGCAGGGAGAGCAGCAGCACAGGGAGGGGATTCTGCCCTCTGCTCTGCTCTGCTCTGCTCAGACCCCACCTGCAGCACTGCCTCCAGCTCTGGGGCCCCCAGCACAAGAAGGACCTGGAGCTGCTGGAGAGGGTCCAGAGGAGGCCACAAAGATGATCAGAGGGCTGCAGAACCTCCCTGTGGGGACAGGCTGAGAGAGTTGGGGCTGTCCAGCCTGGAGAAGAGAAGGCTCTGGGAAGACCTCAGAGCAGCCTTCCAGTACCTGAAGGGCTCCAGGAGAGCTGGGGAGGGACTTTGGACAATGGTTTGGATTGACAGGGTGAAGGACAATGGATTGAAGCTGGGATATGGAAGATTGAGACTGGAGATGAGGCAGTGAGGGTGGTGAGACACTGGAACAGGTTGCCCAGGGAGGCTGTGGATGTCCCTTCCCTGGAGGTGTTCAAGGCCAGGTTGGATGAGGCCTTGAGCAAGCTGTGCTGGTGGGAGGTGTCCCTGCCCATGGCAGGGGCTTGGAACTGGATGAGCTTTAAGGTCCCTTCCAACCCATCCCATGCTAGGATTCTATGCTTCCATGCTTTGGAGCACGTTGGAGGCAGGTGCTGGAGCATGGGAGCAGAGTGCACAGTGCAGGAGGGAGCAGCCTGTCTGAGTGTGGAAAGGGAAGGAGCTGCAGGAGGAAAAGATCTCATCCTCAGGTCTGATGCATGCACAGGGCAGGGGCTGAGGCTTGCACATCCATCACGAATTCCACCTCGTTTGCTTGCTTCAGTTTCTGAAGTTCCCCATCCGACTTAGCTGGCTCGGAGGGTTTCTGTTCTGCTGCTGCTGGAGTGTTTGCTGTGTGCTCTGCGTGCTCCGTGTGCTGTCAGGTCCCTCAAGGACCCACACGACACCAGGAGCTCTCTTCTACTGAGTGATGCCGAAATGCTCTCCCGTGCCCCCGAGCTTGCAGGAGAACCAAGACAAAACAAGGAAGGTGGCTGCGCCGGAGCTGCCGCTGGAATGCGGCTGCGGCTGGCTCCTGCCGGAGTGATTAAATGGGAACGGGGCCACGGAGCTCCTCCCTCCCCTGACAAACAAAAACTGTGGCACTTGTACAGCAAACAACCCTGGGCTCTGTCTGTCCTTGCTTTGCTGCACTTCTGTCCCACCCGAACTGTTTTTTCCTTTGCAGTATCATAGTCAGTTGGTGAGGCTCAAAGTGGAGCAGTCCTTATGGAAAAGAAGGATAGAGAAGTGTCCTGTCTGTCTGGAAACCTCCTTCAGCCCTGGGGGAAATAAAAAGCAACTTGTGAATGCAGCAGAACAGGACAACTGGCCTCTAAAAAGAGCCTTTTTTAGGTTTTCCTGAAGTGACAGCTGTGATTTATGCTGCTCTTTAGCATGTGGGGACAGTTTGGAATCCAGCACAGAGTGATTGGAAGCCTGTGAGGTCTCCATCCTCAGCACAGCAGCTGTTAATTTTTAATCTCCCCACGATCATTTTAAAACAGGTTGCAGGTTTCTGAAACATTCCTGCGAGCAAGACCTTGGCTTTGCTGGCTGAGGAGGGCAGGAAAATCCTCCAGCTCCCAGGACAGGCAGACTGAGGAGCTGGGAGAGAGTGGGAATGCTGCTGACACTGACCCAGACACAGGCTTCAATGAGGGCAAACAGAAAATACATCACATGAGAAGTTCCTGGAGCTGTGTGCTGGTGGAGTGCTCAACTTGGGAGGCTCTGCTATGAGTTCAGCTTGACTGGAAAAGTTTAATATCCAAGAAAAAAGTAGTTTAAAGGACTCTTTTTTGGTTCTTTCTGTCTCTGAAAATAGTAAATTCAAGGAGTGTGACTCCAAGGGGAAGGAGGGAGGTGAATGGAAATCTTCTGGGGGGCAGGAGCTGGGGGTTTTTGCATGCAGCTCAGTGGTGTTTTCCAGTCTGTGTGCAGTGTGATGCTCCCTGAGCCTGGAATTCCATGGAAGACTTCAGAGCCCTTTTCACTTTGGGAGATCTTCAGTGAGCAGTCTCACAGCTGATGTGGAAAGCAGGCAGCCAGAGGGGAGAAATCAAACCTGTGTCTGCACCCTTGTGCTCTGCCTCCTCAGGCACCTAGGGTGTCTGCAGCCACTTCTCCTTGCCTCTGGGATGGGGCAGGGGTGCTGCCTGCAGCCTCCAAGCAATACTCCCAGCTGAATGTTTGCCACTGTCATTTCCAGCAGAATAAACCCCAGCCAGGTCAGCTCTGCCTCTGTCCAAGGGCAGCCAGAAAAGCTGAAACAATCAACTGAGCTGCTGAGAAGGAAGGTGCAGGGGTGGTGACCTTGGTGGCAGGGGAATGCAGGGTCAGCTTCAGCTGTGGGCTGGGTGGGAGGACAATGGCAAGCAGCTTCTCTTCCCAAAACCCTCTGAGCTGCCAAACGCTGCACAGAATCACAAAATATATCTGGTTGGAAGAGACCTCCAAGCTCAGCCAGTCCAACCTTGACTGAGCACCACAGGGTCAGCACCAAACCATGTCGCTAAGCACCAGGCCCACAGCTGCTGGCACACCCCCAGGGATGGTGACTCCAGCACTGCCCTGGGCAGCCTCTTCCAATGGCTGAGATCTCTTCCAGTGCAGAAATATTTCCTGAGATCCAGTCTGAACCACCTCTGGGGCAGCTTGGAACCTTCAGTCTCATCCAGTCCAACCTTCAACCCAGCACTGCATGGGCAACACCAAGCCATGTCCCTAAGAACCAGGTCCACAACACTTCTTGAACACCCCCAGGTGACTCCACCACTGCCCTGGGCAGCCTTTTCCAACGTTTGAGATCTCTTCCACATCTCCTGTGATGACTTGTGGCTGGCTGGGGGTAGGGGGGATGCCAGCAGCTCAGAGCCAACCCAAACAACCAGAACTTGTCACATCCACACTTGGCATAATCCAGGAGAAATCAAAGCTGCTCAGAATGGGTCTGAACAGCAACGTTTCTGCTGTAATGTTTTGCTGGGCAGGTTTTGTTAGCAGCAAATGGAAATGGTGCAAAGAGGGAAGGCAGGGCAGAGCCAAAGCCTTCTGCTGTTTCTGCTCAAACCAGGTAGCACCTCGGTGTCAGCATCTTCACCTGGAGATCAGTGAGGCTGATTCAACAAAGCACTCAAGGGTGACAGGAAGCAAGTGAAGAGAGGCTCCATTCAAAGCAAAAGGCTAACATTCAAACCTCCTGGAACCCAAGGAAAGAATAAACCCTGTAAGATGTGGAGAGAAAAGAGCTGGCAAGGCTCCGCCGGATCCACTCGAAAATTCATTCCAAAGTGGGACAGTGGGAAAGTAAAAGCAGTGGAAGTGGGGCAGGAGGGGAGGGCTCTGCCAGCATGGCACTTGGGACAGCTTTGGTGCTTCTGTAGGGGTCTCTGGGGAAATTTAACACACCAGGAACTCCTCCTGCCAAAGGCCAAAGGAATGGTTTGGTTCTCATCAACTGTGATGCCTCTGGAGGGGTTGTGCCAGTCCCTCAGGAAAAACAAAACAAAACCCAACCCAAACCATTCCAAAATCAAACCCAAACCAAACCCAAACCAACCCAACCCAAACCAAAACCCAAACCCAAACCCAAACCAAATCCACAACCAAACCAAACAAAACCCAAAACCAAACCAAAATCAGACCCAAACCCAACTCAAATCCAAACCCAAACCCAAACCAAAACCACAACCAAACCAAACCCAAAACCAAACCAAAACCAGACCCAAACCCAAACCAAACAAAACCCCAAACCAAACCAAAACCAGACCCAAACCAAAACCAAATAAAACCCCAAAACAACCAACCAACCAAACCCAAACCCAAATCAAAACCACAACCACAACCAAACAAAACTCAAAACCAAACCAAAACCAGACCCAAGCCCAACTCAAATCCAAGCCCAAAACCAAACCAAAACCACAACCAAACTCAAACCCAAACCAAAACCCAAACCCAAACCCAAACCCAAACCCAAACCAAAACCAAAACCAAAACCAAAACCAAAACCAAAATCAATCAAAACCCAAAACCTAACCAAAAGCAGATCCAAACCCAACCCAAAACGAACCCAAATAAAAACCAAAACCAAGCTAAAAAATCCCCCAAACCCAAAGCAAACCAAACCCAAAAACAAAACAAATAAAACCCAAAAGCAGACAAGCAACCAACTGACAAAAAGCCAAAACCAAACCAAACCAAAACAAATCCCAAACCCAAAACCAACAAAAGGGCCACAAGGATGCTCAGAGGATTGGAACAGCTCTCCTATGGGGACAGGCTGAGAGAGTTGAGGCTGTTCAGCCTGGAGAAGGTTCCAAGGAGACCTTAGAGCTGCATTTCGATGTCTGAAGGGGACCTACAGGCAGGCTGCGGAGGGACTGTTCAGAAGGGGCTGTGGGGATAGGATGATAGCAGGGATTTGAAGCTGGAGCAGGGCAGGGTTAGGTTGGACATGAGGAGGGAGTTTCACAGTGAATGTGGCGAAATACTGAAACACACCTGCTCAGGCTGCAGCAGGAGGAGGGACAGGCAGCAGAATTATTCTGCCGGCTGCTCATGGAACACTTTTACCAATCCTCCTGCTGCATGTGTGACTGTGTTCCTATGGGAACAGGAAGCTTGGAAGCCAGAGGATGCTCTGGCAAGAGGCTGCTCTGGCAAGTGGCTGCTCAGGTGAGAGTCTGCTCTGGCAAGAGGCTGCTCAAGCAAGAGGCTGCTGAAGCAAGAGGCTGTTCTGGCAAGAGGCTGCTCTGGCAAGAGGCTGCTCAAGCAAGAGGCTGCTCTGGCAAGAGGCTGCTCTGGCAAGAGGCTGCTCAAGCAAAAGGCTGCTCTGGCAAGAGGCTGCTCTGGCAAAAGGCTGCTCTGGCAAGAAGCTGCTCAAGCAAGAGGCTGCTCTGGCAAGAGGCTGCTCAAGCAGGAGGCTGCTCTGGCAAAAGGCTGCTCAAGATTAGGCTGCTCTGGCAAGAGGCTGCTCTGTTAAGAGGCTGCTCTGGCAAGAGGCTGCTCAAGCAGGAGGCTGCTCTGGCAAAAGGCTGCTCAAGATTAGGCTGCTCTGGCAAGAGGCTGCTCAAGCAAGAAGCTGCTCAAGCAGGAGGCTGCTCTGGCAAAAGGCTGCTCAAGATTAGGCTGCTCTGGCAAGAGGCTGCTCAAGCATGATGTTGCTCAAGCAAGATGTTGCTCAAGCAAGAGGCTGCTCTGGCAAGAGGCTGCTCTGGCAAGAGGCTGCTCTGCCAAGGGTAGGTGAATCTTGGCTATAATCTTGGGATACAGGACAACGCTCAGCAGTCTGTAAATATCAAGAGTTCTGCAGTGCACTGCTTGCTTGCCCTCATGTTCGCAATGAATTCTTTTCTACTCTGCCAATGAGGCAAGCTACAGTCAGCCACATCCAAGCCTTCAGCAGGTGGTGGATCCTCAGCAGCTAAAGCCTGGCTGCAGCCTGCCTGTAGGCATGGTGGTTGCTCCTGCCCTTGGTGTTACCTTCCCTGGGGGAGGGTCTGGAGAAGAGGGCTGGGGAGGAGCAGCTGAGGGAGCTGGGGGTGGTTAGTGTGGAGAAGAGGAGGCTGAGGGAGACCTCATTGCTCTCTACAGCTCCTGAGAGGAGGCTGCAGTCAGGTGGGGGTTGGGCTCTGCTCCCTGGTCTCAGGTGCTAGAAGGAGAGGAAATGGCCTGGAATTGTGCCAGGGAGGGTTAGGTTGGAGAGGAGGAAAATTTTGTTTGCTGCCAGAGTGGTCAGGGATTGGAAGAGGCTGCCCAGGGAGGTGGTGGAGTCCCCATCCCTGGAGGGGTTCCAGGAAGTTTTGGTCATGGCGCTTGGGGCCATGGCTTGGTGGCCATGGTGGGGTTGGGTTGATGTTGGACTCAGTGCTACTGGAGGGCTTTTCCAACTGAGAGGTTGTGAGGAGCAGCTGAGGGACCTGGGGTGGTTTAGCCTGGAGAAAAGAAGGCTGAGGGGAGACCTCATCACTCTACAACTCCCTGAGAGGATGCTGGAACAAAGTCAGGATTGGTCTCTTCTCTTTAGGAACAAAGGACAGGACAGGAGGAAATGGCCTCATGATGCCCCAGGGAAGGTTTAGGTTGGAGATTAGAAGAAACTTCTTCCCTGAAAGGGTTCTGAAAGCCTGACACAGGCTGCCCAGGGAGGTGGCTGAATCCCCATCCCTGGAGGTGTTTGCAAGAGGCAGAGATGTGGTGCTGAGGGCCATGGCTTAGCCTTGGCAGAGTTAGAGGAGGGTTGGACTGGATGATCCCAAAGGGCTTTTCCAACCCAAATGATTCTGTGATTCCCTGTTGCAGGAGTTTTATGTTGGCTCAGTGTTGACTTGCAGCAGGAGCAATGCTTACAGTGGAAACTGGAACTTCACAGCTCTCAAATATGCCTTGAAGAGAAGGGGTGTGGGGGAATGGAAGCATTGATGTGGCCCAGTCAGAGAGCAGAGCATTGCTGCAGCAAGCTCAGTGCCTTGAATCTCTCTTCTGAGTCCTCATCCCCTGAGCTGGAGCTGATCAAATGTGCCTGGTTTTATTTTTAGCTGGAAACTGTTCTGCCTGTGAGTGATCTGAAGGAGCCAGAGCTTAACCTGTAGTTCTTTGCCAGCAGGTGAAGAAGCAGCAGACTGGAAGCCAGAGGGAAGCTGGGACTCAAATTTCAAGGAGAGATTTGAAGCTGGGGGGAATACAGTTGAGGGGAGTCAGGTGTGCTGGACATCAAGGGCACAGATGGGAATGAAACCTCACGTGTGGTCCCACCATGTTCCATCTGGTTTTATGAGTCCAGAAATAGGAGTTCTACAGTGGAGAGAAATGGAACAGGGATGTCAGAGTTGTATCCTCCAGCCCTGATCCTACCCTTCCTGTGAGCACTGCTCTGCTGTTTTCCCTGGGCTGGTTTGCCTGCACCTTGCCTCTGCTGGCACAGCCCTGACTGCCTTCCCTCCCTGCTGCTCCAACATGGAATCACAGGATTGTTAGGGTTGGAAGGGACCTCAAGGATCATCCAGTTCCACCCCCCTGCCGTGGGCAGGGACGCCTCACACTAGATTAGGTTGCTCAGAGCCATCAGCACAGCTCCCCTTGCACCTTGCTTGAGGTGAGAGGGTGGCCAGGGTGAGACATCCACATGCTGAAGGTATAGGGACCATTGGTGTGTGACATTCCCCCTGTCTTGGCTTTTCCTGGAATCCAAAAGCCCACATGGAAAAGATTTTGATTTGCCTCCTGTGGTACTTTCAGGCTATGCCTTTAAAAATTTTCCACAGATCTTGGACAGAAAGTGGTAGAATGTAAGGAAACCACTCCTGGGTGTAAAAGGGCAAAGAATGAGAGCTCTAAGCAAGGTCTTTGGAGAGATGAGGGACTTCAAATAGTTGCACACAAACAATCTCTCTCTCTCCTCACTTCCTCAGGCTGGGAGATGCTAACTGCCTTCTGCTTGACCTTTTTGGCTAAGTCTAACAAAATCTCTCTCTGCTCCTTTCTCTTGGCCCTTTGGTGTCCAAGGGGGTCCCTTCCAGCCCTGACAATGCTGTGATTCCATCCCTGTGCTCTGGGGAGACATCACCTGGAGTCCTGTGTCCAGCCCTGGGACCCCCAATAGAGGAAGGAAATGGAGAATCACAGAATCACAGAATCATAGAATCACAGAATCACAGAATCATAGAATCATAGAATCACAGAATCATAGAATTGTAGAATCATAGAATCACAGAATCATAGAATCACAGAATCATAGAATCACAGAATCACAGAATCACAGAATCACAGAATCATAGAATCACAGAATCACAGAATCATAAATCATAGAATCACAGAACCACAGAATCATGAATCATAGAATCACAGAATCATAGAATCACAGAATCACAGAATCACAGAATCACAGAATCATAGAATCACAGAATCACAGAATCATAAATCATAGAATCACAGAACCACAGAATCATAAATCATAGAATCACAGAATCATAGAATCACAGAATCACAGAATCATAGAATCATAGAACCACAGAATCAACCAGGTTGGAAAAGACCTCAGAGATCATCAAGTCCAACCTATTACCCAGCACCTCCTGACAACTAACCCATGGCTCCAAGTGCCACATCCAAGCTTTTTTTGAACACCTCCAGGGACAGTGACTCCACCACCTCCCTGGGCAGCACATTCCATGGCCAATTACTCTTTCTGGGAAGAACTTTCTCCTCACCTCCAGCCTAAACTTCCCCCTGCACAGCTTGAGACTGTGTCCTCTTGTTCTGGTGCTGCTTGCCTGGGAGCAGAGCCCAACCCCCACCTGGCTGCAGCCTCCCTTCAGGTAGTTGTAGAGAGCAATGAGGTCTGCCCTGAGCCTCCTCTTCTCCAGATCCATTGCACTCCAGTGGAGATTGTAGTTTGGTTTGTAAATACAGCTTCCACTTGCTTCCAGCTGGGCTGGCAAAGTGAATGTTGGGAGGGAGTTTTTCAACCCAGCACACCTCCCCTCTCCCTTTTTGCACGGTAGGGTAAAAACAAATGAGGCAGGAGAAAGGAGAGGTAAAATTACAAACTAAATGGTCTGGAATTGGTGTGGAAGTCCCTGCCAACCCCTGACATCCTGTGGTCCTCTTACAAAGCAGTGAGGAAAAGGGGAAAGAGAAAACTACACAGAATCAGGCCCAGCTGGCATTGGATTTTCCTGGTGTGTCATAGATCACAGAGCTGTAAGCCTGGAAGGGACCTCAAGGCTCAGCCAGTCCCAACCCCCTGCCATGGGCAGGGACACCTCACACCACAGCAGGTTGCTCACAGCCACCTCCAGCCTGGCTGCAAAAGCCTCCAGGGATGAGGCTTCCACCACCTCCCTGGGCAACCTGTGCCAGTCTCTCACCACCCTCCTGGGGAAGAATTTCTTCCTAACATCCAATCTGAATCTCCTCACTTCTACTTTTGCTCCATTCCCCCCAGTCCTATCACTCCCTGACACCTCAAAAGTCCCTCCCCAGCTTTCTTGGAGCCTCCTTCAGATCCTGGCAGGCCACAAGAAGGTCTCCTGGGAGCCTTCTCCTCTCCAGACTGCACAACCCCAACTCTCTCAGGCTGTCTCCACAGCAGAGCAGCTCCAGCCCTCTGCTCATCCTCATGGCCCTTCTCTGGACACCTTCCAGCACCTCCAGAGCCTTCCTGGAACAGAGGCTCCAGAACTGGACACAGAGCTCCAGGGGATGTGGATTCTCTTTGGATGCAGTCCTGGGAACTGTGGCTGCAGCCTGAGGCAGGCCAGGTGGTAACTGCAGGAGCAGGGGCAGCAAAACTCTCTGCTGGGCAGGTGAGGTGCAGGAGCAAGAAGAAGATCCAAGGAAATGGCTCCCCTTGAACAGGCCTTGCTGGACAGGAAGGGGGAGTGGAATGGACCTTGACCTGGGGACCCCTCCCCCTGAAGGGGGCCCAAGTCTCTCTGCCCACCTGGGTCAGGTTTCTTTGCCCACCTGGGGCACCCTGCAGGGGTGGGTGTAACCTGG
Organism: Indicator maculatus; assembly: GCA_013399975.1. Lineage (NCBI taxonomy): Eukaryota > Metazoa > Chordata > Aves > Piciformes > Indicatoridae > Indicator > Indicator maculatus. Next base: position 93,795 of record VXBD01003920.1, on the reverse strand, counting down.
CACACCCTGGCATCCTCGGGGCAGGGGATGGTGAGATGGCACTAAGGGGAAATGCTGAAGGTACCTCAGACACCTTTAGACTCAAGGCAAAAATCTTCCAAGGAAGGTCTTGGTGGAGACCTTGGTGGAGGTTTTAGGGAGGGAGGAGGAGGAGGAGGTGGACAGGAGGAAGAGCAATGGTTGGCAGGAGGTGCCTGACCCAAAAGGCTGTGCTAAACACCCTTGGCCTGGGGTCTGCTGGCACCTCACCCACCTGCTGGGCAGAGCCTTTGCCCTGTCTGTGGATGTGGTCCCTGCCCTGGGCAGTGCTCCTGGCTCATCCCTCTGCCCTCCTGCAGCATGTCCTGTGGAAGCCCTGTGGCTGCCTCCAGCAGCTGCTCACAGCAAAGCCTTTAGCACAGGAGGAGCGACTCAGGAGCCTTCCCCTTCTGCCAGGAGTGGGGCAGGAGTGGGGCAGGAGTGGGGCAGGAGGTGGTGCTTGTGTTGTGCCGCAGCACAGGGCTCTGCCAGACCACCACAGGAAGGCAAGGCCTGAAGGGGACAGCAATGTGCCCTGGGGGCCAAGAAGGCCAATGGGGTCCGGGGGGGCATTCAGAGTCTGTCCAGCAGAGCCAGGGAGGTTCTCCTCCCCCTCTACTCTGCCCTGCTGAGACCTCACCTGGAACATTGCATCCAGGTCTGGGCTCCCCAGGTCAGGAGGGACAGGGATCTGCTGGAGAGAGTCCAAGGGAGGGCTCCAAGGATGCTGAAGGGACTGGAGACTGCCTGGGGAGGAGAGGCTGAGAGCCCTGGGGCTGTTTAGTCTGGAGAATAGAAGACTGAGAGGGGATTCAATCAATATTTATAAATACCTGAGGGCTGGGGTCAGGAGGGAAGGGACAGGGACAGGCTCTGCTCAGCTGCACCCTGGGATAGGACAAGAGGCAATGGATGGAAACTGCAGCACAGGAGGTTCCACCTCAACATGAGGAGGAACTTCTTCACTGTGAGGGTCCCAGAGCCCTGGAGCAGGCTGCCCAGAGAGGTTGTGGAGTCTCCTTCTCTGGAGCCTTTCCAGCCCTGTCTGGATGTGTTCCTGTGTGACCTGTGCTGGATTCTATGGTCCTGCTCTGGCAGGGCTTGGACTCAATGTCCCTCAGAGGTCCCTTCCAACCCTTGACATCCTGGGATCTATGATCTGCTGCCTGGTGCTGATGGAGATGTTTTCCCTGTGAATTTCCAGCTGGGCTGTTCAAATAAACTTCTCTCTGAAAGCTTCTGCCCCGAGGCAGCCTCCTCTGCCTCTATTTGCCTTCTTTCTGTGCATCTCTGCTGCTGACTGGGGCTCTCCCTCCTCTCCCAGACTTTCCCCTGTGCAGCTGCAGTCAGTCCTTAAGCAGTCCTAGAGGACACTGGAGTCACACAGAACCACTGCTCCAAGGACTGAGAGATGTCCTCCCCCTGAGCATTGCAGCAGAGGTGACCTGGGGGTGCTGTGCTGTGCCCTGCCTCTGTCCTGCCATGAGGTCCCCGGGAGGTCACTGGGCAGCAGCTTTGGGTTTTTCCTGGGTTTGGTTTGGTTTGGTTGTGCTTTCAGGGGCCTCACTTGCAGCCCAAATCCTGAAGCCCATGGCTGGAGCTCCTAATGGTCAAATTTCCTTTAACTTTCACTTAGAGGGGGGTGGAAGTTGAGTCCCAACCTCCTGATCTGCAGCAAACAATTCCTTGTGGTGAGTTCATAGGGGGAGGGTAAAACCCCAGAGTGCCTCAAGGCTACAATAGCTTCAACCTGAGGTCATCATTTTGGGGCAGGCAGGGGTTAGCAGCTGGGGATGACAGCTTCACTCTTGCTGCTGGGACCCTAAATAAAGCCCTGACCAGCAGCTCAGCAGGACTGAAACCCTCCCCTTCTGCTCTGGGAAGGTCTCTGGGGACAGAGTTGTCCTGCTGGAGCCTTAACTGAATGATTTGTCCTGTTAGAGCCAGAACTTGGAGGTTCAAACCATCTCCCTCCCTAAAACAGTAGGGGAAGGGTCCCCATCCTGCTTGGGAGTGCACTCAGCAGGCACCAAAATGCAAGAATGGAATCAAGAATCACAGAACCATAGAATGGGCTGGGCTGGAAGGGATCTCCAGAGCTCATCCAGTCCAACCCCCTGCACTCAGCAGGGACATCCCCAACTGGATCAGGTTGCCCAGAGCCCTGTCCAGCCTCACCTTGAATATCTCCAGGGATGGAGCCTCAAACACCTCCCTGGGCAACCTGTTGCAGTGTTCCAGCACCATCATGGTGTTCCCTTGTTCCTCACATCCAATCTGTATCTGCTCTGCTCTAGTTTGAAGCCATTGCCCCTGGTCCTGTCCCTGCAGGCTGTTGTGGACAGTCTCTCTCCATCCTTGTAGCCTCCTTCAGGTACTGGCAGGCTGCCATGAGGTCTCCCCAGAGCCTCCTCTTCTGCAGTGCCTGATGTCTGTGATGCCTTCTCCCATATCTATACTCTCTAATCACCACACAGGGTTTAATTCCAAGGTTCTCCTGCTGGATCCTGCAGCTGAGCTTGTGCTGGATACACAAACATGTGCCCAGGAATGAGCATCAAATTCTGCTGACCACTCACTTGCAGATTTTTCCACCCTGTGTGATTCCAGGACAAATATTGATTGAATAACCTCAGTGTGTGTGTGTGGAGCAGGGCCTGAGCCACCTTTCTCTTCCATCTCTAATCACTGCAGATGTCTGTAAGCTTCCTTTTGTGGCTGAAATCTTGTTTCATAACCCAGCTGAGCTGCTCTGTGGAGCCCTGGGCTCTCTGTTTGCTCAGCCAGCTGAGCTCTGCTGGGACATTGCTCTGTTTGGCTTTGTCTCTGGCTGGGCTGCCTTGGGGCTGCTTTGTTCAAGGCTTTGGGGTTGTGGTTTTTTTTTTTTTCTTTTTTTCAGTTCTGGAAGAGTTGGTGGAGGTTTTGTTCTCCCCAGGCTGGCTGTCAGTGCTGCATGGCAGGTTTGTCTCACTGCCCACTGCCTGCCCAGCTGGGCACTGTGTGTGGGCACTGAGCATCTGCTGGGTCTCCAGTGGGCTTCAGAGAACCATGGAATGGGTTGGATTGCAAGGAACCTTCAAGATCATCCAGTCCCAAGCCCCTGCCATGGGCAGGGACACCTTCCACCAGCCCAGGGTGCCCAAGGCCTCATCCAGCCAGCTCCAGGGAGGGGACATCCACAGCCTCCCTGGGCAACCTGTGCCAGTGTCTCACCACCCTCACTGCAAAGAATTTCTTCCTCATCTCCAGTCTCAATCTCCCCTCTCCCAGCTCAAAGCCATTGCCCTCATCCTGGCACTCCCAGCCCTTGCCCAAAGTCCCTCCCCAGCTCTCCTGGAGCTCCCTTCAGGTACTGGAAGGCTGCTCTGAGGTCTCCCTGGAGCCTTCTCTTCTCCAGGCTGAACAGCTCCAACTCTCCCAGCCTGTCCCCACAGGGAGGTTCTGGCTAGCAGCAGACCTCACATTTTCATTTTGATTCTCTCTCAGCAAGCAGACATTTGACTCCCAGGAGGTGCTATTAGAGCAAACCAGCTTGGTGCAGGATTACCAGCTGTTAGGATGTGACAGTCACCCCCAGAGAGTGCCTGTCCATGGGTCCATGGCCAAGTGGAGGCCAGGGACAAGTGGAGTCCCTCAGGGATCAGTGCTGGGACCAGGCTTGTTCAACATCTTTGTTGGTGCCATGGACAGAGGCATTGAGGCACCCTCAGCAAGTCTGCTGATGACACCAAGCTGTGTGGTGCAGCAGACAGCTGGAGGGAAGGATCCATCCAGAGGGACCTGGACAGGCTGCAGAGCTGGGCACAAGCCAACCTCAGGAGGTTCAACAAGACCAAGGGCAAGGTCCTGCAGCTGGGTCGAGGCAATCCCAAGCACAAATCCAGGCTGGGCAGGGACTGGCTGGAGAGCAGCCCTGAGGAGAGGGACTTGGGGGTGCTGGGGGAGGAGAAGCTCAGCAGGAGCCAGCAGTGAGCACTTGCAGCCCAGAGAGCCAAGCAGAGCCTGGGCTGCAGCAGGAGAAGTGTGGCCAGCAGGGC
>VXBD01003920.1:60998-84718 GCA_013399975.1 Indicator maculatus | reverse complement strand
AGAGTGGCGAGAGACTGGCACAGGTTGCCCAGGGAGGTGGTGGAAGCCTCATCCCTGGAGGTTTTTGCAGCCAGGCTGGATGTGGCTGTGAGCAACCTGCTGTGGTGTGAGGTGTCCCTGCCCATGGCAGGGGGGTTGGGACTGGCTGAGCCTTGAGGTTCCTTCCAACCCTGACTGATTCTATGGTCCTAAGATTCTTCTCACCTCCTCCCTGGGCAGATACCAACTTCCTTTGCTGGCCTTGGCTGCATCACTTTCATTTTGGCTCTCTGTCTCTGCTTCTCTCTCTTTTCCCTTGTGTACAGGGGGGTAAGGGGCAGGCAGGGAGGGAGAAGCCCTTGCAGCTGCCCTGGTCTTTGACTGGGGAGGTCCCTGTGCTGTTTGTTAATTGTAAATCCCAGTAAATATTGTAACTCCTGTGTGTTTGTACAGATCCACTGCATTCCATGGGAGACTGTAGTTGTGCTTGCAGATACAGCTTCATTTGCTTCCAAACTGAGCTGGGTTGGCAAAGTTCGTGCTGGGAGGGGGGAGGTGGAATTTTCAACCCAGCACACCCTGAGAGTCCACAGCTCATCTGGTAACAGCCTGCAGGGCTGCCCATGGGCACTCAGCTCTGGCCTTCATGAAGCTTTATTGTCGGGCACTGCTGGATCCAGCAGCCCAGCAGCTGAGGAGAGCCTCAGCCAGGCTGAGCAGGAGCTTCACAACCTGTGCACGACCCAGGACACAGCTCCAGGCTTTGCCTCCCTATGCGTGGCCAGGGGGAAGCTTCACTGGTGGGAAATACATAAACCATGCAGGCTGCAGCCAGGCTCTCCAGTAGCTGGGGGCACAGGAGCCCCTGAGGGCCACAGTGTCCCTCCAGTTGCAGGCAGAGATTCCCTTGTCTGTAACCAGGTGACACCAAGCTGAGTGGCAGTGTGGATCTGCTGGAGGGCAGGAAGGCTCTGCAGAGGGATCTGGCCAGGCTGGATCCATGGCTGAGGTCAATTGTGTGAGGTTCTGCAAGGCCAAGTGCTGGGTCCTGAGCCTGGCTCACAACAACCCCAGGAAGGCTCCAGGCTGGGAGCAGAGTGGCTGAAAACTGCCCAGCAGAGAAGGACCTGGGGGTGCTGGGTGACAGCAGCTGAAGATGAGCCAGGGAGTGCCCAGGTGGGCAAGAAGGGCACCAGCAGCCTGGCCTGGATCAGCAATGGTGTGGGCAGCAGGAGCAGGGCAGGGATTGTGCCCTGTGCTGGGCACTGGTGAGGTCACAGCTTGAGTGCTGGGTTCAGTTCTGGGTCTCTCACTCCAAGAAGGACATTGAGGAGCTGGAGCAGGTCCAGAGAAGGGCAACAAAGGTGGGGAAGGGTCTGGAGAAGAGGGCTGGGGAGGAGCAGCTGAGGGAGCTGGGGGTGGTTAGTGTGGAGAAGAGGAGGCTGAGGGAGACCTCATTGCTCTCTACAGCTCCTGAGAGGAGGCTGCAGTCAGGTGGGGGTTGGGCTCTGCTCCCTAGGATCAGGTGCTAGAAGGAGAAGAGATGGCCTGGAATTGTGCCAGGGAGGGTTAGGTTGGAGATGAGGAACAATTTGTTTGCTGCAAGAGTGGTCAGGGATTGGAAGAGGCTGCCCAGGGAGGTGGTGGAGTCCCCGTCCCTGGAGGGGTTCAAGAAACCTGTGGCCATGGCACTTGGGGCCATGGTTCAGTGGCCATGGTGGGGTTGGGTTGATGTTGGACTGGATGCTCTCAGAGGGCTTTCCCAACCCAACCCATCCTATCACACGTGCTTTTGGCTTACACCAGCTTTCCCAGCTGCAATGAAAAGCTCTTCCCCTGTGCTGACCTTAAGCTCCAAGTATTTTTCCTACTAGATGCTAGAGTGGAGCCTTAGTTATCATTGACTCTGATTAGCCTTGTTGATGGCTGCAGCTGGAATGCAGATAAAAAACACCCAAGGAGAAGCAGTCCTCAAATGTCCTTCTCACACTTGCTGCTGGGCAGCTATCTCCCATCCCTGTCAGGACTGGGCAGAGTCCAGTCACTGTCCTTGGCTGCAGGCTCCCAGAGCCTCCCTTCACAATGACCATGAGGCAGGAACTTCTCCCACAGCTTGCAGTCCCTGTGGCCCTGCTGTGAGGATGTCTGGGCTCAAGCACTGTCCCTAGGATGCCCAATGTCTGCCCATCCTAAAAGTACCCTGAAAGGAGGCTGGAACCAGGTGAGGGTTGGTCTCTTCTCCCTAGGAACAGTGACAGAGGAAATGGCCTCAAGTTGCCCTAGAGGAGGGTTAGGTTGGAGAAGAAATTTCTTCCCTGAAAGGGTTCTGAAAGCCTGGCACAGGCTGCCCAGGGAGGTGGCTGAATCCCCATCCCTGGAGGTGTTTGAAAGAGGCAGATGTGGTGCTGAGGGCCATGGCTTAGCCCCAGCCTTGGTAGAGTTAGAGAATGGTTGGACTGGGTGAGCTTTCTTGCCAGAGACCATTCTGTGACTCTATCAAGACTCATAGTCACAGAATAGATCTGGTTGGAAGAGACCTCCAAGCTCAGCCAGTCCAAGCCTCCACCCAGCACTGCAGGGCCACCACCAAACCATGTCCCTAAGCACCAGGCCCACAGCTGCTGGCACACCCCCAGGGATGGTGACTCCAGCACTGCCCTGGGCAGCCTCTTCCAATGGCTGAGATCCCTTCCAGTGCAGAAATATTTCCTGAGCTCCAGCCTGAACCTCCCCTAGGCCAGCTTGGAATCATTTCCTCTGCTTCTGTCTCTTGCCACCAAGGAGCAGAGGCTGTCCCCTCCTCACTCCAACCTCCCTTCAGGGATCTGTGGAGAATAAGTAGGAGAGAGGAGACAACTGACAGGAAACATCTGACCTGCCTGTGCCCAGCAGGGCAGGGAGCTGCTCTGTACTTACAGCTCTTACCATTGCCAGGCTGCTGCACTCTGCACAGCTACAGCACAACCTTCTTCCAAGGCACAGCAACCCAACCCCTGCTGACCTGGAGAGAAACTGACAGCAGCCAGCACCCTTTGATCATCTGCAGCACATCACTTGGCCATGTGTTGTCCTCCAAGCCTGCAAGCAAAGCAAGGACTAAAGAGGAAGAGGGATTCTAAGGAAAAGAGCTCTCCAGCTTCACAGATTGCTTTGGGCTGGAAGGGCCCCCAAAGGGTATCTTATCCTACCTCCTGCAGGCAGCAGGGACACCTCCAGCTAGAGCAGGCTGCCCAGGAACACATCAAGTCTGGTCCTGAATGTCCCATGGGAAGGGGCTTCAACCATAGTTCCAGTGTCTCACCTCTCACTGTGCAGAACTTCTTCCTGATGTCCAACCTAACTCTGCCCTGCTCCAGTTTCAAACCATTGTCCCTTGTCCTATCCCCACAAGCACCTTCTGAACAGCTCATTCTCAGCTCTCCTGGAGCCCCTTCAGGTACTGCAAGGCTGCTCTAAGATCTCCCTGGAGTCTTCTCCAGGCTGAACAGCCCCAACTGTCTCAGCCTGTCCCCACAGGGGAGGTTCTCCAGCCCTCTGATCATCCTTGTGGCCTCCTCTGGACTCACTCCATCAGGTCCATGCCCTTCTTGAGTTGGGGGCCCCAGAGCTGGCCACAGCACTGCAGGTGAGGTCTGACCAGAGCAGACATTTCCACTGACTTGTCAAAAGTCCCTCCCATGTAAGAAAGTGTATGGATACTCTGGGAATTCCTAGAGCAGCCTTCCAGTACCTGAAGCAGCTACAGGAGAGCTGGGGAGGGACTTTTGACAAGGGCTAGAAGTGACAGGATGAGGGACAATGGATTTGAGGTGGGAGAGGGGAGACTGAGACGAGATTAGGAAAAAATTCTTGGCAGCGAGGGTTGAGAGACACTGGCACAGGTTGCCCAGGGAGGCTGTGGATGCCTCCTCCCAAGAGGTGCTCAAGGCCAGGCTGGATGAGACCTTGAGCAAGCTGTGCTGGTGGGAGGTGTCCCTGCCCATGGCAGGGGCTTGAGACTGGATGAGCTTGAAGGTTCTTTGCAATCCAACCCATTCCAAGGTCCCTTCTAACTGAAGCCATCTTCTGATTCTATGATTCTTTGGGTTAAAAAAATTCCACATTATTGCAAGGGTTTGCTGTGAACCTCAGTAAGCTGTAACCAGAGACTGCAACTGGGAATTCCTGCAAATAGAAACTGGGAACTGGATTGCTAAAGTTTCTCAACATCACTCAGCTTTTGGTACACAACTGCCTCAGGCTTCTGGTATTTGCTCTGGCTGTCTGGTGCATTGCCCAGGGAGGTGGTGGTCACAATCCCTGCTTCAAGAAACGTGTGGCCATGGCAGCTGGGGACACAGTTTAATGGCCATGGTGGCCTTAGGTTGAAGGTTGGACTCAATGATCCTAAGGCTCCCTTCCAACTGAAGCAATTCCTTGATTCTCTGATTTCTTTAGGCTTTACTCTCCCTTTTTGGAAGGGAAATTGCAGGCTTTCTGTTCTTGCTTCTAGATTTGTTTTCAATTGATCTCTGCCTTGTGCAGATGAAGTCTGCCGCTCCGCACTGAAATGTTTTTTCTGGCACTGGAGCAGCCAAGGCAAGAGATCAAAACCTGCAAAGGCAACCAAAGTCATAAACACATCGTGGAAGTGAAAGGGAAGGGCAGCGCCCAGCCTGCTCCAAGAGCAGTTCCCTGCTGGCCTCTAGTGGAGCAGCAGCACCCTGACGGCCACCAGCTGCTCCTCCCTGCTTCCAACTCCAGCTGCTACTCCCTACCGAGACACCCTTCAGGTTTCCTGCTTCCACACCTCATGACATCAGGCTGGCAGCCCCCTGGCTGGAAAGCAGCCTTGTGCAAAAGGCCCTGGGGGGGTCTTGGTGGACAACAAGCTCAGCATGAGTGCAGTGTGCTGCAGCAGCACAGGAAGCAAACAGGATGCTGGGCTGCATCAGCAGCACAGGTTGAAGAAGTCATTGTCCCACTCTGCTCAGCTCTAGGCAGCCCACATCTGGAGCACTGCCTGCAGGTTTGGTCCCTGCTGTACAAAAAAAGCTGTGGACAGGCTGGAAAGGGTCCAGAGAAGGGCCAGGAGAGTGCTCAGAGGCCTGGCAGCCCTGCTGTGTGAGGGGAGGCTGAGAGCTGAGTGTGTTCAGCCTGCAGAAGAGAAGGCTCAGGGCAGACCTTCTCACCAGGCACCAGCACCTAAAGGGAGGCTGCCAGGAGGATGGAGACTCCCTGTGGACAAGGAGCCCCATGGAAAAGACAAGGGGGGATGGGGCCAAGGTACTGCTGGGGAGATTCCCATGGGACTGCAGGAGGAAATGTTTGCCCTTGGGAACAGGCAGAGACTGGAATCATCTCCCAAGGGCAGCAGTGGAGTCCCCTCCATGGTACAGTTGGAAGGCTGAGCTTGGCAGGGTGCTGAGCCAGCTCATTGCAGCTCTGCTGGTAGCTGGCAAGGGTGGAGCAGAGGGTCCCTGGGGTGCCGTCCAAGCTGGCACTGTGGGATTCTGTGACTTTATTGGTATCTCTCTCACCCCTTCTTCTCTGTCTCCTTTTCAGATGGAATCTTACCTTCTGCTCTGCAAATTCTCCCCTTCTTTTCTCTGTTCTAGTTCCACCTGCACAGAGAACATTGTAACCAACTTTCCACTTTGCCCTCCATCCTTTCTCTAAGCACTCATGGAACAGGCTGAAGGAAACAGGCCCTGGTGAACTCCAGTCAGCTCCTCCTGCAGGGGTGATTTCTGTGACTTAAAGGGGGATATCGAGGGGAGGACTTTTCCTTTGATACCATGGCAGGTTGGTTCTGCTACAAGCCATAAGAAGAGTCAGGCTTTGACACCTTTTGCAACCCTGAAGGGCCCTCAGAATGACTTGCCTTGAAAAACTGCAGACTTTTCAGACTGTCCACAGAATGATTCCACAGAACGATGGAATGGGTTGGGTTGGAAGGGACCTTCAAGCTCATCCAGTTCTAACCCCCTGCCATGGGCAGGGACACCTCCCACCAGCCCAGGGTGCTCAAGGCCTCATCCAGCCTGGCCTTGAACACCTCCAGGGAGGAGGCATCCACAGCCTCCCTGGGCAACCTGTGCCAGTGTCTCACCAGCCTCATACTGAACAACTTCCTCAGCTCCAGTCTAACCCTGCTCTGCCTCAGCTTCAAACCGTTCCACCTTGATCCTGTGATCCCATGGCCTGTCTCCAGACACCCTCATGGAAAGTCTCTCTGAAGCCTTCCTGCAGGATCCTTTCAGGTCCTGGCAGGCAGCTCTGAGGTCCCCCTGGAGTCTTCTCTTCCCCAGGCTGCACACCCCCAGCTCCCTCAGCCTGTGCTCACAGCAGAGCTGCTCCAGCCCTTGGCTCATCTTTGTGGCCTCCTCTGGACTCTCTCCAGCAGCTCTGTGTCCTTCTCATGCTGGGGACACCAGACCTGGAGGCAGGATTGGAGGTGAGGTCTGAGCAGAGCAGAGCCAAGGGGCAGAATCCCCTCTCCTGCCCTGCTGCCCACACTCCTCTGGCTGCAGCCCAGCACACAGCTGCCTGAGGGCTGCAGGAGGGCACTGCTGGCTCCTGGGGAGCTGCTCAGCAAACAACACCCCGAGGCTCTTTCTTCAGGGCTGCTCTCAACCCACTCTGCACCCAGCCTGGATCAGTGCCTGGGGCTGGCCCAACCCAGATGCAGACCCCTGCACTTGGCCTTGTTGAATCTCATGCAGTGCCACACTTCTCAAGCCTGTCAAGATCCTTCTGGATGCCTCCAGTGAGTCCACATCATCCAAGTGCAGAAGTAAAAATGCTCACCTGTGTATCAATAAAGGAGACATAAACATTCAAACACCCAAATTAAGGATGAAACCCCCCCTGTAATTGCATACTCTGATGGAAACACTGAGCTGCCATCCCAGATGCAAGAATGACACTTAGACAACATTGGTTTTCACATCTCCAGCCCACAGGAGGCAGAGCTGTCCCATATCCAATACAGCTTTATTCCAAGTAGACAGAACCCTTGGTGCCAAAGCAGAAAGGCTCTATAAAAACTCCAGTGCCAAAGGAAAGCACCCTACCAACACCTGCAGTTTTGTCCCCACTGACCTGGCAAGCACAACCAATTCCAGGGACTCTCAACCAGTGACACAAAGTCTGGACCGGACTGGCTGGAATTTTAGCTGCTGACAAAAAAAACCCCAAACCCATAATAGGAGTCCTTGTGTGCCAGGTGCAAAAAACTGAGTACCAAATGATCCTCTGACCACCAAACGAAGCAAAAATCTCTTCAGGAGTTTGGTTCCTGGGACAGCAGCAGGTTAGCAAACGAATGAACATACTGGATGGGGATGATTTGCTCTATCAGTGTGGGGAAACACAGTTCTTAGGTCAAGTTTATATTAACTATAAATAGCTAAGGACAGGAAAGAGACTCTTCAGGCTGCTGTGCCTTACTGGCCCAGCCTCTATGTCTTCTGCTCTTTGGCCTTAGGAGAGAACATGACGGCGTAGGGCTGGCGCCGCCGGGGCCGCTGGCAGGGACCAACATCCTCCTTGATGTAGCCTGCAAAGGACAGACCTGAGGTGAGAGACCAGACACAAACACAGGCAAAGGACTCACTGCCACTTTGTGTTTACCCCCAAAACATCACTTGTCACTTTTGCTTTGCCTTGTGTGGGAAATGGTTCTCACTCGACACACCAGTGAGAGATGCCAGAGTGCAGGAACTTGGCTGCTGTCTTGTGGATCATGGAGTCCTAGGATGGGGTGGGTTGGGTTGGAAGGGACCTTCAAGGTCGTCCAGTTCCAGCCCCCTGCCATGGGCAGGGACACCTCCCACCAGCCCAGCTTGCTCAAGGCCTCACCCAACCTGGCTTTCAACACTTCCAGGCTTGGAGTCTCCACAGCTTCCCTGGGCAACCTGTTCCAGTGCCTCACCACACTGCTGGTGAAGCACTTCCTCCTAATATCTCATCTCAATCCAGCTTCTTCCAGTCTGAAGCCATCACTCCTTGTCCTGTCATTCCCAGCCTTTGTCAAAAGTCCCTCTCCAGCTCTCCTCTATCACTCCTCAAAGGCTGCTTTAAGGCCTCCCCCAGAGCCTTCTCTTCTCCAGGTTTAACAGCCCCAACTTCTCAGCCTGCCCCCACAGGGGAGGTTCTCCAGCCCTCTGATCATCTTCATGACCCTCCTCTGGACTTGCTCTAACAGCTCCATGTCCTTCTTGTGTTGGGGGCTCCAGAGCTGGACACAGGACTCCAGGTGGGGTCTGAGCAGAGCAGAAGGGCAGAATCCACTCCCTCCTCCTGCTGCCCACACTGCTGGAGATCAGCCCAGGACATGGCTAGGATTGGGCTGCAAGGGCCTGGTGCTGGCTAATGTTGAGCTTCTCCTCACCCAGCACCCCCAAGTCCTTCTCCTCAGCACTGCTCTCTGTCCATTCTCCACCCAGCCTGGATCTGTGTTTGGTATTGCTCTGACTCAGCTGCAGGACCTTGCCCTTGGCCTTGTTGAACTTCATGAGGTTGGCTTGGGCCCAGCTCTGCAGCCTGTCCAGCTCCCTCTGGAAGGATTCCTCCCCTCCAGCACGTTGACCACACCACACAGCCTGGTGCTGCTGGCAGACTTGCTGAGGGTGCCTTGATCCCACTGTCCTTGGCATGACAAAGATGTTAAGCAGCACTGGTGCCAGTACCCACCCTGAGGAAGCTGCAGAGCTGACTGCACAGCAGTGCAATACAGACAGTGCTGAGGGAAGGACTGCAAGCTATGGGTTGTTCACCTACTAAAAAAAACAATTCATTGTCTTTCACTGCCTTTGCTCCTGCAGACTACACAAAGCAAGTGCTGCAAATGCAGCTGAGCAGCAGCAGGCAGTGGCAGCATGTGGCCTGTGTCAAGCCCTTCCTGTTTCTCAGCACCACCACCTGCTGCAGCTCGAGTAGCCAAATCCTGCTGCAGGGCTGGAAATGCTGTCTGGGCCACTCAGCTCTTAAACAACAAATCACAAGTGGCTCAGGACACCAAGAAGGAGTAGAGAATACTCCTTTGTATGTCACTGCTTCAGAGAGACAGCTGCAGCTGTTCTTCATGGGAACACATCCAGCTGAGGGAGCTGGGGTTGTGTAGTGTGGAGAGGAGGAGGCTGAGGGGAAACCTCAATGCTCTCTACAGCTCCCTGAGAGGAGGCTAGAGCCAAGTGGGGGTTGGTCTCCCTAGTAACAAGTGACAAAAGACAGGACAGGGCTTCAAGACACACCAAGGAGCTTTAGGTTGGAGGATTAGGAAGCAGAGTCTCTACCTTTGCCTCTCAAAACATTCACTTTTGTTCAAGCCCTGAGGTTTTATTTAAGTTCTATGAAAATTCCAATACTTTCTGTCTTTATTTAGGCCACAGGTTTCTTGGAACACCTCTAGGGATGGGGATTCCACAGTTCCTTGGGCAGCCTCTTCCAATCCCTGATCACTCTTGCAGCAAAGAAATTGTTCCTCATCTCCAACCTAACCCTCCCCTGCCACAATTCCAAGCCATTTCCTCTTGTCCTGTTGTTAGCTACATGGGAGCAGAGCCCAACCCCTACTTCACTGCAGCCTTCTTTCAGGCAGCTGTAGAGAGCAATGAGGTCTTCCCTCAGCCTCCTCCACACTAACCACCCCCAGCTCCCTCAGCTGCTCCTCCCCAGCCCTCTTCTCCAGACCCTTCCTCAGCTTTATTTCTCTTCTCTGGACCTGCTCCAGCCTCTCAATGTCCTTCTTGGAGTGAGAGGCTCAAAACTGAACCCAGTATTTGAGCTGCAGCTGATATATAACCAGGCCTCAACAAGACAGGGGGAGAAATGCTGCTTTATGGCCTAGAGAGGATTTCAGGGAATCATTTCCAAACCAAAAACAAAAAATCAGCTTTCCACAGAGCTTTGGAAGCCTTTCTGTGCACAAACCTCTTTCCACACAAGTTTGGGTAGAAGGAAATCCAACCTCCCAGAAATTTTCAGGACTGTTTGGAGGAATGTAGCGAAACCTGTGCCTTGAGCAGGAAGCTAATTTCTTTTCCCTCTCCTCTTCTGGAATGTCTGCATAATACTGAACGTTAGGGGGAAAAAAATAAACCCAGGTTAACAAATTGAGACACACAGAGCAACTACTTCACACAACAGAATCAAAGAATGGTCTAGGTTAGAAGGGACCTCCAAAGGTCATCCAGTCCAAACCCCCTTGCAGTAGATCAGGTTGCTCAGAGCCTGACCTTGAATACCTGCAGGGATGGGCCCCAACCACCTCCCTGGGAAATTGTTTCAGTGTTCCACCACCCTCATGGTGCAGAACTTGCTCCTCACATCCAATCTAAATCTGCTCTTCTTTAGTTTGAAGGCATTGCCCCTGGTCCTGTCCCTGCAGGCTGTTGGGGACAGTCTCCCTCCCTCCTTGTAGCCCCCTTCAGGTACTGGCAGGCTGCTCTTAGGTCTCCCTGGAGCCTTCTTTTCTCCAGGCTGAACAACCCCAGCCCCCTCAGCCTGACTTATATGTAGGTAGTAAGAGGACACAGCACTGAGTTATTCCAGTAGCTGCACATTCCTGCAGAGCCTCTGAGCTCAAGTTTAGAAAGCAGAGCTACCAAATGTCCAAGCAGTACTTACAATCTCACACTCCTTACAGGTATGGCCAGGCAGTTTCCTTCTTTCTTCTTTCTTCCGAATGATCTCAATGTGAGGAAAATCTAACACTGTGTTCTTCCTGAAAAACACAAAAGCTTCACAGGAGGCTGCTGCCATTTACTTCTCCCTCTTGGAAAATGTCCAATGAAGGAGGGCATCAAGAAAGTCAAAACTACCAGGAGATGCCTGCAGAACTCAACCACACTGCATGTGAGAGTTCAACAGCCCCAGCTGGGTAACCCCAAGGGTTCCAGGGTTGTCTGACTGTAATTTGTTCTTTGACAGAAGCAAAGATGGGCATCAAGTCCTGGATTCAGTTTTGGGCTCCTCACTCCAAGGAGGACATTGAGGAGCTGGAGCAGGTCCAGAGAAGGGCAACAAAGCTGGGGAAGGGTCTGGAGAAGAGGGCTGGGGAGGAGCAGCTGAGGGAGCTGGGGGTGGTTAGTGTGGAGAAGAGGAGGCTGAGGGAGACCTCATTGCTCTCTACAGCTCCTGAGAGGAGGCTGCAGTCAGGTGGGGGTTGGGCTCTGCTCCCTGGTCTCAGGTGCTAAAAGGAGAGGAAATGGCCTGGAATTGTGGCAGGGGAGGGTTAGGTTGAAGAGGAGGAAAAATTTGTTTGCTGCAAGAGTGGTCAGGGATTGGAAGAGGCTGCCCAGGGAGGTGCTGGAGTCCCCATCCCTGGAGGGGTTCAAGATACTCTGAGGCCATGGCACTTGGGGCCATGGTTTAGTGCCCATGGTGGTGCTGGGTAGGTGGTTGGAACTGATGATCTTAGAGGGCTTTCCCAACCCAAAACAATTCCATGACTCTATCTATGGATTTTCATTGTGTGGAAGTGATGAGTAATCAAAATGAGGCAAATGTAAACCTGCTGTAAGATATTTATGTGGTCCCAGACACAGTTGTCCTTGCACTGATCTCTTCAAGATGAAGCCAAGGTGGGCTTCAAGAACAGAACAGAACAGAACAGAACAGAACAGAACAGAACAGAACAGATTGTTTTCAACTTATCTGTTCACCAAACACTAAACAAGTTTTCCTCTGCAAACAAGACATGTGCTAAAGTAAACAGTAAGCTAACGAATATTTAATGAAGGGCTTTGTATTATTATGAATGATTCAGACTGCCAGTGATGCTTATCAGTCTGCAAGAGTTGGGGCTGTTCAGCCTGGAGAAGAGAAGACTCCAGGGAGACCTCAGAGCAGCCTTCCAGGACCTGAAGGAGCTCCAGAAGAGCTGGGGAGGGACTTGTGACAAGGGCTGAGAGTGCCAGGATGAGGGATAATGGCTGTGAGCTGAGAGAGGGGAAAGTGAGACTGGAGATGTGGAAGAAATTCTTTGCAGTGAGGGTGGTGAGACACTGGCACAGGTTGCCCAGGGAGGCTGTGGATGTCTCCTCCCTGGAGGTGTTCAAGGCCAGGCTGGATGAGGCCTTGAGCAAGCTGGGCTGGTGGGAGGTGTCCCTGCCCATGGCAGGGGTTTGGGACTGGATGAGCTTTAAGGTCCCTTCCAACCCAACCCATTCTGTGAATACAAATCTATGAATCCTTTACCTGTGCCTCTTCAGCCACATTTAGTTTGTGTAGCACAAATGCCCTATGGGGAGGACATAAAGAGCCCTGAAGTGCCTGTGCAGAACAAACTGAATTACCTTTCATCACTTTTGAAATAGGGCTCCACAAAAGCTTTCTGCTTGGCTTTATCTTGTTTGTCTTCCTGCTCTGTAAGTAAACATGCAAACCAAAAAAAAAACCAACATCATGTGAGGTTAACAGACTGCTGGAGAAACAGCTGTCGAGCCAGCTGTGAAGAAACAGAGCTCTACATTCACCTACACTCAGTCTGAACCAACAGAGTCAGGCAGGTAGTAAAAACAGAATAGAATTGGTTGAAGCAGTGATCAAAAGGCAATGCCAATGCCCAGCAGTTATGGCAGCTGAGTTAGGTTTGGACTCAATGATCTTAAAGGTCTTATCCAACCTTAATGATCCTATGACAAAATAAATGATATACCACTCCTCAGTTTCTTGCTTGCTGCTGGTATTGCCTTCTCCTGCTCTTCATCATGGAGAGTTTCTTTTTCCTCACACCTTGAAGAGCTATCTTCTGCTAGGCAGGACTCATAACCCTCATGGGATGTCCTATCAAACATCTCTGTGAAGCTGTCATTCAGTTTTTTTTCTCCTCCTATTACAGAAAGCACAAGGAACATCCAAATCAGTTAAAAAAAAAAAAAGTGTGTTTTGATTGAATGTGTATCAAAAGAACTAACATTTACTTCCTGCTCCAGTACTGCTTAACTCAGCAGCCATCCATTGATTCTTTCTGCAGCTTCCCTGCCAGTTTCAACGTGGCCAATGCTTGGTGATTTTTCACCAAGATCCCTTGATCCCATTTCTACCAACTCAGGACTTTGAACCTTAATACTGCAGGCATGAAAGTTTTGTTCTGGTAATTCTGGAGCTAGCCAAGCAGAAGGAAACACTTGCTGGGGGTAGGAGATGAGCTACAGAAATGTGAGCAGGTTACAAATGCTTGAAGAACCCAAAGCCACAGTGCTAAAAGTCACTGCCCTGCAGCCAGGATTCATCACACACCACACATTAAACACCTGGATTTCTGACAAGGGCTTGCTGTCAGAGGATGAGGGGGAATTGATGGAAGCTGCAAAAGAGGAGATGGAGATTGGAGATTAGAGCAGCCTTCCCGTTCCTGAAGGGGCTACAGGAGAGCTGGGGAGGGACTTTTGACAAAGGCTTCTAGTGACAGGACAAAGGGCTTTGAGCTGGGAGGGGGAAGATTGAGAGTGGAGATGAGGAAGAAATCCTTTGCAGTGAGGGTGGTGAGACACTGGAACAGGTTGCCCAGGGAGGTTATGGAGGCTCCAAGCCTGAAAGTGTTGAAAACCAGGCTGCATGAGGCCTTGAGCAAGCTGGGCTGGTGGGAGGTGTCCCTGCCCATGGCAGGGGTTTGGAGATGGATGAGCTCTAAGGTCCTTTCCAACCCGTTCTGTGATCTGATATGACTTATTTCAAGCATAGTAGTTCTTATTTCTGTCATTAAAAATGCAATTAGTCTTCCCATAGAAAGTCTGATATGATTGCACAGCCAGCTTCCAAAGCTGGTTGCTTTAAGACTGGTGAGGTGGGAACTATGCCACACATAACCATTTAACCCTTTAAGCACTGTAAAAGCCTAGCTGTTGGCTCTACCTCAGCACAAATTCTGTCACTTTCTTCATCTGACTTTAAAAAAGCTCCACACCAACCCCTGCTTCTGCTTGGAAGCACAGACTGAGCTTTGCAACCCAAAGGAATGTATCAGCCCTTTTTTACTGCAAACCATTTTCTCCTATTTACTCATGCAGAGGGAAAAAAAAAAAAAACCCGACTCTTTACTCTTCCCTCCTTCTCAATGAAAAAATAGCAAACCAGAGGAAAAAAAAAACAACTTCAGGTCTTACTTGGGCTGCTGTCCTGGCTTTGCTCTGGAGTTTTCATTTTGAGCAGCACACTTTCATTGACATAGGTGTAATCCATATCCACTTCCCCTCTGGCTCGGGACTGAGAACCTCCCTACAGACAAAACAAGAGCAAACATCACAACTACCCTGAGCGGCAGCTGCTGTGGGCTCACTGCTGGACAGCTGAAACACTCACAACAGTTACTGACACCTGTTTGGACACTTGCCCTGAGTGTTTTTTTCACCCATGATACGAGTCCCTCACTCCAAGGACATTGAGCAGGGATTGTCCTCCTAGACTGGGCACTGGTGAGGCCACAGCTTGAGTGCTGGGTTCAGTTCTGGGCCTCTCACTCCAAGATGGACATTGAGAGGCTGGAGCAGGTCCAGAAGGGCAACAAAGCTGGGGAAGAGTCTGGAGAAGAGGGCTGGGGAGGAGCAGCTGAGGGAGATGGAGGTGTGGAGAAGAGGCTGCTCTCTACAGCTCCCTGAAAGGAGGCTGGAGCCAGGTGGGAGTTGGGTTCTTCTCCCTAGGAACAAGTGACAGAGGAAATGGCCTCAAGTTGCCCCAGGGGACTTATGTTTTTAGGTTGGAAATTAGAAGAAACCCCTTCCCTGAAAGGGCTGTCAAAGCCTGGCAGAGGCTGCCCAGGGAGCTGGTTGAATGTCCATCCCTACAAGTGTTTGAAAGAGGCAGAGATGTGGTGCTGAGGGCCATGGCTTAGCCCCAGCCTTGGTAGAGTTAGAGAATGGTTGGACTGGGTGAGCTTAAGGGGCTTTGCCAACCAAAGCAGCTCTGTGATTCCATGAAGATATAAAATCTAGGTAAGAGAATAACAGGTTTTGAAATTCAAATGTAATGAAATTCAATTTTCCCTGCCCACAGCAGTTGGGTTGGAACTAGATGATCCTTGAGGTCCCTTCCAACCCTAACAATTCCATGATTCTATGTAAAGCATTTATCTGCTGGATGTCATCACCTGACAAGCAAGAAATGCCTTGACAAAGATAGCAATAACAGCAAACCATACAGAAATTACACAGTGGTTAAATGAACAGCTTTAAAGACAGCTTTTAAGTGAGACAAAACAAACAGACTGCAGGAAAATGACAGCTACACTGAAATATCTTAGAGCTGCATTGCAACATCTGAAGGACACCTACAGGAAGGCTGGGGAGGGACTGTTCAGAAGGGGCTGTGGGGAGCAATGGTTTGAAACTGGAGCAGGGCAGAGTTCGGTTGGACATCAGGAGGAAGTTCTGCACAGTGAGGGTAGGCAGACACTGGAATAGGTTGCCCAGGGATGTGGTTGAGGCCCCATCCCTGGAGGCATTCAAGATCAGACTTGATGTGGCCCTGGGCAGCCTGATCTGGTTGGAGGTGCCCCTGCTGCCTTTGAGGGTCCCTTCCAAGCCAATGCCATCTGTGAAGTTGTGCAAGTTCTGATAAATCCTAAAAAGCCACCTGGACCCACCTGGACAAAGATGTACCTTTGATGACTTGACACAAAGAGTCAGGGTGTTCACAGGAAAGACCAGGAGAGTTACAACATTTTGTCTTAAAATATTTAACACCAAACTACTCCCAAATGTGCCAGTTTCATACTGCCTGAATTGCTCAAGTATACGTGGGCAGTGGGAATGCTTCAGGGTGGGCAGTGGAAATGTTTCAGGGTGGGCAGTGGGAGTGCTTCAGGATGGGCAGTAGGAGTGCTTCAGGATGGGCAGTGGGAATGTTTTATGGTGGGCAGTGGGAATGTTTTATGGTGGGCAGTGGGAATGTTTTATGGTGGGCAGTGGGAGTGTTTTATGGTGGGCAGTGGGAGTGTTTTATGGTGGGCAGTGGGAATGTTTTATGGTGGGCAGTGGGAGTGTTTTATGGTGGGCAGTGGGAGTGTTTTATGGTGGGCAGTGGGAATGTTTTATGGTGGGCAGTGGGAGTGTTTTATGGTGGGCAGTGGGAGTGTTTTATGGTGGGCAGTGGGAATGTTTTATGGTGGGCAGTGGGAGTGTTTTATGGTGGGCAGTGGGAGTGTTTTATGGTGGGCAGTGGGAATGTTTTATGGTGGGCAGTGGGAGTGTTTTATGGTGGGCAGTGGGAGTGTTTTATGGTGGGCAGTGGGAATGTTTTATGGTGGGCAGTGGGAGTGTTTTATGGTGGGCAGTGGGAGTGTTTTATGGTGGGCAGTGGGAATGTTTTATGGTGGGCAGTGGGAGTGTTTTATGGTGGGCAGTGGGAGTGTTTTATGGTGGGCAGTGGGAATGTTTTATGGTGGGCAGTGGGAGTGTTTTATGGTGGGCAGTGGGAGTGTTTTATGGTGGGCAGTGGGAATGTTTTATGGTGGGCAGTGGGAGTGTTTTATGGTGGGCAGTGGGAGTGTTTTATGGTGGGCAGTGAGAATGTTTTATGGTGGGCAGTGGGAGTGTTTTATGGTGGGCAGTGGGAGTGTTTTATGGTGGGCAGTGAGAATGTTTTATGGTGGGCAGTGGGAATGTTTTATGGTGGGCAGTGAGAATGTTTTATGGTGGGCAGTGAGAATGTTTTATGGTGGGCAGTGGGAATGTTTTATGGTGGGCAGTGAGAATGTTTTATGGTGGGCAGTGAGAATGTTTTATGGTGGGCAGTGGGAGTGTTTTATAGTGGGCAGTGGGAGTGTTTCAGGCTAACTGTTATGTACCAGGCATAAACACACATTTGAGGAGTGCAAACAAAGGTCAAATGAGCTGTATTTAAATTTGTGTTAGAAAGTGGCTTTGGTCTGCCCAGAATAAAGTTCCTGAGAGTACTTTTGGAGGCTTTTTTCAACACCACAGGATATGCAGAATTGTTCTCCACCTTTACCTTTGTATCAATTACTGTAACATCCATTTTGTACTGTGAAAAGTCAGCTCCTGGGTCTATGCTCCACNACTGTTATGTACCAGGCATAAACACACATTTGAGGAGTGCAAACAAAGGTCAAATGAGCTGTATTTAAATTTGTGTTAGAAAGTGGCTTTGGTCTGCCCAGAATAAAGTTCCTGAGAGTACTTTTGGAGGCTTTTTTCAACACCACAGGATATGCAGAATTGTTCTCCACCTTTACCTTTGTATCAATTACTGTAACATCCATTTTGTACTGTGAAAAGTCAGCTCCTGGGTCTATGCTCCACTGGAAGTTTTCTAAAGGTTTATCTTTCAGGTCTAAATGCAGAGAATATGAGGAAAAAGAAGACAAATAATCAGAATAAAACTGTGTCAATTTTAAGGCAGCTTTCCTTTCATCAGTTCATCTTTGGGTTCAGGATTGATTTTTTTCTCAAACAATAAGCAAGCTCAGCTGGTGTGAATCACAACTTGCCTGAAGAGTCAGAAAGAGGTCTTGAAGTTTTTGTCACAATCAGGCAGCAAGCTGCTCCTTGTGGTATGTTTGAGGTATGCAAGAGGTAAAATACTCTGGCAGGTAAACCCTCTATACTGTAAATCAAATCCTGTTAGTACTGGGGAGAAATCTTTAAGTTGATAGGAACACAAAAATCAGGTGTTAGAATACAAAAGAGTACAAAAGTGTCTGTTCATTGCTCCAGAGATGGCTCCTGCTGGATCTGTCATGCTGAGATTTAGATTCCAATCTACATGGCCACAACAAACACATCTTTTTCTGCTTAAATTTCTCATGCAAGTATTTCTAAATGAAGTATGCAGTGTGATAGCTCAGCTGAGGACTAGGGAAGCAGTGCTTCTACAATCCCAGTTTCAAAAATAAGTTTTCAGACTGGGACAACTTAAATGGGAAGAAGATAGGGTTGGACTGAATGACCTTCAGAGGTCCCTTCCAACCCAGACCAGTCTATGATTCTAAGATCATGTACTCAGCACTGGTGAGGCCTCACCTAGAGTGCTGGGTTCAGTTTTGGGCCTCTCACTCCAAGAAGGACATTGAGGAGCTGGAGCAGGTCCAGAGAAGGGCAAGAAAGCTGAGGAAGGGTCTGGAGAAGAGGGCTGGGGAGGAGCAGCTGAGGGAGCTGGGGGTGGTTAGTCTGGAGAAGAGGAGGCTGAGGGAGACCTCATTGCTCTCTACAGCTCCCTGAGAGGAGGTTGCAGTGAGGTAGGGGTTGGGCTCTTCACCATAGGATCAAGGGATAGAACAAGAGGGAATGTCCTGCAATTGTGCCAGGGGAGGGTTAGGTTGGAGATGAGGAACAATTTGTTTGCTGCCAGAGTGGTCAGGGATTGGAAGAGGCTGCCCAGGGAGGTGGTGGAGTCCCCATCCCTGGAGGGGTTCCAGAAACCTGTGACCAATGCACTTGGGGCCATGGTTTGGTGGCCATGGTGGGGTTGGGTTGATGATTGGAGTTGATGATCTTAGAGGGCTTTTCCAACCCACACAAGTCTGATTCTGTGATAAGATACAGCTTGAGGCAGAGCATTTGGCAGCATTTGTTCATCACAAAGGTACAAATTTCCTTAACAGACCATCAGGAATAATGAAAAATAACAACAAATGGCTTGTCCTGACACTGAAGCAGAGTTTTTAAGCTTTTGACAAACTCAAACTTCCTGAGATTTTCAGTGGATTATTCACATGCAGTAAACAACAATGCTAAGTAAACTAGAAGCAGACTCCCAGCCTGTTGAGTTTACAGCTGAATGCCACTGACAGGTTTATTAAATAGTGGCAAAGGACTGCTAAGAAGAGAAGAGTGAAAATGTAGGTGGGTAACCCTGAGAATCTCAGAATGGTAGGGGTCAGTGGGGACCTCTAGAGATCACCTAGGGTCACCCAGAGCAGGTTCTGAGTAGAGGAGTTCTGAGTATACTGAGACTGAGGTGGAGGCAGAACAGAGGAAGTGATTGAAGTGGGGAAAAAGGAGGTCTGGAAAGTTCTGTGCAATCGTGGCACAGGCTGGGGGAGCGGGGGGGTAAGAAAAGGATCATTTTCATCAAGTTACCTTGTTCACTTTGCAGGGCTTTATTTTTGGATAGTCTACAAGGGTTTGGTTGAAGCACAGATGCTGGTTCAGACTCTCCATGTCCTGTCCTTGCTTTCTTTCTATGTGGTACATGGCCACTGGCAACCTAACAACACATTGCAATTTTACTATTTCCCCAAGCCGAAAGGCAACATTTCAAAGGAGAAGGCAAACAAACAGGCCAGGAAAACATACCTTCAAGTCATCAAAGAGATGCTCTGTCTCTGCAGAACTTGGCAGTGGGGTGACTTTGAAGGGAAGAACTTCTTCTTTCATCTGGATCTGGCTTTTCTTCTCTGGGAATGCCTTTCCCCGCATGGCCTCTGGTACGTAGGACTCCTCTTGCAAACCTCTGCCAAACAAACAGCTCTCACTGTTGGCATTTGGGATGGACGAAGAACCTTCAGGAACAGGCTTCCCTAGCTGTGAAAAAATGTCATGCAGAGTCACCTGCTTCAGTCTGTTTTTACAGGCCTCCTCAGCTCCCTGCCTCCTCTCTTGACAGCGAGCTCCAGAGAAGCGATCGGAGAGGTCCAGAGGCTTATCGGCTGCGTGCTCCCTGTTCCCAGGCTGAGCCCCCGAGCCGCAGGGCACAGAGTTCTCCTTGTTGAAGGATGCTTGTTCACAGCCACCTGCATGCTCTTCTTCAGCTTTCTTTCTCTTAGCACACCTGCCTTCTAGCTGCTTCTGGTGCCCAAGAAGGAAATCGCTCTTGCTCACCTCGTTTTTCACCGCACAAGAGCTGCCCACAAGCATTTGCCTGCAGAGAGAGGCCTGGCCGATAACGGAGTTGATCTCTGCTCCGAGATTCAGGGGTGCAACAAAAGCAACATCTTCAGATTTTGATCTACTTTTGTGAGATCTGGAACAGGAAGGGTTGCTGAAAAGGTTGGGTTTGAGATTAGGCTTCAATCCTGAATCTAAAATACAAGGGGCATGGCTGGTACTTGAGTTGTTCTTCATACTGCTAGGAGCTCCGAAGACGGGAGAAGCTACCTGAGAATCCCAGTCAGCATGTGGTGGGGTGCTCTGAGCTGCATCTGAAAGGCTGGAGACAAGGAGAGGTGAGATGTTCATGGGATGGGCACAGGCAGCTGGGAGGAGAGCAAGGGATGGACAAAAAGGACAAGTTTCCTATTAGCAACCTGCTTGAAAGCTGGCTGCTGGTATCAACTGAAAACAGATGGCAAAAGAAAAGGGAAGCTTGGGGTCTGCTGCACTTTGAGCTGTCAAAAGGCAAACAAAACACAGACCCTGGCCTTCATTTAATGTGCTGTGAAATTCTGTTTCACATTCACCTGAGAACCAAGCACAGAATGAAGCCTATCTTGGATTCTCTTTCATCAAAGGACTCCCTTTCAATGCAATGAAACCTGTCTAGGGTCTTGTACAGATCTTAGAACCACCACAAGAGACCTTCAGAGCTTCTGTGAGTGAAGGAAAAACGTGCAACCTTCCTTCAGGTGCTCTGGTTGTTTTATTTTAGAGACATTTGAGATGACAAACAGGGGCTAAAAAAAAAATGTCAGGTTTGACCAGAACATCCTGAGGAGAGTGGGAAGGGTCACACTGGTCAGACATCTAAGCAGCAAAAGAGTTTTGTGATTGTTTTCCTACCCCAGCTCTAGGCTCTTGTTATGGTGAGGCATCTTCTGAGGCCCACAGACCACCAGAGTTGGTGTTCTGTGGGCCTCAGAAGATGCCTCACCATAACAAGAAGGCAGTGAAGGAGTGTGAGCATGAAGTAAAAGCCCCCAGTTTTGTGCTCTATCACTTTGCTTGCTTCCAATGCTGTTTACCCTACTAGAGAGAGTCCAACAGAGGCTATGAGGATGATTTGGGATCTTGAACATCTGTGCTGTGAAGAACGGCTGAGAGTCCTGGGGCTGTTTAGCCTGGAGAGGAGAAGGCTGCGGGGATCTGATCAATCTCTATAAATATCTGAGGGGTGAGTGTCAAGATGAAGGGGTCAGGCTCCTTTCAGTGGTGCCCAGTGATAGGACAAGGATCAATGGGGATAAGATGGAAGCCAGAAAGTTCCACCTCAATGTGAGGAGAAATTTCTCTACTGTGAGGGTCCTGGAGCAGGCTGCCCAGAGGGGTTGTAGAATCTCCTTCTCTGAAGAAGAAGGATTACAAAACCTGCCTGGCTGTGTTCCTGTGTGACCTGCCCTAGTGATCCTGCTTTGGCAGGAGGGTTGGACTCCATGATCTGTAGAGGTCCCTTCCTACCACTCTGTGATTCTATGACAGAGATCTGTAGAACATGAAAATCTTTATTCCTATGTCTGTACCTTTAAAGCAAAGTGCTGCAAGGTTTGAAATTCTACTAAAACCAGAACTTCAGATAAGTTTGCTTAAAACAGTATCATTATAACCAAGTGGAAACACACACCCTAAATTGTTGTCATCATTTCTTGATTCAGAAGCTGGATGTTTTCTTGAGTCTTCAGCCTGCACGCTCTCTGTGGCCTGGCTCAGGGCAGTATTAGTGTGAGGAGGACTCAGCACATTTTGGGACTCCTTGGAAGTGAAGGAAAACAAAGAAAGGAAGAGTGAGAAGCCATTAGAATTACAAATCAGAAATGTGCTAGGTTTCCAGATCAGTACTCTGAAAACACTTTCCAACCAACCCATTCAGACCACTGAAAAATACCAGAAGTTAAAAGGGAGATGACATCTTGGCCAGCAGCTTTGAAGAAATCTCATGGCAATGAACAGTTTTCATCACTGCAGTGCACATACACACAGAGCAGTGCCTGCATGCACTCAGTCTCACTGCAGTGACCAGTCAAACCCATCAAATCATCTCACCTCAGGCACCAATCTCATCACCAAATCATCTCTTTTGGTATCTCAGACTTGATTACTGCACAAACTTCTGCATCTGGCAGAGCCAAGGATTCAGGCTGCTGTCTGAGTCACAGCTGAGAGCTGTCCACACTGCAGGGACTGTGCCCCTGCCCCCTCCCCAACCCCAGGCAGCTCAGCACAGCTACATCTCTGCTTCCTACAGCAATTCTGTGCTGAGTAAGCAAAAGCAAAGCCAGGGGAGCTGACTGCAACTTGGGTGACATCTGTGCAATATTAATGCAAACAAGCAAAGTCCTCTTCTCCACAAAAA
This sequence comes from Indicator maculatus, assembly GCA_013399975.1. Classification (NCBI taxonomy): domain Eukaryota; kingdom Metazoa; phylum Chordata; class Aves; order Piciformes; family Indicatoridae; genus Indicator; species Indicator maculatus. The sequence continues at coordinate 62,569 of VXBD01003920.1, read as the reverse complement.
CTGGCACCAAACTGACCATGTCAGAAATCTGGGACTGATACTTACAGATTCCTCTTGAACACCAAGTCCAATAGTTTCTGCCACAACTGCAGCCAAGTTAAATGCTGGCTTTGCAAGAGGATAGCCTCCCACCTTGGGTTTGCCTTTGGGAGGAGAAAGAAGCTCACAATCAGTTGCATGTACAGTAGGGCATCTTACTGCACTCACACAGAGGGCACAAACACAGAACTGAGAAGTGTGGCCAGCAGGTCAAGGGAGGTTCTCCTCCTGCTCTACTCTGCCCTGGTGAGGCCACATCTGGAGAGTAATGTGTCCAGTTCTGGGCTCCCTAGGTCAAGAGGGACAGAGATATATCAGATAGTGCCCAAGGGACACTATGAAGATGCTGAAGGGACTGAACATCTGTGTGGTGAAGAAAGGCTGAGAGCTGTTTAGTCTGGAGAGGAGAAGACTGAGAGGGGATCTGATCAATGTATATAAATATCTGAGGGCAGGGGGTCAAGAAGGGGCCAGGCTCTTTTCAGTAGTGACCACTGATAGGACAAGGAGCAATGGATACAAACTGGATGCCAAGAAGTTCCACCTCAACATGAGGAAAAACTTCTTTGGTGTGAGGCTGCTGGAGCCCTGGAGCAGGCTGCCCAGAGAGGTTGTGGAGTCTCCTTCTCTGGAGACTTTCCAGACCCATTTGGATGAGTTCCTGTGTGACCTGTCCTATGTGATGCTGCTATGCAGGGGGGGATGAACTTGATGGTCTCCAGAGGCCCCTTCCAATCCTAACCATTCTATGATTCTGTGAAGATCATAAATTAAACTTGATAATTACAAAAACAGTTTGACCTATGCCCAATGATAAAAACTTTCTCTGGAAGAGGTAAGTGGAGAAGGGAGGCTGAAGAAGAATTTCTGATGAGAGCAGAGTGCTGTATCATCACACAGAAACACATTGCCAGCTTGTACACAGCTCCCAAAAATCCAAATGCAAAGATGAGTCACTGTAACAGCTGCTTTTCAAACCCCCAGTGCAGGGCATGAATAGTCTGAGAGAAGCAGGCAGAACACTGCTAATGTGTTAAATGCCTGAGTTGAGTATTTCCTGTGTGACACCTACAATTATTCTCCCTGTGTTCTCACAAGGAACAGAAACAGATGAGCTTCCTTTCTTCCAGGCTTTTAACATTATCCAGTTTATTAAACTAGGACAAGGCAACATGATTGGAAAGTACAAGAACTACAAACACCACAACTCTGACTTGCATGAGGCTGATTCTTGCAGTCATTTAGTCAAATGCTTCACAGAAAAAGATCAGGAACACAGAAGGCTTTTACTCAAAGAACTGATTCTGGAGAAGCACTTCAGACTTAAAGACCTGCACCAACTCACAACTGCAGAAAAGGGAATAAATAACAGAAGGACTTCCAGTCACAAGTGGTGCTCTCTAGGGTTCAGCACTGGGGCAGTTCTCTTTAATGAGAAGATGAAAGATTTGCATGAGGTGATTGAGGCACCCTCAGTCAGTCTGTAGATGACACCCAGCTGGGTGGCAGTGTGAATCTGCTGGAGGGCAGGA
>VXBD01003920.1:11278-60787 GCA_013399975.1 Indicator maculatus | reverse complement strand
CCTGAGAGGAGGCTGCAGTCAGGTGGGGGTTGGGCTCTGCTCCCTAGTCTCAGGTGCTAGAAGGAGAGGAAATGGCCTGGAATTGTGCCAGGGAGGGTTAGGATGGAGATTAGAAAAAACTTCTTCCCTGCAAGGGTTCTCAAAGCCTGGCACAGGCTGCCCAGGGAGGTGGTTGAATGCCCATCCCTGGAGGTGTTTCAGAGGCAGATATGCTGCTGTTTTAGCCCAAGCCTTGGTAGAGTTAGAGAACGGTTGGACTGGATGAGCTTAAAGGGCTTTTTATTTCCATTCTCAATGTTACACATTCATGGCAGAGAGCAATTTTCAGAGTATTTTGTCTCCTGTACACTTTGAAAATGAGACTTAAGACAACTGAAGGAGTAGCCTTAAGTACAAGATATCTGCAGCAGGAGCTGCACTGAGCTTCCCTCCATTTCTTGACTCCAAGTGCCACTAAGTAAGGTGGCATAGTGACAGGCAGTACAAGACAGCACTGCAGCAGCAGTTCTGTGCTTGAAGATCCTTTCTCTGTCTCCTTTGGTGAAAGAGGTGCACTCAGCTGTTGGGGAACCCTCAGATTCACAGTACTCTTGCCTTATTCTGAATGGAATCAGAACTAAATGTATCAATACACTTACTTGGTACAGGGGACAGTTGTGGATCACAGGTGTCTGCCACCAGTATCTCTTCTCCATGGTGACTGCTCACTTGTGTGGAAAACAGTGGAATTTTCCCAAACTCTAGAGGAATATGGAGAAACATTTCCATAGGGTGAAATTAAGTAGATTGTTGTAATAGTTTTGTGTAGATACAAACCATGACCTTGACCTTAAAGTACCTGAATGTGAGTTTTGATGTGCCAGCAGACCCAGTAATCTAAGTACATCCAAGTATCAGTATGCCAAAATTGTTATAGAATCACAGAATTGTTTGGGTTGGAAAAGATCTCCAAGATATCCAGGCCAACCATCAACCCAACACCACCACGGCCACTAAACTATGGCCCCAGGTGCCATGGCCACAGGTTTCTGGAACACCTCCAGGGATGGGGACTCCACCACCTCCCTGGGCAGCCTCTTCCAATCCCTGACCACTCTTGCAGCAAAGACATTTTTCCTCATCTCCATCCTAAACCTCCCGGCACAATTTCAGGCCATGTGGATGTGGACATGGTTTAGTGGCCTTGGTGGTCTTTGGCTGATGACTGGAGCTGATGATCTTAGAGGCCTCTTCCAACCCAAACAATTCCATGATTTTATCAATCCAGCCTGGCTGTAAATTTCCCTGCATATCTCTGACATGACAGAAGAAAGCTTGGAAATTAAAACGCAGACAAAACTTCTGGACTTAGACACAACACCTCTGGACTTAGACACAACCCAAATGTACCAGCAGCAGAAAAAGACATCTCATGTAACTGTGAGGATTAAGTATCTACCAGTTCAGGTAGATCAACTACAGAATCATTGCTGAGTGTGGCAGAACCTTTGTGTCCCTCTCCACAAGGTGGTGACAAAGCTGCTTGCAAAAGCTGTTATGCACAAGGCAAACCCTAACTCTTTTTTGTTTCTTTATTTCAATTAGTTTGCAGCTAGAGGAGAGACAGGGGCTGGAAACTTTTGTATTTGCATGTGGATGTGGAGGAAGAAAAGTCAGCTGGGATAAGCTCTGAGCATACTCCTGATAAACTAGTTATTGGTAAAGGTATTTTTCCCCTGACTCATGGTCCTCAGAGAAGGGCCACAAGGATGATCCAAGGGCTGGAGCAGCTCTGCTGTGAGGACAGGCTGAGAAGCTGGGGGTGTTCAGCCTGGAGAAGAGAAGACTCCAGGGGGACCTTAGAGCTGCCTTCCAATACCTGAAGGGATCCTGCAGGATGGCTGCAGAGGGACTTTCCCTGAGGGTGTCTAGAGACAGGGCGAGGGGGGATGGTTTGAAGCTGAGGGAGAGCAGGGTTAGACTGGAGCTGAGGAAGAAGCTCTTCAGTACAAGGGTGGTGAAACTCTGGCATAGGCTGCCCAGGGATGCTGTGGCTGTCTCCTGCCTGGGGGTGTTCAAGGCCAGGTTGGATGAGGCCTTGAGCAACCAAGTCTAGCTGAGAGGCATCCCTTGCCCATAGCAGGAGGGGTTGGAGTAGATGATCTCCGAGGTCCCTTCCAACCTGAGCCATCCTAGGATTCCATGAAACGGAAAAAAGCCAACCACCACCACCCAGAGGATTTCTTGGTGTGTGTGCCTTTACTTTTCACTCTCTGCAATCCAACTGAGACATCATGGTTTGGGTTTTGTTTTCTTTAACCCTTAAAAATGCATTTTAAAGTTCAGCACAAACCAAATCCAGTGCTCTTACCACTGCTGCTGTCCAGCAGCCCCAGGTCGGGGTGCGTGTGCTCCGTGTACCGCACGTGCCTGTTCTCCTTCTTCCTCCTCATGCGATGAACTGCAGCAAACGAAGAGCTCAGCACTGGCGAATCTGGAATGACTCCTTCTTCCACTTCCACTGCCTGCTGCTTTTGCTCCCTGGAGACCAAATCAGGTGGTCAACCCCAATCAGCAAGATAAAGAGCCTTCAGTGCAGCAGGCAGGACAGTCACACGGCATCCAAAGCAGCGTGGGCAGCAGCAGGAGAGAGGTGATTCTGCCGCTCTGCTCTGCTGAGACCTCATCCGGAGCACTGCATCCAGCTTTGCAGCCCCCAGCGCAAGAAGCACATGGACCTGATGGAGTGGGTCCAGAGGAGGGCTACAAAATGATCAGGGGGCTGGAACAGCTCTTCTGTGAGGACAGGCTCAGAGAATTGGGGCTGTTCAGCCTGAAGAAGGCTGCAGGGAGACCTTAGAGCAGCCTTCCAGTACCTGGAAGGAGCTACAGGAGAACCGAGGAGGGACTTTTGACAAGGGCTGGGAGTGGTAGAATGAGGGACAACAGCTCTGAGCAGGGAGAGGGGAGATTGAGACTGGAGATGAGGAAGAAATTGTTGAGAGTGAGGGTGGTGAGACACTGGCACAGGTTGCCCAGGGAGGCTGTGGATGTCCACTCCCTGGAGGTGTTCAAGGCCACGCTGGATGAGGCCTTGAGCAAGCTGGGCTGGTGGAAGGTGTCCCTGCCCATGGCAGGAGGGGGTTGGAACTGGATAATCTTGAAGGTCCCTTCCAACCCAACCCATTGTATATTTCTATGACTGTATGGAATCAAAAGAAACAGCAAAACAATAAACTCATCCAGGATCCAACCTGTTCCAGTGCCTAGGCAGCCTCACAGGGAAAGACTTTAAGTCTTTAAAACTCGTCAGAAATGGGGGTGGGAGTGACATAAAAATATCAAAACTTACTCCAACTCCTTCTGTAACTGCTGGAACTGTTCAGTTATTTTTTTATTTTCATCCTGCAAATTGTTTTTTTCATTCACTGCAGTTGATAGGAAAAAAAAATAAGGACACAAAAAGCAAATCATTGTACAGATGTTAGCACCAAATTCTATCTAATTCTGGCAGGTCCTTTAAGGGAACAATCAATTCTCAAATGTAAACCCACACACCCTCTCTATGACTCACCAAAATGAATTTTCAAGCTAGTTATAAAGTGATGTGATAGAGAAGACAAAAAGTGTCACCATGATTGGATCATGACATTACTTCTACACAGGCAGTCATCACCTCTGGCCATGTCCATACAAATGACACTGTCATGAAAATGAAGGAATTGCTCACCCAGCTCCAGGGCCAAAGACAGCCACTGCAACAGGTTGCCCAGGGAGGATAAGTTTGCAGATGATGGCACCAAGCTGGGTGGCTGTAACCACCTGCTATAGATTAGGGAAGCTTTACAGCTGGGTCTGGACAGGTGAGACTCATGGCCCAAGGCTGCTTGTATGAAGTATCAACAAGGCCAAGGGCCAGGTCCTGCACCTGGGTCACAACAACCCCAGGGAGCCACAGACTTGGGGAAGGGTAGCTGGAAAGCTGCAACTTGGAGAGGGACCTGGGGGTGTTGGCTGACAGTCACTGACCATGAGCCAGCAGTGCCCAGGTGGCCAAGAAAGCCAAAGGCATCCTGTCTGAGATCAGAACCGGGGTAGGCAGCAGGGACAGGAGGTGATCATCTCCCTGTGCTGTCNGGGGTGTGCCAGCAGCTGTGGGCCTGGTGCTTAGGGACATGGTTTGGTGGTGGCCCTGCAGTGCTGGGTGGAGGGCAGGACTGGCTGAGCTTGGAGGTCTCTTCCAACCAGATCTATTCTGTGATTCTGTTATGGGTTTAGGTTTACTGCAGACCAACTACAGAACACAAGCTGGACTTGGGGAACTTCTGTCTGAACCAGCAGTTCCTTGTGAAGCAGGAAAGCCAGCAATCAGTGCCTCAGCTGTGGGAATAAACAGAAGCAGCCACATTTTCTGTACAGTAGCCACTTTACACTGCAGGATTTTCCACATCAGTTCCCTTGCAGTATCAGCACTTCAGTCTGAGTCAAGTGACTACTCGTTGGTATGTGACATATTTCAGAGTTAAGGATCCCCTGAGTGACCTTCTTGTGCTTACTAAACACACCATATAAAATGACATCATGCTCCAGGAACTGGGGAAGAGCTAGCTCACAGAGCAGAGTGCTTTGCCTGCAGAGCCATGGCCAGAACTCACTCAGCTCGGTGATAAGCTTCAGGTTCTGCTGCCGGATGCTCTCGAACTCTTGCTGCTTCTTTCTCATGTGTTCCTCAGTTACAGCACAGCGATCACACAGCCCTGCTCTGAGCCTGCAGCAAGGAGAGGAGAAAAGAAGAGCCCTGCTGAGAAAGGATTGCCATACCTGCAGCACTTCTCCACACTTAGCTGGCCTTTTAAACAATCAACAGCAGAACTTTTCATAGAATCATGGAATGGAAGGGACCTCAGGAAATCATCCAGTCCAACCCCCCTGCCAGAGCAGCATCACCCAGGGCAGGCCACACAGGAACACATGCAGGTGGGTCTTGAAAGTCTCCAGAGAAGGAGACTCCACAACCTCTCTGGGCAACCTGCTCCAGGGCTCTGTCACTCTCATAGTGAAGAAGTATCTCCTCATATTGAGGTGGAACCTCCTGGGTTCCAGCTTGTACTTCTTGTTCCTTGCCCTATCACAGGACAGCACTGAAAAGAGCCTGGCCCCTTCTTCCTGACACCCACCCTTCAGATATTTATAGACATTCATAAGATCCACTCTCAGTCTTCTCTTCTCCAGACTAAACAGCCCCAGGGCTCTCAGTGTTTCTTTACAGTAGAGATGTTCAACTCCCTCCATCATCCTCACAGCCTCCACTGGACTCTCTCCAAAAACTAACTGCTCCAAATTCCAAGAACTCTGCAGAACACCACTAAGCACTGTGGGTTTCCATGTTGCAATAGGACCAGTCTGAGATTTCTGACCAATCTAATCCTGCAGTACTGACATTCACAAACATGCCTGCAGAGCTGGGTACTCCTAAAGAAAAGAAAGGGAAGCGTGTTACACCTTGCCACTGAAAGCCTTTGGGAGGTGTCTTACTAAAATAGGCTCACAAATAAATTAGCATTCGTGAAAAGCAAAGTTCATTCAAGCTACAAGACACCACCTCACCTGTCTTCTAAAACCTTGATAGTGTCATGCAGTGCTTTTTGCTGTTCTCTGAGCTGTTGGTTCTTGGTATAAAATTCTTCAAGCCTCTCTGCGTCCCTAAAATCAAAGACAGAAAAACAATTAGTGCCAGGTTTAAATGGAAACGATGAGATTGTCAACAGAGAATACTCTCTGCCATGGTTCTCTCATGGTCCTGGAAACTGTGATGAGCATCAGCACAAACATTGAAGTTGAAGGTACGTGAAGGAAGTGTTTTTGATGAATGGTAGCTTAGAAATCACAGAATCCCAGCGTGGTAGGGGTTGGAAGACACCTCAAAGCTCATCTAGTTCCAACCTCCTGCCATGGGCAGGTATACCTCCTGCTAGCCCACCTTGCTCATGACCCTATCCAACCTGGCTTTCAACACTTCCAGGCTTGGAGCCTCCACAGCTTCTCTGAGCAACCTGTTCCAGTGCCTCACCACCCTCATGGGCAAGAATTAGTTCCTAATGTCTCATCTAAAGCCAGCTTCTTGAAGTCTGAAGCCATCACACCTCATCCTGTCACTCCCAGCCCTTGTCAAAAGTCCCTCCCCAGCTCTCCTGGAGCCCCTTCAGGTACTAGAAGGCTGCTCTAAGGTCTCCCTGGAGCCTTCTCTCCTCCAGGCTGAACAGCCCCAACTGTCTCAGCCTGTGCCCATAGGGGAGGTGCTTCAGCCCTTGGAGCATGCTGGTGGCTTCCTCTCCACCCCCTCTAACAGTTACATGTCCTTCTCATGCTGGGGGCTCCAGAACTGAACATGGGACTCCAGCTGGCATCTCAAAATCATTCTGTGGCATTATTTGTTAAAAATAAGGACATTAACAAACACCAATCCTGCTTGGTTTCCAGTAGACCCTGTGAAATGTCACATCAAGGAGTGAAATGACAGAAGGAACGAGGTGCTTTGTGGAACTCCAGTGCACCTGATAAACACAACAGATGCTTTTGGCTATGGAGTAGCTTTGCATAACGAGGAGTCTCTGACCTGGCATTTAAAAGTCATTAGCTCCAGTGGGGTACAAAATAAGGCCCTCATTGTCAGCTGATTATCAAGGGTGAAACACTAAACCTGTGGTATTCAGATGCAGCAAGGAGAACAAGACCTCCTATGTAAGAGTACTGCATCTAGAGGGTGGTAATAGTCGAAAGATTCCAACAAACAATAATCAAACCACTCAGCATCTGTTCAGCCACATCACTGATACAATATTTATCATCTAAAAAATTAACTCATCCATTGCAGGTTTCAGGAGGTGGAAGCAAGCAACTCTTGATAGTCCAGGCTACATTAGTAACAGAAGAGAGAACCTTTTTAGAGTGATTGTGAGATTCTTAGAATCCTAGAATGGTTTGGATTGGAAGGAGCCTTAAAGATCATCAAGTTCCAGCCCCCTGTCATGGGCAAGGACACCTCCCACCAGCCCAGGGTGGTCAAGGCCTCATCCAGCCTGGCCCTGAACACCTCCAGGAAAGGTGTCCACAACTGGGCAACCTGTTCCAGTGTCTCCCCACCCTCACTCTATAAAGAATTTCTTCCTCATCTCCAGTCTCAATCTCCCCCCTCCCAGCTCAAAGCCATTGTCTCTCATCCTGTCACTCCCAGCCCTGCTCAAAAGTCCTCCCCAGTTCTCTTGGAGCCCTTTCAGGTACTGGAAGGCTGCTCTAAGGTCTGCCTGGAACCTTCTCCAGCTCAGCCTGTCCCCAAAGGGGAGGTTTTCAGTTCATCTTTGTGGCCTCCTTTGAGGACCCTCCCCAACAGTTTCAGGTCCTTCTTGTGCTGGGGGGCACCAAAACTGGAGGCAGTGCTGCAGGCAGGCAAAGTCCTTGGAGCCCAGCTGATAACACAAGATCTTGAAGAGGTCCTTTCCACACCATAGAGGAAAGTGCTGCCATGTTGGTGCTCTGTGAGCAAGCCACTCAGCTTTGGAGCAGCCAGTATGTTCCAGCCCTGCTGTCACAGAGGCCAGGAAAACCCAGCAGCATCTCAAGTATAAAACACAGCACCAAACTGGCAGCAGAAGGAGGACTAAGGAGACTCTCCATCCTTTGTTGGATGCAGGGGGAAACTGTGACCAAGAATAGGGAAAAGGCTGAGCTACTGATCACCTTCTTCACCCCAGTCCTTAAGTTAGATGAGCTATTCTCTGAGCACCCAGCCCCCTGAGCTGGATGGCAGGGGTGGGGAGCAGAATGAAGCCCCCATACTCCAAGAGGAGATGGTGAGGGAGCTGCTGCACCACTGAGACACACACAGGTCTGTGGGCTGGTGGCAGACACCTGAGGGTACTGAGAGCTGGTGGAGGTGCTCAGCAAGACACTGCCATCAGTTACCAGCAGTCAGGGGTAACTGGGCAGGTCCCAGCTGACTGGAGATTGGCAAACAGAAAGTGACCCCATCTGCAAGAAGGGTTAAAAGGAGGAGCCAAGGAACTACAGACCTGCCAGTAACCTTGGTGCCAGGGAAGGTGATGAACAGTTCACCTTCATCACTGAGGGCCTACAGGAAGGATGGAGAGGGACTTTATAAGGGCCTGTGGTGACAGGACAAGGGGCAATGGGTTTAAGCTAGAGCAGGGTAGATGTAGATTGGACATAAGGAAGAAGTTCTTTACTATGAGAGTGGTGAAACGCTGGAACAGGTTTCCCAGAGAAGTTGTGGATGCTTCATCCCTGAAATGTTCAAGACCAGGCTGGACAAGGTTCTGAGCAACCTGGTCTGGTGGAAGGTGTCCCTGCCTATGTCAGGGCTTGGAACCAGATAATCTTTAAAGTCCCTTCCAACCCAAACCATTCTATGATGCTATGAATCATCTCTAGCCTTCAGAGATGAGGGCTGTATGAAGACAGGTGGAATGTGAGCAAACAACACTGCCCAGGCTCAGAATGCTGCTGTAGATCATCAAATGTTTGTATTTAACTGAGATAAGCAAAACAAAATCTCAGAAGAGGTTTGAACACTAAAAAAAAAAAATAAAATCCAGAAAGTTATCCAGGAAGACAGCACCACAGGCAATAGACAGCCAAAGGCAGCTCCTGTAAAAGCTCAGTAAAGAAACAATTTTCCTGGAAGTGAGACAAGGGCATAATTACAGAGCAAGAGCTCCATAAAAGTAGACAGCAAGGTAATCACAGGATGATGGAATCATTGCAGCTGGAAAAGACCTTTAAGATCAAGTCCAACCATTCTCTACCAAGGCTGTGGCTAAACCATGGCCCTCAGCTCCACATCTCTGCCTCTCTGTAACACCTCTAGGGATAAGCATTCAACCACCTCTCTGGGCAGCCTGTGCCAGGTTTTGAGAATCCTTTCAGAGAAGTTTCTTCTAATCTCCAACCTAACCCTCCCTGCGCAATTCCAGGCCATTTCCTCTCCTTCTAGCACCTGAGACTAGGGAGCAGAGCCCAACCCCCACCTGACTGCAGCCTCCTCTCAGGAGCTGTAGAGAGCAATGAGGTCTCCCTCAGCCTCCTCTTCTCCACACTAACCACCCCCAGCTCCCTCAGCTGCTCCTCCCCAGCCCTCTTCTCCAGACCCTTCCCCACCTTTGTTGCCCTTCTCTGGATCTGCTCCAGTCCTTCAATGTCCTTGGAGTGAGGGCCCAGAACTGAACCCAGCACTCAAGCTGTGACCTCACCAGTGCCCAGCACAGGAGGCCAATCCCTGCCCTGCTCCTGCTGCCCACACCATTGCTGATCCAGGCCAGGCTGCTGGTGCCCTTCTTGCCCACCTGGGCACTCCCTGGCTCACCTTCAGCTGCTGTCACCCAGCACCCCCAGGTCCTTTTCTGCTGGGCAGTTTCCAGACACTCTGCTCTAATCCTGGAGTATCCATGGGGTTGTTGTGACCCAAGTGCAGGACCCAGCACTTGGCCTTGTTGAACCTCGTGCCACTGGTCTCAGCCCATGGATCCAGCCTGGCCAGGTCTCTCTGCAGAGCCTTCCTACCCTCCAGCAGATCCACACTGCCTCCCACCTTACTGTCATCTGCAAACTGACTGAGGATGCCTCAACCCCCTCACCCAGATCATTGCTAAAGATATCAGAGAACTGCCCCAGCACTGAGCCCTGGGGAACAGCACTTGTGACTGGCCACAAGCTGGGTTTAACTCCATTCCCCACCACTCCTTGGGCCTGGCCATCAGCCAGTTTTTAACCCAGCCAAGTGTTCACCTGTGCAAGCCATGAGCTGCCAGTTTCTCCAGGAAGATGCTGCAGGAGACAGTGACAGGCACTGTGCTGTGGTGCAGCTGATCAAGTTGAGTCCTGTAGCACAGTCCAGTTACAGCAGAATAGCCAGGATCACCATATGAGATCATGTTACAGGACAAGGAAAGGTGGATTCCAGCAGATGGAACTGACTCCCATGGGCAGACCACCTTAGTTTCCCTCCCAACACACAATATCAGCACTTCAGGGAGCTCTTAGAGCAACTTTCACAAATGCCTGAGTGGCTTGAGCTGCTCATGATGACCTCATTTTTGAGATGAGAGATGTTTCTGAGATGTTTTTACAATCTGAAAAGATGGAACTAAGAGAGATATCAAAAAAATCTTCCTGGAGTTAAGGAGGAAGAAAAGTGACAGCACGATGAGAAAAATTCATAGATTGGTTTAGGTTGGAAGGGACCTTCAAGATACCCAGCTCCAACCCCCTGCCATGGGCAGGGACACCTCCCACCAGCCCAGCTTGCTCAAGACCTCATCCAGCCTGGCCTTGAACACCTCCAGAGAGGGGACATCCACAAGCTCCCTGGGCAACCTGTTCTCAGCACCCACACTGGAAAGAATTTCTTCCTAATCTTCAGTCTCAATCTCCCCTCTTCCAACTACAAACCATTAAAGGTTAATTTTGAAAAAGCACAGATTGTGGCTACAATTCTAAACTAAGACTGTTTGTCTTTTGACCTCAGAGGGTAATGGTAGGAATGCAAATATGAGATATTTTTACTCATTTATCAAAGTTTTCTTTCTTACTTACATTAACCATAATTACACTGTTTTCCAAATTGAAAAAAAGATCAAGTGATTTATTTTTATTCCTCCTACACCAGGTCATACATAATATTAACATAATACTAACATAATATTAACAGAATTCAACCTGAAGTAATAATTTAAACAAAGACTCAAATTAACATATCTCTGAACTTTCATCACAGAGTCACAGATTGCATTGTGTTGGAAGGAAGATGACCTTCAAAGGTCATCTTGTCCAACCCCCCTGCACTCAGCAGGGACACCTCCAATGAGATCAGGTTGCCCAGGGACACATTGAGTCTGAATGTCTCCAGGGTTGGGGCCTCAACCACATCCCTGGGCAACCTGTTCCAGTATTTCACCATCCTCATTGTGCAGGACTTCTTCCTGATGTCCAAACTAAATCTGCCCTGCTCCAATTTCAAACCATGCTATCCCCAGAGGCCCTTCTGAACAGTCCCTCCCCAGCTCTCCTGTAGCCCCTTCAGATCCTGGAAGGCTGCTCTGAGGTCTCCCTGGAGCCTTCTCTTCTCCAGGCTGAACAGCCCCAACTCTCTCAGCCTGTCCCCATAGGGGAGGTTCTCCAGCCTCTGATCATCTTTGTGACCTCCTCTGGACCCTCTCCATCAGGTCCATGTCTCTCTGGTGCTGGGGACCCCAGAGCTGGCCACAGCACTGCAGGTGAGGTCTCAGCAGGCCAGAGCAGAGGGGCAGAATCCCCTCTCTCCATCTGCTGGCCATGCTGCCAACGACCTGCTGGGCTGCAAGTGCCCACTGCTGGCTCCTGTCCAGCTTCTCATCCACCAGCACCCCCAAGTCTTTTTCTGCAGGGCTGCTCTCAATCTCATCACCCACTGAGGGTTGCCTTGACCTAGGTGCAGGACTCTGGACTTTGCCTTATTGAACCTAATGAGATCATTTAATTAAATCTGGCTTTAGTAAACAAAAGGAAAAGCTTTTTTAATGCTGTATATAGATTATGATTCTACTGTACATGGAGATCATGGAATTCAGATTGTTTTGCCCCAGATTGTTTCTAATGAACACAACTAAGAATCAGTAGCAAATAATACATGTATTAAAATGTAAGACTTGAGGGAATATGAGCAAGGTATGATTCTATGATTTTAAGGTTATTTCCAGAATCTTTACTGAATGAGTGAAATTTGAGTTAAGGCACCACACCTGATACTGAAGGCAAACACATAGTAATGAAAAATTACATTTCTAAAAATAGCTGCCTTGGTGCCCTGTCACTTACTTCTCTTTTACAGATTTTACTCCCATTTTAAAAATCCTCCCTAAATATCTTTCATATTAAAATGTCAGCATCTTGTAGGCATTCTAGAAATCCTGTAGAGGAGAAAAGTCATCTGCTGAGGGAAGGCAGAGTGAGTGTTCAGTTTACACAGTCTGGAAATTTGTGTACATCTTTAGATGACTCCAACTGAATAACCAAAGTGAGCACAGTTTTGTACATATTCAAGGAGAAAGCCATGAAACCTCAACTGATCTTAGAAGAATTAAGGCTCATTAAAGGGACTCAGACACTCCTTTAATACATGAGGTCATTAGGATGAGTACTTACAAGCATCTTTCCTTTTTCAGCTTAGATATTTTCAGCTGTAAGCCTGAAAAGCGGAAAGAAGAAAACACGTTATAGAATTCTGCTTCACAAGAATGAGTGAGACAAGAAAATAACTCTCCTTTTGTCAGGGACAGCTGCAAAAGTGAGAAAAAAATACCACAAATTTGGGGAGAAAGGGTTTGTTCTGGACTGCTGGAGTAGGTTCCACAGGATCCTGGAAACAAACAATAGCTGCTCTGATTTCCAGGAAACAGAGACTTCTTAAACAAACACACAGACTCCCACCTGGGGAGGTGTAAAACCAGCTTTGTGAGAAACCACAGGTGCATAGCAGGTACTGTTGGTGTATTTTCACTGAATACAGCCACAGAAGTAGCACAAAATATGTTCTGTGTACACACAAATGTTGCACTTGAAATGTGGCATCCCACCAGGGAGCTGAAACGTGCACTGCAGTGTATAAAGGGATAAAGGGAACAGGAAATACATGGTGCAAAGCTTTAGGGCACATAGGGACAACCTTCTCTGGTAGAGGGGTGTCACCAGATCCTCTCAGCAAAGCTTGTTTGGACCATCTTAAGGTGATCAGAGGAGTGATTACTTCACCTGGGCTGGTCCCCAGCAGTGTGGGCAGCAGGGGGGGAGGGGATTCTGCCCCTCTGCTCTGCTGAGACCCCACCTACAGTGCTGGGGCAAACTCTGGAGCCCCCAACACAAGAAGGAAAAGAAATTGCTGGAGCTGATCCAGAGAAGGGTCACAGAGATGATCCAAGGGCTAAGAGACTTGAGGTTGCTCAGCCTGGAGCAGAGAAAGCTCAGAGGATACCTTAGAGCAGCCTGTGGCTGAAGGGAGCTACAGGAGGGACTTTTGACAAAAGCATGGAGTGACAGAACAAGAGGTGATGGCTTCAGACTGGAAGAAGCTGGATTGAGATCGGCCATCAGGAGGCAATTCTTGCCCATGAGGGTGGTGAGGCACTGGGACAGGCTGCCCAGAGAAGTTATGGAGGCTCTAAGCCTGGAAGTGTTGAAAATCAGGTTAGATGAGGCCTTGAGCAAGCTGGGCTGCTGAGAGGTGTCCCTGCCCAGGGCAGGGAGTTGGAACTGGATGATCTTTAAGGCTCCCTCTATGATTCCATGATCTGTTGCCCTTCTCCCATTAAGACTCACACACTTGCCTAGACCTGTGTTCTGTGCAGAAGAAAAGAGGCTTGCAAAGACCACCCATGGCCTCAGTGGCCAGCTGACAGCCCAGGGGATGGGCAGCAGTCCAGGCAGTTCTGCAGGCTTGGGGCAGGAAGATAAAGGTGCTGCAAGTACAGTACAGCTTAACAAATGGGCTGCAGGGCTATGGAGATTTCTGGGACACTGCCCCCAGACATGCTGGCCACTCCTCTTCGAAATAATGATGAGAAATAAGGGTGCAACGTTTCCTTAAACATCAGTCCAACAGGAATTCCCATATGACATCAGAAAGTAACCTCACTCTTTTTCTAGCTGCTATATTTATTTCAAACTACGAAAAATTGTGAGCAACTTCAGATGGAAAGCTTGGGAGAGTTCCTGCAAGTGTTAAGTCACTTGGAATAAAACCAGAAAGTGAGGAAACCAGAACACTTCTGGCAAATATGAATTTAACCAAAACACACATCTGAAACTACATCTTAACAGAGAAAATGTAGGCTAAGGCAGCTAACAGAATTCTTATGGCTCTCCCTGCCACACTCAACTGGGAGTAGCTCAAAGGAGGCTGAGGGGAGACCTTCTGCCTCTCTACAACTCCCTGAAAGGAGGTTGGAACCAAGTGGGGGCTGGTCTCTTCTCCCTAGGAACAAGTGACAGGAAATGGCTTTAGGTTGCCCCAGGGGAGGTTTATGTTGGTCATTAGAAGAAACTTCTTCCCTGAAAGGGTTCTCAAACACTGGCACAGGCTGCCCAGGGAGGTGGTTGAATCCAGATCCCTGAAGGTGTTACAAAGAGGCAGAGATATGGTGCTGAGGGCCATGGTTTAGCACCAGACTTGGTGGAGCTAGACCATGGTTGGACTGTATGAGCTTAAAGGTCATTTCCAGCCAAAACAGCTCTGTCATTGTATGAAAGGAGAAAACTACTGGCTTGAGGATTTGACTCTCCAGGCCACTTACACATTAAGTCAGGCCAGACAGAGTCTCAGTGAACCCATGGCACAGGTTGCTACAAGATGCCAGTGAGACAAAAATGCACAGAGACCACTTGAAAAAAAATGTCCTTAGGAAATACAGCAAGATTTGTTTTATCTCCAAGTGTCCAACACCTGTGAGATGTTGTGTTCTATCATGCAGATCAGCATATAAAGGAGGTTTATTTTTTTTAAGTAGCTGCTATTCATCAAGTCAATTAGGCATCTGCAATTAGAGCCCCTATAAAGTGTGCTTTAATGCTGCTCCACGCCCAGCAGAAGGAATGAGGCAGCACAACAATGCATCTCCTGTATGAACAGGTTGTCTGTTCTGCAGCTCTTTAGGATTGTAACATTGGCAACCTGAGCCACAGATGGTAGAGGCAGCAGTCAAAAGGCTCAGCTCTGTGCTCCAGGTAACACAATCTCCCCTCTCACCTGAGCTCAGGAGGAACCACACCAGTCACTTAAAGGTTGCATTTTTCCCTAATTCAAATGACTGCAATGAGGAGGCAGGAAACCAGTTTGTTACATTGATCCAAGGGCATTGAATTACTGCCTCCAGTGTAATCTCTTCCTTTGCTTGTCCTGAGCACTGGGAGGTTTTAAGCATCCTCATTCAAAGAGCTGTGCTTATTCAGATTTCCTTATTTGACACCACAGTGACTGCAGAAGCTGATGTGGAACTTCAATGTGAGCATTCCTGACTCAGTGCTAGCCTGAGCAGAGTGTTTCTGTGGAACAGACAAGCTGTGGCTGAGGGAGCTGGGGGTGTTTTGAGCAGAGACGAGGAGGCTGAGGGAGACCTCATTGCTCTATACAGCTCCCTGAGAGGAGGCTGCAGTCAGGTGGGGGTTGGGCTCTTCCACTTAGTAACAAGCAACAAGATGAGATCAGCAATGGTGTGGGCAGCAGGAGCAGGGCAGGGATTGGCCTCCTGTGCTGGGCACTGGTGAGGCCACAGCTTGAGTACTGGGTTCAGCTCTGGGCCCTCACTCCAAGGACATTGAAGGACTGGAGCAGATCCAGAGAAGGGCAACAAAGGTGGGGAAGGGTCTGGAGAAGAGGGCTGGGGAGGAGCAGCTGAGGGAGCTGGGGGTGGTTAGTGTGGAGAAGAGGAGGCTGAGGGAGACCTCATTGCTCTCTACAGCTCCTGAGAGGAGGCTGCAGTCAGGTGGGGGTTGGGCTCTGCTCCCTAGTCTCAGGTGCTAGAAGGAGAGGAAATGGCCTGAAATTGGGCAAGGTTAGGCTGGAGATGAGGAAACATTTCTGTGCTGCAAGAGTGTTCAGGGATTGAAAGAGGCTGCCCAGGGAGTCCCCATCCCTGGAGGTGTGCAAGTAATGTGTGGCCATGGCACTTGGGGACATGGTTAATGGCCATGGTGGTACTGGGTTGATGGTTGGGCTCAATTTTAGAGGTCTTTTCCAACCCACACAATTCTCTAATTGTGAAAATCTGAAACCACCTAAAGCTCAGAAGTGCTTTAGTAAATGCCCTGCTGCTCCCATTAAAGTCTTTCAACGATCATTAGGCAGATTAATGAAACACACAACACAATCTTAGGAGGCCTGCCACTTGCTTAGCCTCTGTACCTGTAATGTTGCAATTAAAGGCTATGACAACCTCTATGCTGATGGATTTTTGAGTGCCTGGGTGCCTGCAGAACCTTTGCTGCTGGAGTTTTCTCAGAACAGGTTGGACAAGCTTCTGTCAGCACTAACACAGGCATAATCCTGCCTAAAGGGTACACAGATGGACTAGATGACCTTCTAAGATGCCCTCCAGCCCTGTTTTCTCTAATTATTTACTTCTGAGGAGCTTCCAGTCATTTCCTTTCCTAAAGCAATTTATCAAATTGCTTTCCTCAAATTTCTCTCTGTTTGTGACTATTTCCCTATTTTTATTTTCTGCTTTTCAGAGGCAAGGAATCAAAGAATCACAGAATGGTGGGGATTGGAAGGGACCTCTGAAGATCATCAAGTTCAACCCCCCTGGCAGAGCAGGATCACCTAAAGCAGCTCACACAGGAACAAATCCAGGAGGGCCTTCAAAGCCTCCAGAAAGGGAGACTCCACCACCTCTCTGGGCAGCATGCTTCAGGGCTTTGTCACCCTCACAGCAAAGAACTCTCTTAACATTTCTACACTGAAATATGATTTGAGTCTAGAGCTTTAGACTTGAATTGAGTCAGGAAACAAGCTGGTGAGCAAGCATCCATGTAATTATTTTGAGCTACATGCAAGGATCAACAGCTGTAGAGATCAGGCACTTCATAAACAGCATTACATTCCAACTTGTGAGCACTCTGCAAGTGCCCCACACAGTCTGCAGGCAGGAAATGAAAGTCAAAATACAGTTTTAATCATCATCATTCTGAGTTGCTGATCACTTCTGAATTCCATGAACAGTCAGCTGGCATTGGTCATGCCCAGCATCTTTTGGAGATGGGTTGTAGGAGCCCTACCCACTGCCACAGAGTGAATTTAACAAAAAATGACAGCCGTTTTCTCTCTAAATGAGAAAATCTAGGGAGATGGAGAAATCCAGAGAGACAGAGAAATCTCTTTAAGTGATAGAGAGAAATAGTATTTTCTTGATAAATGATTGCTAGAGGGCCAAAATTTGGGAGGTTCTTTTGCAAGTGATCTGTTTAAAAGAAGAAGCAGCTGGGTTTGTTTAGCTCCCATGGTGGAAAAATTGCACTCTTCACCATATAAAAATACAATAAAATCCATCTCAAACTGTCAGTTTGATGTATTTTCTACTCCATCTTCTATAGATACACATACACATGTGCCACAAATCCTACTTTTCATGGATTTGTGATAAATAGCAATTCCCACATGACAGTGTTCAGGGCATGCTGGATGTAGAAGCTCCTTGTCTCGTTGCACATGAAGAAGCTGGATTTAGATTGGCCATCAGGAAGAAATTCTTCTTCATGAAGGGGGTGAGGCATTGGAAAAAGTTGCCCAGAGAAGTTGTGGAGGCTCCAAGCCTGGCAGTGTTGAAAGCCAGGCTGGCTGGAGCCTTGAGAATGCTGGTCTAGTAGATGTAGGGGGCCTGCAAGAAAGCTGGGGAGGGACTTTTGAGGGTGTCAGGGAGCGATAGGACTGGGGGGAATGGAGCAAAACCAGAAGTGGGAAGGTTCAGATTGGATGTTAGGAAGAAATTCTTGCCCATGAGGGTGGTGAGAGCCTGGCACAGGTTGCCCAGGGAGGCAGTAGAAGCCTCATCCCTGGAGGTTTTTGCAGCCAGGCTGGATGTGGCTCTGAGCAGCCTGTCTCCAACCCCATGGCTGGGGGGTTGGAACTGGATGGTCCTTGAGATCCCTTCCAACCCTGACAATTCTGTGATTCTACATCCCTGCCCATGGCAGGGGGGTTGCAACTACATGATTAAGGTCCCTTCCAACCCAAACCACTCTGGGTTTCTATGATACATGCAGAAAGCTTTTTCTCCAACTATTATCTTTCCCTTAATCCACCTTCCACCATTTTGAATGTAATTTTTTTTTTTGCTGACATTTAGGATTGGAAACTCATGAGTCAATTTTAATTCTTATTTATAGACTTCAGAAACAAGCAAAGTCCAGGCAAGCCTGTGTTTGATGTTGCTAAAATATCTTCCAGTGCCGTTTTCTCTAAGAGGATCCCCACCTTCTGAAAAAATTAACTCTCCTTCAGGCACGTCTTTGATGTTATCATTGAAGACCTAATTTTACCTAACCCAGTGTGGGACATACTGACAAAGGGCTAGGCATGAAAAAAGCTGCCTAGTGGCAAAATTCTCTGGCCACACCCAGCATGGATTCTAAAGACTATCTGCACTTGCATAAAGAAAACCCAGACTTGAACATCACGTGTTGCACACCCCAAGAAAGTAGAGGAAGAGTCACTTAACATCCCCCCCCCTGCACCAGAGGTTTTTGTTTGCTCAGGTTTTGTTGTTCAGACATGCCATAGATTGCCAGATCCCATCCTGTCAGGGCTTCTGCAGCTGACAGCACACCCACTCGGAACAGACCCAGCAGGAATTTCATAAGGGAAAAGTTATGAAAAGTAAGGGGGTTGTGTTTTGGGACACAATGTAAAAGGGTCTTTCTGGGAAACTATGAGAAAGGGTATTTCCTAGGGTCACAGATACTTCTTGAAAGGTAACAAAATGCTACTCTCTGCTACATCTTCCTTTCAGCTGCCAATCTGAAGTTGGAGAAGTCAGCAAACAAAGTTAGATCACAGAATCACAGGAACAAGTTAGGGGAAGTAAACAATGTAAACCATTTTTAAGTGTCTGAAGTGACTAAAGCTAAGGGCAAAAGAATCACAGAATATTAGGGGCTGGAAGGGACCTCGAAAGATCATCCAGAGCAACCCTCCTACCAGAGCAGGTTACACAGAAATGCAGTCAGGTGGGTTTGTAATGTCTCCAGAGACTCCACAACCTCTCTGGGCAGCCTGCTCCAGGGCTCCAGCACCCTCACAGTGACAAAGTTTTTCCTTATGTTCACATGGAACCTCCTCTGCTCCAGTTTGCCCCCACTGTCCCTTTTCCTGTCCTTGGACATCCCTGAGCAGAGCCTGGTTACATCCTCCTGACACTGCCCCTCACACCTTTATCAACATGAATGAGGTCACCCCTCAGGCTCCTCTGCTCTAAGCTAAAAAGCCTTTAGCTCCCTCAGCAGGGAGATGTTCCACTGCCTTCAGCAATTTGTGGCTCTCTGCTGGACTCCTTCAAGCAGCTCCCCGAGGTCCTTCTTGAACTGAGGGACCCAGAACTGGACACACAACATCCCAGATGTGGCCTCACCAGGGCAGAGCTGAGGGGGAGGAGAACATCTCCCGAAAAACATCATTGAATCATCTCATTTGGAAACTTTGAACCAGAATCCATGGGCAGTAACACCGAAATATTTCCTAAGCTAACAGAGTTCCCAGGTAACTTTGTGTTGTTTTTTCTTCACTGAACCATTTATAGCTGTTGAGAGTTTAAATCTAATCCTGTTAACAGGCTCAGGTGGTCAATCTGTAATGATCAGCTGGAATTATTCAGTCCAACTTTCTGCATAAGACATTCAAAATCTCTTCCATACAGAAACAGTAGTACTCTGCTTCAAAGCTCTCCTGTGGTAGCAGCCAGCCTTCTGTGACAGCTTACCTTGTACTTCTTTATCGTGACACTCTTTCAATTTGGACCACAGTTCCTTGAAGAAATCTCCTGCAGGTTCTGCAGAACTAGGGCTCCCACAGCTTCCTCCAGATGCATTCATCTTGCCTTGCTTCTGCTCACAACTCCTTATTTGCAGACCTGGCTCAACTCTCACACTTAGGTTTTAAATTACATAATGATGGAGCAGTTTCTGAAGACAGGTGTGTGCCTGTAATGACAAACCAACATCTCATTTGTCGGAGGGTAACTTGCAGCCACAGCCGAAGTACACAGTCTGCTGCCTGTCCTTGTCAAGTTCTACTTACACACTGACAGTCATCCTGAAAGTGTGGAATCATGGAATGGTTTGGCTTGAAAGGGATCTTAAAGATCACCTGTGTTTCACCCCCCTGCCTCTTACTAGACTGATGAATCACACAGAATCACAGAATGGTAGGGGTTGGAAGTCCAACTTCACTGCCAAGGTAGCATCACCTCGGGCAGGTCACACAGGAACACATCCATGTGGGCTTCTCCTTCTCCAGAGAAGGAGACTTCACAACCTCTCTGAGCTGCCTGCTCCAAGGCTCCAGCACCCTCACAGTAAAGAAGTTTCTCCTCATGTTGACATGGAACCTCCTGGGTTCCAGCTCGTACCTGTTGTTCCTTGTCCTATCAGAGGACACCACAAAAAGAGCCTGGCTCCTTCTTGACAACCACCCCTCAGATATTTACAGATGTTCATGAGATCCCCTCTCAGCCTTCTCTCCAGACTAAGCAGCCCCAGGACTCTCAGCCTTTCTTCATAGGAAAGATATTCAAGCCCCACAATCATCCTCATAGCCTGTGCTGGACTCTCTCCAGTAGATCCCTGTCTCTCGAACTGGGGAACCCAAAACTGGACACAGTACTCCAGATGTGGTCTCACCAGGGCAGAGTAGAGATGCTAAATATTTTGCTATAAGTAATTACAAACTAACAAAATTTCTTCCTTCTCCTTAACCAGCTAGCAACTTAAAATTAGATTAAGATGTTTAGGAGCCTCTATGCTTTTCCTGTGTAAAGCTACAGTGAAACAGAATTCCTGTTTTCCAAAGGGAACCCGTGCTTCCAAAAATCTGGCTGGTAGCAAAAGCATCTGTCAAAAGTTTTGTCACAGATGTATTTGTTTATATACATCCCTTACATAAACATGGATTCAAAGGACACCCTCCTGCAAAGGAAATCTCACACCCCCTTGAAGTCTTCACACTGCTACATTGAGAGGATTCTGATTCCCTGATGAAAAAGAAACAGGAGAGTAACTTTGTGAGAACTACCAACATCAGAGAGCTCTGTCCCAAAAATGAGCCTGCCTACACAACTCTGCACATCCCCACCCCTCATCCTGGCATGTTTTGGAGGCTTTCTTAGCACAGATGATGCCCTCAGGTAAACTACAGGGGAAGCATGGTACTCGGGTCTGGCACGCAGCCAAGGTACCATGCAATTCCACTGGCACTGGGTGTTCAAGGACATCCTTTGACAGGTCTGGGCAGTTGTGCAGGTGTAAAAGGTGTTCTTAGCTTACTCTCTTGTCCTAAGAAAGGTTGTTCTAGTCCTTAGGGAAAATAATGCCTGAGACGGATGTCCAGATGGTTGCAGGCAGGGAGAGAACCATAAGCTGGGAGGAAGCAGAATGCCAGCCCCTGTCCCAAAACTGGACTCTTCACCCAGTGAGTGAAGTCCAGTTCACACACAGAGAAGGTATATCAGGTTTATTAGGATCCTGTGCAGGATTGGGTGCTAGTAGGGTGATGTCCAGAGGCTTACACACCTTCCAGGACACAAGCTGAATACAAAATATACACCAAATAGCTACAAAGGGAGGAAGTCACTTTGCCACTCTCAACTCCAGACATGAAGACAGAAACCCACTACTCCTGTAGCTCCATGCTTCTTCTGAGACCACTGGTGCACAACCAGGACTGATACCACCTCCCACACCCTATCCCAAGCTGCAAAATCTGAAACCTTCGTTAGTTCCTTTCCTCTTGACAATGGTTTGGGTCTGTCCCAGGGTTGGGGTATTCACATTGTAACCAGCAAGCGGAATGAGGAATATTCCAGCAATCCACAGGCCAGCTCCTCTGTTCACAAGACTCTGTCTTCTTTTGAGCTTCATGTCCCATTATTTCCATTACCAGAAGAGGACGAAAGGGAGCTGGGGAGGGACTTTTTACAAGGCCTTGTACTGACAGGAGAGGGACAATGGCTTTGAGCTAAGAAAGGGGAGATTGAGACTGGAGATTAGGAAGAAATTCTTTGTAGTGAGGGTGGTGAGACACTGGAACAGGTTGCCCAGGAAGGCTGCAGCAGTCCCCTGTCTGGAGGTGTTCAAGGCCAGGCTGGATGAGGCCCTGAGCAACCTGAGCTGGTGGGAGGTGTCCCTGCCCATGGCAGGGGGTTGGAACTCTACGATCTTTAAGGTCCTTTCTAAGCCAAACCATTCTGTGATTCTATGAATTACTGCCCCTTAACGCTTTATCTTAGTCAATCTTCAAACATCTGTAGGCAAGACGGGAACAAGGCCACTCTCAGCCGGGGCTTTGCTCCTGATCAACCCTTCCCCAGAACCCAAACACTTCTATTTCCCTCATTGCAACCATGAACTGCCTTCCTACACACGCCTTCAGCAGCACCGATAAGGCACTGAAGCCGCTTATCTGCGTTCCCACAGGCACAGACTGCCCCTCTGCGAATCCCCAGCACAGAACTCCCTGACCCGCACCGAGCAGCCCGAGCACCGACAACCTCCTGTACGCCCCAGCGGAGCTTTTCGTTACTCTTTCCTTTCCCCCTGCACAAACAGCAGACACAAAACTCACTCGTGAGGCTCGCCGGGGTGCTCGGAAGAGTCCCGCCATGACCGGCGCCTGAAGGAGGGCTCGCCAGGCGGGAGCGAGCCCCGCGCCTCAGCCGCTCCAGCTTCCCGCCAGGCTTCCGTCACGCTCAAGAGCCGGGACGGCAAAGGAGGGCTCAGGCATGTCCCACACGCCCCTTACCCCCCGAGCGGCACCGAGGCCGGCCGGATCCTCCGAAACGGAGAGAATGGGCAAGGCCTACCAGCCCGGAGGTCCCGCTGGGAGGGGGGCCGGTGTTTGCAGCGTGCCCCGCTGAATCCCAGCGGGGCCAGGATGGATTGGATCGGGTCGGGTCGGTCCCCGGAACCGGGCGACAGCGTCCCGCGAGCGGCCGCTACCAGGCGGCGGCAGTAAGGAGCACGCGCGCCGTTACCTGGTTGGCTCCCGGCAGCTCCGCGCGAAACGGCGGGAAAAGGGAAAGGCGGTGCCCAGAATCCTCCCCGCGGGGGCGGGCGGGGTCCGCGGAGCTATCGTGAGAGTTGAGGGCTGCTCTCGCGAGAGTGGAGCCGTTAGGGTCGGAGGGTGGGCTCGGGGGCCGGTTGGGTGGGAGGTGGCGGACTGCGTTGGGCTATCGTCTCCTGTGTGCGGGCTCCCAGACCGCCTCTTCTCCGCTTGCGTCTGGCCTGGCGTTTGGCTTTTCATTGGATCGTTTTGGTTGAAAGGGACCAACTGAGCCCAATCGAGTCCGAGTCTAACCATGAACCCAACGCTGCCACGTGTGCTGTTATACCGTGCCCTCAGCTCCACATCTACACTGCTTCTAAAGACCCACAGGAATGGGGCTTCAGCCACCCCCCAGGGCAGCCTGTTCCAGGGCTTGACAACTCTTTCTGTGAAGATCCTAATGGAGTGTTTCCAGAAAAGAGCAACCAAACTGGGGAAGGGTCTGGAGAAGAGGGCTGGGGAGGAGCAGCTGAGGGAGCTGGGGGTGGTTAGTGTGGAGAAGAGGAGGCTGAGGGAGACCTCATTGCTCTCTACAGCTCCTGAGAGGAGGCTGCAGTCAGGTGGGGGTTGGGCTCTGCTCCCTAGTTTGAGGTGGCAGAAGGAGAGGAAATGGCCTGGAAAGTGCCAGGGGAGGGTTAGGTTGGAGATGAGGAAAAATGTCTTTGCTTCCAGAGTGGTGAGGGATTGGAAGAGGCTGCCCAGGGAGGTGGTGGAGTCCCCATGCCTGGAGGGGTTCAAGAAACCTGTGGCCATGGCACCTGGGGACATGGTTCAGTGGCCATGGTGGGGTTGGGTTGATGTCGGACTGGATGATCTTAGAGGGTTTTCCCAACAAAATCAATTCTATGATTCTGTCACTTGGGGGCATTTTCTCTGGTCCTAATCGCTTGTTTCTTGGGAGGAAAGACTGATGTGGACCTGGACCCAACCTCCTCTCAGGGAGCTGTAGAGAGCAATGAGGTCTCCCTCAGCCTCCTCCTCTCCACACTAACCGCCCCCAGCTCTCTCAGCTGCTCCTCCCCAGCCCTCTTCTCCAGACCCTTCCCCAGTTTGGTTGCTGTTCTCTGGATCTTCTCTAGCACCTAAATGTCCTTCTTGTAGGAAGGGGCCCAAAACTGACTGCACTCCCCAAGGTGTGGCCTTGCCAGTGCTGAGTGCAGAGGACAATCCCTGCCCTGGAGCAGCCAGAAGGCATCCAAGGGGATGAGCCAGGCTTTGGTGGGTGCCATGGCTAAGCAGAGCACAGAACACTATGGAAAACAAGGTGTGCTGTGAGAGCCTATGTGAAAACAAATGCAGCCTGCTTGAAAGAAATTCTTGCTGGTTTAGGTGTAAAGAAGATCTCTAGGCTATATTTGTGGCAGAAGTGGCCCTGCTAGTATTCAGGCCATGCTGCCACATTTCTGCTGCCAGCTGACTGCACCCTGAAGATACACTTGCAGTGCTTCCCCCTCCTTCTTGATCTTAACAGCTCCGTGGGTTTATCATCTTAGCAGGCAGCAGAACAGCCTGGGGCAGAGTTTAATGTTTTGCGTATGAAAGCCCGGAAATTCATGTGGTTAGCAGGGCTTAAGGCAGCTGAACTTCAGCATCACTCTGGAGATTTGCACCAACGTAATCTCTTTGCCCAGAGGCCAGGCCAATATTCTTTCATTCACTGAGACTAACCCTGCTGTCTGCCATGAGCTAATCCCCTTGAATTGTAGTCTGTAGCTCTCTTTAGTGGTGAGCTCTATGAGGAGAGGCTGAGAGACCTGGGAGTTTTTAGTCTGGAGAAGAGTGAAAAAGGATTTAATAAATGTCTATCAATATCTGAGGGCAGGGGGTCAGGAGGGAGGGGACAGGCTCTGCTCACTTGCACCCTGGCATAGGACAAGGGGCAATGGATATAAACTGCAGCACAGGAGGTTCCACCTCAGCATGAAGAAGAACTTCTTCAGTGTGAGGGTGACAGAGCACTGGAACAGGCTGTCAAGAGGGGCTGTGGAGTCTCCTTCTATGGAGCCTTTCCAGCCCTGTCTGGATGTGTTCCTGTGTGACCTGCACTGGATTCTATGGTCCTGAGGGGTTGGACTCAAAGATCTCCAAGAGGTCTTTTCCAACCCCTAACATCCTGGGACCCTGTGAACATAAACAAAAGCTGTTTGATGTTACTGTTCTGCCTTCACATGATTCCACTGGACCATTTTGATGCTTGCATAGTCAGCTTAGTGGCACAGTCAGAGGCCACAATGGTGATCAGTTTGTAAGGCACAGTGCTGCCAACACATACTGTCTAGATTATCAGTGGTGGTATGAAAATAAATTAGGTGTTCAGGTATTTATCTGCTCTGGTAAGACCTCACCTGGAGTACTGTGTTCAGCTCTGGAGCCCTCAGCATGGGAAGGACATGGACCTGATGGAGCCTCAAAGAGGAGCAATGGAGGGGAGTGCCAGAAAAAGGACAGGGAGCTGGAACATCTCTGCTAGGAGGACAGGCTGAGGGAGCTAGGGGTCTTCAGCCTGGAGAAGGCTCCAGGGAGACCTTAGAGCAACCTTCCAGTACCTGAAGGGGACTGCAAGAAGGCTGCAGAGGGACTGTTTGCAAAGGCCTGCAGGGACAGGATGAGGAGCAGTGGGGTGAAACTGGAACAGGGCAGATTTAGGTTGGACATGAGGAGGAAGTTCTGCACAATGAGTGGTGAAATACTGGAACAGGCTGCCCAGGGATGTGTTTGAGGCCCCATCCCTGGGAACATTAAAGATCAACCTTGATGTGGCCCTGGGCAGCCTGTACTAGTTGGAGGTGTCCCTGCTGCGTGCAGGGGGTTGGACAAGATGACCCTTGAGGATCCCTTCCAACTCAGTGCAATCTGTTGCTCTGTGAATTAAGCAGGCTTTGAATTTGTTCTTCACCTCTTGGTGTACCTTGAGTTCTGAAGTATTTTGAAATTTCCTTGTTTAACCACTTGTTTTTCATCTCAATAAACCCAATGCTCAGTAGCTCATCAGCCTATAAGTTATGTTAGAAGTTTGATCCATTGTGATATCAGTACAGACATGGTACAAGTCGAGTTAGCTATGGGAGATGCAGCCATAAAAGGTTGTGACAGACACTCCAGACTTCTTAAGTAGTTCTGGTTGGCAGCTTTTTCATCTACTTCTGAAACCTTTAAAAGTTTGTGATGTAAGGAAGTAATAATTTCCTTAGAGTTAAGAGAAACTTCAGATGTCTTAAATATATACAGAGATCTGATAAGCAGCAGTAAAACAGCTCTCTTGCCAATTGTATCTCACCCTAAACTGCACCTTTCTTTCTCTTTGTAGGAAACAGTCTGGCAAATAATCATGTCACTCCTTTTATTTCCCAATAAACTGGGAAAGCAACTTCTTCTTCTATGGAACTGTGCAGCAATATAAATCCAGTGACTACTGCAGTGTTGTTCTTATCTGCTCAGCAATATGTGATAATGGATTAAGAGCAGCAGCTGAACTTTACCTTTATCTCCCTTGCAGATTTATTTGATTTTATGGTTTCTGTGCTCACATATTTAGCCACCAACAGCTGAAGAGATCCCTGGCTCATTCCACATACTTGAAAACTACTGAATCACAGAATCACAGCATGGTAGGGCTTGGAAGGGACCTCTGCAGATCATCAAGTCCAACCTGCCTGCCAGAGCAGGAACACCTGAAGCAGGTCACTCAGGAATGTATCCAGATGAGTCTTGAATGTCTCCAGAGAAGGAGACTCCACAACCTCTCTGGCAGTCTGCTCCAGGGCTCTGTGACCCTCACTGTAAAGAAGTTCCTCCTCATGTTTGGGTGGAACTTCTATGGTCAAATCTATGTCCATTACCTCTTGTCCTGTCACTGGGCACCAGTGAGGAGAGTCTGGCCTCATCCTCCTGACCCCCACCCCTTAGATATTTGTAAGCATTGATCAGATCCCTTCTCAGCCTCCTCTTCTCCAGGCAAACCACCCCCAGCTCTCAGCCTCTTCTCACATGAGAGCTGTTCAGTGCCCTCAGCATTTCAGTGGCCTTGAGCTGGACTCCCTCCAGCAGTTCTTTGTCCTTCTTGAGCTGGGGAGCCCAGAACTGGACCCAGTACTGCAGGTGAGGCCTCACCAGGGCACGTACAGGGACAGCAGAACCTCCCTTGACCTTCTGGCCACACTCCTCTAGATGCACTCCAGGCTGCCATTGGCCTTCTTGGCCACAAGGACACGTGGTCATCCTTCTGTCCACCAGGACTCCCAGGTCCTTTTCTCCAGAGCTGCTTTCCACAGTAGAATGGTAGAAACAGTGATGCACCCCAAAAAGGGCTGTGTGAGGTGTGTGAGTTAAAGGCTATTTTTGATTTGCTCTGTGCTGCAGCACTGCAGTACTGTGACAGTAGAAATTCAGTAGAAATGGCTTGCTGGTCAGTAGCCCAGTCAGTCAGAAGGAACCATTGCCACTGAAGAGTAACCAAAACCCAGCAGCTGGGAGTGATAGCATGAGGGGTGATGGATTGAGATTGGCCATTAGGAAGCAATTCTTCCCCATGAGGGTTGTGAGGCACTGGAACAGGTTGCTGAGAGTTGTGGAGCCTCCAAGCCTGGAGGTGTTGAAAGCCAGGTTGGCTGGGGGCTTGAGCTGTCCCTGGAGATGTTCAAGAAAAGTCTGGATGAGGCACTTAGTGCCATGGTCTAGTTAATTGGATAGGGCTGATCTTGGAGGTGTCTTCCAACCTGGTTGATTCTGTGATTCTATGATGGAGCAAACTGGGTCAGTGGGAGATGTCCCTGCCTATGGCAAGGGGTTGGGTCTGGATGATCTTGAAGGTCCCTTCCATCCACACCCAGTCTATGACTCTGTGATTCTGTGACAGAAATCTATATATAAAATAGTAAAATGCCTACTTACTGAACAGAAGTGGTCAGTGAGCTCACAGCCCCTCCTGCAGATCTGTGCTGAGGGATAAGTACATTGCTTAGCTCCACTCTGCTTCCTTTAATGAACTTCACACTGACAATAAGGACATCGAGGGAGCTCAACTTCAGATGCAGCAAATAACAGCAAGTGGCACAGCTCAGCTGGTACCTGAAGAGGACTTGAACTTGGGATGGGGCAGTCCCTGAATGGTATGATGCCAGCTGAGAAAGCACACAGAGCACAGCCCTCCTGCCTGGCACAGGGAGTTTCTTTCTCTGGGAAAACTGAGGAACCCCTCCATCAGTTCTTCCATCAGCCCCTCCATCAGCCCTTTCATCACCCCTCCATCAGCCCTTCCATCACCCCTCCATCAGCCCTTCTATCACCCTTCCATCACCCCTCCATCAGCTCTTCTATCACCCCTCCATCAGCCCCACCAGGTGAATTGGATTTCTCTCAAGCTGCCTGCGTAGCCACTTTTGAAATGGAGCCAAGATCAAATTCCCTGCTGCCAGTAACATTGTTCACTTTAAGAAACCCTCTTCTTTGAAGTGCTTTCACTGCTCCTCATCTGTAGTCAGAAACAGCCAGGAGTTATTTAACTGAAACTCTCAGGTCTTTTAGGAGAGCCTTGGTCGAGAGGGGAAAGAAGCAACCTGAGGGATGCTGTTGCACAGGTCACACAATCACAGAATGTGAGGGGTTGGAAGGGACCTCCAGAGCTCATCCAGTCCAACCCCCTGCCAGAGCAGGGTCACCTAGAGCAGGTCACACAGAACACATCCAGGAGGGTTTTGAATATCTCCAGAGGGGGAGACTCCACAACCCCCTGGGCAGCCTGTTCCAGTCTTCTGTCACCTCACAGGGAAAAAATTCTTCCTCCTGTTTCCATGGAACTTCCTATGGCTCAGCTTCCACCACTGCCCCTTGTGCTGGCATTGGGCATCACCCAGCAGAGCCTGGCTCCAGCCTCTGGGCACTCACCCTGCACATCTTCATCACCAGCAATGAGGTCACCACTCAGGCTCCTCCTCTCCAGGCTACAGAGCCCTCAGCTCCCTCAGGCTCTCCTCATGAGGAAGATCTTCCACTCCTGTAATGATTTTTGTGGCTCTGTGCTGGACTCTCTCAAGCAGTTCCCTGAGGTCCTTCTTGACCTGAGGGGCCCAGAACTGGACACAATATTCCAGATGTGGCCTCAGCAGGGCAGAGTAGAGGGGCAGGAGAACCTCTCTGACCTACTGACCACAGCCCTTCTAATCCACCCCAGGAGTCCCTTGGCCTTCTTGGCCACCAGAGCACATTGCTGGCTCATGGTCAGCCTTCCATCCACCAGGAGCCCCAGTTCAGAGCTCCTGGTCCTCAGACTCTAAGCAGCAGCACCTATTTGTGTTAACTGTATGCAGAAATGGTTTTTATCCTACTGATGTCTCTCAGCTTAACAGGAATAGCACAGAGTCCCAGAGTGCCAGGTTGGAAGGGACCCCAGGGACCCTCTGCTCCAACCCTTCTAGCTACCAGCAGAGCTGCAATGAGCTGGCCCAGCACCCTGCCAAGGTGAGCCTTCCAACTGTCCCATGGAAGGGACTCCACTGCTGCCCCTGGGAGATGATTGCAATGTCTGAGTAGTTGTACATAGTTACATCAGCTTTGGAGGGCTGAAGGAAAAGTTTAGAGGTCTCAGTACCAAGCCATGCCACCTGCCTTGTGCTGCAGTGAACGACAAGGATGTGGGACAGGGAAACAAGCAAAAGAGAAACAAAATCTGGGGACCAGTGTTTTTCTTACCTTTGCAGAGAACAAATGCCCAGATGATTGCCCCTGCCTTTCCTGCCCCCAGAAACTAAGCAAAACCAAACCATCTGAGAGGAGCCAAATGCAGACTACAGGGACAGGTGTCAGGCAGAGTCTGCAAAGGTTGAGTTCTTTGACTTGGTTTTCACCAATGTGCCACTGTGGAAAACAAAGCTCCTGGCTAGCATCTTAGAGGCTCTCCAGGCAGCCCTTCTGCCAAGCCTGCATTTCAGCCACCTGGTTACCTCTTTATTTTTGCTAATGATTTATTCCTTTTTTTAAGCTCTTTTTTTTTTTTTTAATAGCTCTTTTTAAATGATTTATTCCTTTTTTTAAGCTAATTTTTAAGCGATTTTTAGCTATTTCTTAATGAGTTATTCCTTTTTAAAATCTACTTTTTTAAGCTATTTTAAAATGATTCATTCCCTTTTTAAAGCTATTTATTTTAGCTATTTTTAATGGATTTATTCCTTCTAACAGTTTTTAAAGCTATTTTTAATTATTTATTCCTTTTTAAGAGCTATTTAATTTCTCTAGCTATTTAAAAATAATTTATGCCTTTTTAAAAGCTATTTTTGATTATTTGCTCCTTTTTAAAAGCTATTTTTAAATGATTTGTTCCTTTTTTAAAGGTATTTGGTCTTTTTTAGCTATTTTAAAATAATTTGTCCCTGTTTAAAAGCTATTTATTTTTTAGCTTTTTTGGATGATTTACTCATTTTTTAAGCTATTTTTAGCTATTTTAAAATTATTTATTCCTTTTTAAAAGATATTTATTTATTTATTTTAGCCATTTAAAAAAAATTTAAGCTATTTATTTTAGCTCATTTTAAATTATTTACTCTTTTTTAAGCTATTTATTTATTCTAGCTATTTTGTAATAATTTATTCCTTTTTTAGCTATTTATTTATTTTAGCTATTTTAAAATAATTTATACCCTTTTTAAGCTATTTCTAGCCATTTTTTAACAACCAATTCCTTTTTAAGCTATTTTTAAACTTTTTTCATGATTTATTCCTTTTTAAAAGCTGTTCATTTTTAGCTATTTTTCCATGATTTATTCCTTTTTAAAGCTATTTTTTAACTTTGAAAAAATGATTTATTCCTTTTTACAAGCTATTTTTTCAGCTCTGAAAAAATGATTTATTCTTTTTTAAAAGCTATTTTTTTTAGCTCTGAAAAAATGATTTATTCCTATTTTTCAACCTATTTATTTCTTTTAATGATTTATTCCCTTTCCTTCCATATCTGATAGCAAAGTCAACAGAGATGATAAAAACAAAACCTTTTTCTTTTCCCCCCTGCTGAATATTACTACCTCCTGTGCAGTACCAAACTTTCCCTTGTTTCTCTGCTGTCTTCCCACACTTGGAAGAAGAAAAACTTTTTCCCCACAGATAGAATTTTGCTGATTAGGTCATTTCAATCTGCTGTTCAGTGAAGTTGTTAAGCTCCTCAGAGGCTTCTTGTCATTGGCACGCTACAAAAGGACAACAACGTTCAGGTTTTTTGCAACAACCTGGAAACAGCTGGCAGTGAACCTTTCCAATAACTGAAGCTTCCTGCTGTGTGTCTGCCATAAATAATCCTCTCTAGATAGTTCTGTATCTAGTGGTTGAGGTCCACTGTGGACTCTGATTTATTGTTATCATCCTTTTTTTTTTTCTTTTTCTCTTCCCTGCAATAATTTCTCTCAAAGACAGACACATTTCTGGTTTGCAGGAAGGTGCGAGTAGCTGGGTGACAGTTTTCAGCCAGGTAGTTAGGACAGGTGGTGAGAAGAGTCACATTTACCTCAGTTAAAGAGTTATTTTGTCCTAACAGGCATGACAAAACCTGTCTTCATTCCTTTCTATTCAGCTCAGCAAGTCCTTCTGTGCGGCAGTGGTTAATCAGTTACCAGATTCCACAGCTTTTGTTTTCACACTGTTTAATTTCTTATTTGACACAGAACCTTGTGAATGGATTTGGTTGCAGACGCAAGGCACAACTTTTAGGTCTGCCTGCTGCTTATGGTTAGGACCTGAAAGCTGTTGCCGTTGCCACCACCCTGTTATACTCAGCCTACTCAGGCACCCTTCTAAGAAGCAAGCAGCAAGACTGACAAATACATTTCCTATCTCACCATGAAGCCAGTTCTGAATTTGTAAACCTGGGTTTACTTAACTCACTCCATAAAACTGAGCAACAAAACAAGTTAGTCTGGCGAGAGTCAGACAGCACACATCTTACTGGGATGGCACCATGTCTGCTCCCAGCACTGCTGCTGTGAGCCAGGGCTTACAATAACACTCTAGAATAAAGAGAAGACCACCAGGCAATACTGCAGTGAAAGACCAGCAGGCAATACTGCAGTGAAGACCAGCAGGCAATACTGCAGTGAAGACCACCAGGCAATACTGCAGTGAAGACCCCAGGCAATACTGCAGTGAAAGACCAGCAGGCAATACTGCAGTGAAGACCCCAGGCAATACTGCAGTGAAAGACCACCTGACAATACTGCAGTGAAAGACCAGCAGACAATACTACATTGGAAGACCAGCAGGCAATGCTGCAGTGAAAGACCAGCAGGCAATACTGCAGTGAAGACCAGCAGGCAATGCTGCAGTGAAAGACCAGCAGGCAATACTGCAGGGAAGACCCCAGGCAATACTGCAGTGAAAGACCACCAGGCAATACTGCATTGAAAGACTACCAAGCAATACTGCAGTGAAGACCCCAGGCAATGCTGCAGTGAAAGACCACCAGGCAATACTGCAGTGAAGACCCCAGGCAATACTGCAGTGAAAGACCACCAGGCAATACTGCAGTGAAAGACTACCAAGCAATACTGCAGTGAAGACCCCAGGCAATGCTGCAGTGAAAGACCACCAGGCAATACTGCAGTGAAAGACTACCAAGCAATACTGCAGTGAAGACCCCAGGCAATGCTGCAGTGAAAGACCACCAGGCTATACTGCAGTGAAGACCAAAAGGCAATACTGCAGTGAAGACCACCAGGCAGTCCTGCAGTGACCTGCTCCAAACACTAAGTCACTGGCAGTGCAGTTTCTCTCTCTCCCTCCCATGCTTAGCTCACTGAGCTGTCTTTCCAGTAAACACTCCTGCAGCCACAGCAGATGATGTTGAGCTGCACACAGAAGAGCCAAAAAACTGCACTCACAAAAATCCTGTCCCCAGGTGCCACAGAGCCTGGCAGCACTCAGCCACGTTACGGAGAGAGCCGTGGCACCACTTCAAGCATTAAGAGAAATTTTTTTTTGCTTAAGCTTTATCTTAAATGAATTTTAAAGAAAGACTTTCAAAACTCACCCTTCTGTTTGAATTGTGCAAAGTTCTGTCCTTGGTCGGGGTGATAAATATTTACTATTGACTTCCCCTCCAGCTATAAACCTCAAGTGTAAGTAAGATGAGGAAGCCACCGTGGACCACAACTAGAGAATGCCGAGAGGAGATCTGCTGCACCTAAGATATATACAATGTGCAATGGATAACCTAATATGCCTTTCATTTAACTGGCTGGGCAGGTTTCTGCATTCTGGAGAGCATGGAATCATACCAGAATTTGTTGGCACAACAGCCTCGTCAGACCGGTTCCCGGGGCGCCCAGGAACCTGCCCAACCAGTCTGCATCAAAGGGCAGCCCAACATGCTGCAGCTCAGCCAGGCTCGGGGAGGCTTCCTGCACCGGGAGGGATTCACGCCTCTGTCAACTCCCAGCCTGCTGCTCCCAGAGAATGATGTAGCCTCCGGCAAAATAATTTACTGAGGGGTGGGGGAGTGAGACATCCTGCTTAGGTGTAGCAACACCTTCTGAATTTGCTCTCCTGTGTGCAGATGCACTGGGCTAGAGGTCTGGCCCAGCCTAGGGACAATGAGAAACAGGGAAGGGAATACCTTTTTGAAATAGCCTTTACAGATTATTTACTAATAAACTGCACAGATTATTTACTAACTAATAAACTGTATAGATTATTTGCTAGTTAACTGTTCAAATTATTTACTAGCTAATAAATTGTACAGATTATTTACTAATAGCCTGTACAGATGATTTACTAACTAATAAACTGTACAGGTTATTTACTAATAAACTGTACAGATTATTTACTGATTAATAAGATGAATATTTACTAATAAACAGTACAGATGATTTACTAACTAATAAACTGTACAGATTGTTTACTAATTAACTGTAGAGATGATTTACTAACCAATAAACTGTACAGATTATTTACTAATTAACTGTCCAGATTATTTACTGATTAATAAACTGAATAGATTGTTTACTAATAAAAGTACAGATGATTTACTAACTAAAAAACTGTCCAGATTATTTACTAAGAACCTATACAGGTTACTTACTAATAAATTGTATAGATTATTTATTAATAAACTGTATAGATTATTTACTAATAACCTGTACAGATTATTTGCTAACTAATAAATTGTATAGATTGTTTATCAATAAACTGTATGTATTATTTACTAACAAACTGGGCAGGTTATTTACTTACTAATGGGACAGCAATGTGCCCTTGTGGCCAAGAGAGCAAAAGGGATCCAGCAGGAAGAGTGTGGCCAGCAGGGCTGGGGAGGTTCTGCTCCCCCTCTGCTCTGCCCTGCTCAGACCACACCTGGAGTACTGTGTCCAGTTCTGGGCTCCCCAGGTCAAGAGAGACAGAGACCTGCTGGAGAGAGTCCAAGNCTCCTGGATGCATTCCTGTGCAGACTCCCCTGGGGGATGCTGTTGTGGCAGGGGGCTTGGACTGGATGCTCTCTGGGGGTCCCTTCCAACCTCTAATGTTCTGTGATTCTGTGATACTCTGCATAGGTTATTTACTAATAAACTGTACACATTATTTACTAACTAATAAACTGTATGGATTATTTACTAATAAACTGTACAGATGATTTAGTAACAAATAAGCTGCACAAATTATTTACTCCTGAACTGTACAGGTTATTTACTAACTAATAAACTGTACAGATTATTTACTAACTGTACAGATTATTATAATCAAATAATAATTTTAGCTGTTCTTTAGTATGACCACAAATTCTGTTTTAATTCAGAGTTATTTCCAGCCCTGCTCTGAATAAGAGGGACGTGGAGATGTTGGAGTGAGTCCAGGGGAGGACACAAATATGATCAGAGGCTGGAGAACCTCCCGTGTGGGGACAGGCTGGGAGAGTTGGGGCTGTTCAGCCTGGAGAAGAGAAGACTGCAGGGAGACCTCAGAGCAGCCTTCCAGTACCTGAAGGGCTCCAGGAGAGCTGGGGAGGGACTTTGGGCAAGGGCTGGGAGTGCCAGGACGAGGACAATGGCTTTGAGCTGGGAGAGGGGAGATTGAGACTGGAGATGAGGAAGAAATTCTTTGCAGTGAGGGTGGTGAGACACTGGCACAGGTTGCCCAGGGAGGCTGTGGATGTCTCCTCCCTGGAGGTGTTCAAGGCCAGGCTGGATGAAGCCTTGAGCAAGCTGGGCTGGTGGGAGGTGTCCCTGCCCACGGCAGGAGGGGCTTGGAACTGGATGATCTTGAAGGTCGTTTCCAACCCAACCATTTCTATGACTCTATGAAATGTTTCAGGGCCTCTGCCATGCTGTAGGCTCCAGCAAGGCTTTGTCAGCTGTGGGACACAGGGCTGTGGGAGCTTGCAGGTGGAACAGCCACCTCCTGCCTTGGCTGGAGCCCTGGGTCAGTACAAGCTCTCGGAATTACTGCACAGGAGACCTCAAGGTGAAACAGGGCAGAGAAGATGGAGTGCAGGGGACATGCTTGCAGAGCTGTGAGGAGCACCCTGCTCCTCCAAAGGCTTCAGCAGCTGCCCTGCTCCAGCAGCACCTGGGCTGCAGCAGCTGCTGTGCTGCTGCTTGTGGGTGGCTGCGGGGCAGGAGTCCTTGCGGAGCAGTGCTGCGTGCAGGCTGGAGGCACACAGCAGGATACGCCCCGACAGAAGCCTGCATCTGTGTAAACTTAGCGCTTCTTTTGTCCCTTTGGAGTGCAAATACAAACCATAATTGTCAGATCCCCCGCGGTGGTTGTCAGAGATGTTGACTAAAAGCAGCAGGAGCTGTAGTTTAGCGCTCCTGGAAGTGTGATCGTGAGTACAAACGATCTGCTGCTGCTGCTGCTTTGTGTAGGCTCTTCGGCTTTGATTTAGGCACCCGAGTACAAACACCCAGGCTCGGCGGCATTGGCTCTGCCGAATGTGGCCCAAGGCTCTGAGTGACTGTGGAAACCTGCTCATAAAATGACCCCAAGTGGTGTCTTTGGTCATTTTTTTAGAGCTTCTTTTCTTAAGAAAAAAAAAAATATATTTTTTAAGAAGACCAAAAAGATTTGTAAAAATCTTTTCTGAAGCAGATCTAAAAGAATCTTTTTTTTAAAAGAAGATCTAGAAGGTCTCCTAGGAGATTTTTTTCCTTAGGAAGATCTAATAGATTGCTCAAAATATTCTTAGGAAGCTCTAAAAAATATTTTTTCTTCTTAGGAAGATCTAAAAATATTTTTTTTCTTAAGAAGATCAAAAAGATTTCTAAAAATCTTTTCTTAGGAAGATCTAAAAAAATATTTCCTTTCCCTTAATATCTGGATTTTTTTTTTCCTTAGGAAGACCTAAAAGATTTCTAAAAAATATTCTTGAGAACATCTAAAAAAATATTTTTCTTCTTAGGAAGATCTAAAAATCATTTTCTTCTTGAGAGAATTGAAAAAGATTTCTTAAAATGTTCTTAGGAAGATCTAAAAAATATTTTCCTTCTTCAGAAGACCTAAAAATATTTTTCTTCTTAAGAAGATCTTGAAGGTCTTCTAAAAATCCTTTCTTAAGAAGACCTAAAAAAATTTTTTTCTTTTTTCTAAGAATATCTTGGAGGTCCTCTAGAAGATTTTTTTCCTTAGGAAGATCTAAAAGATTTCTCAAAATATTTTTGAGAAGATCTAAAAAACCTTTTCCTTCTTAGGAAGGTCTAAAAATATTTTTCTTCTTAAGAAGATCTAAAAGGTTTCTAAAAATCTTTTCTAAAGAAGACCTAAAAAAAAAAAAATTATTTTTCCTAAGAAGTTCTAGAAGGTCTTCTAGAAGATTTTTTTCATTAGGAAGATCTAAAAGATTTCTCAAAATATTTTTGAGAAGATCTAAAAAACCTTTTCCTTCTTAGGAAGGTCTAAAAATATTTTTCTTCTTAAGAAGATCTAAAAGGTTTCTAAAAATCTTTTCTAAAGAAGACCTAAAAAAAAAAAAATTATTTTTCCTAAGAAGTTCTAGAAGGTCTTCTAGAAGATTTTTTTCATTAGGAAGATCTAAAAGATTTCTCAAAATATTCTTAAGAAAACCTTAAAAAGCTTTCTCTTCTTGGAAAGAATTAAAAAATATTTTTATNTCTTCAGAAAAAAAAGATAAAAGTGCTCTAAAAATCTTTTCCTAAGGAGACGTAAAAAAATATTTTCTTTTTTCCTAAGAAGATCTTGAAGGTCTTCTAGAAGATTTTTTTCTTTAGGAAGATCTAGAAGAGTTCTCAAAATGTTCTTAAGAAGATCTAAAAAAATCTTTTTCTTCTTAGGAAGATCTAAAAATATTTTTGTTCTTAAGAAGATCAAAAAGATTTCTAAAAATCTTTTCTTAAGAAGCTCTAAAAAATCTTTTCTTTTTCCTAAGAAGATCTTGAAGGTATTCTAGAAGATTTTTTTTCTTAGGAAGACCTAAAAAAATCTTCTTCTTCTTTCTAAAAAAAAATCTTCTTTCCTCTTTTTTGTTCTTAAGATCCAAAAGATTTCTAAAAAATCTTTTCTTAAGAAGATCTAAGAAAAATCTTTTCTTAAGATCTAGAAGGACTTCTAGAAGATTTTTTTCCTTAGCAAGACCTAAAAGATTTCTTGAAATGTCCTTAAGAAGATCTAAAAAAATCTTTTCCTTCTTAGGAAGGTCTAAAAATCTTTTTCTTCTTAGGAAGATCAAAAAGATTTCTAAAAATCTTTTCTTAAGAAGATCTAAATAGAAACATTTTTTTTCCTCTTCAGATCTAGAAGACCTTCTATAAAGTTCTTAAGAAGATTTAAAAGTTTCCTAAAAACCTTTTCTTAAGAAGATATAAAAGTATTTTGTCTTAAGATCTGGAAGATATTCTGTAAAGATCCTTTCTTTCAGAAGATCTAAAAGATTCTCCTTGGTGGCAAGAGACAGGAGCAGAGGAAATGGTTCCAAGCTACCCCAAGGAAGGCTCAGGCTGGATCTCAGGGAATATTTCTTCACTGGAAGGGATCTCAGCCATTGGAAGAGGCTGCCCAGGGCAGTGCTGGAGTCACCATCCCTGGGGGTGTGCCAGCCTGTTGCTTAGGGACATGGTTTGGTGGTGACCCTGCAGTGCTGGGTGGAGGGTTGGACTGGATGAGCTTGGAGGTCTCTTCTGAGATTCTGTGGTTTCCAAGAACCTCCTTTCTTAGGAAGATCCCCAAAGCCCTTTTTACATGAGTCACTAAACAGTTGGTGGCTGGAACAGCAAGGGGCCATTGACTTCAACTGGTGGTGATCTTTTGTCACTCATAAGATTAAGGAAAAGAAGAACTGATGAGATCTGAACCTACTCAGATTGTTTTGCTGCAGGCCAGTGACCCTCCCTGTAAGCCTGCACCCCCTGACAGCCTCAGGAGGAAGGCTGCTTTCAGAGCAAGGCAGCTGGATCCCTGCCCCAGCTGAAGTGACAGCTGCATGCTGTTTGTGCTTGCAGTCACATCACCCTGGGCTATGATTTCACCCAGCTCAGCAGGGCTGGGCTTGGTCAGTACCTGGATAAGGGATTTACAAACAGCCCACTGCAGGAAGTGGGTTTGGTGAGTCAGTAGCTTAGACTGAATAGTTGGGCAC
This sequence comes from Indicator maculatus, assembly GCA_013399975.1. Classification (NCBI taxonomy): domain Eukaryota; kingdom Metazoa; phylum Chordata; class Aves; order Piciformes; family Indicatoridae; genus Indicator; species Indicator maculatus. Next base: position 22,397 of record VXBD01003920.1, on the reverse strand, counting down.
CAGTGCCAAATGGGATGGAAACTCTGGGCTCTGGATGTGCCACCCTCTTGGTGCCACAGAAAATTGAAGTTCTTTAAGACTCCAAAGCCTTTTCCAAAAGCACCACAGCCCAGACTGCAAGTGCCTGGCCAAGGAATGTGCTGTCTGCCTCCAATTTATTTTTATGAGTGCCACATAGTTGCTTAACAGAGGTAAATTACCACCCAAAATATCTGCTAGACTGTGCAGGGTGGCAAAGCTCCTGCTTGCACAATTGACTTAAAGAGGACTGGTGTGCTCCAGACATGCTCTGCTCCTTCCAGCCATGGCAGCTGCTCTCATAAAAGGACATAGAATGGTAGGGGTTGGAAGGGACCTCCAGAGATCACCCAGTCCAACCTCTCTGTTAAAGCAGGGTCACCTGGATCACATTGCCCAGGATCACATCCAGGGGAGTTTTGAAAGTCTCCAGAGAAGGAGACTCCACAACCTCTCTGGGCAGCCTGCTCCAGGGCTCCAGCAGCCTCACAGAAAAGAAGTTTTTCCTTATATTGAGGTGGAACTTGGCATCCACAGAATCACAGAATCACAGAATTAACCAGGCTGGAAAAGACCTTTGAGATCATCAAGTCCAACTGATCACCCAACACCTTCTAATCAACTAAACCATGGCACTAAGTGCCTCATCCAGGCTTATTTTAAACACTTCCAGGGACAGTGACTCCACCACCTCTCTGGGCAGCACATCCCAAAGGCCAATCTCTCTTTCTGGGAAGAATTTCTTCCTAACATCCAACCTAAACTTCCCCCTGCACAGCTTGAGACTGTGTCCTCTTGTTCTGGTGCTGCTTGCCTGGGAGCAGAGCCCAACCCCCAGCTGGCTGCCACCTCCCTTCAGGTAGTTGTAGAGAGCAATGAGGTCTGCCCTGAGCCTCCTCTTCTCAGGCTGAACACCCCCAGCTCCCTCAGCCTCTCCTCACAGGGCTGAGTGAGGGAGTTAACAGAATACCTCCAGGGTGGATCCTATCAAGACCATTACTAAGCATTAAGAAATGCTGGAGGGAAGGTAGTTGGCTATTGACAACGTTTAGGAGGCATGAATATGGCAAAAGAGAAAAGGATGGAAATTTGAGAAGCAAAATATCACTGGCCAGAACAAAGAAGCTGAATGAAATGATTTAAAATTGGGAAGAGTCCCAAGCTGAAACTGTTCTGCTTTGTGGATTCAGAAGATGTCTCCTCAAGGCATACTGCACACAGGTCCAGTTTGTATCCACTGCCTCTTGTCCTGTGACAGGATTCCGCTGAGACAGCACTTCCCTGACACTGCATCCTGAGCTGCTTGTGACAATGCTGGGGCTGAGGAGAGAGCATTTTTCCCACTTTCAAATGCACAGAATAAATGCTGGCTTTCTGGATACCTTATCCCCAGATTAGCTCTGGAGCTGTGTGGTCAATCTGCTGGTGAGATGTTAGCAGGCACTGGGTTGCCACTGACTGCTTACTGGAGTCTGGAAAGTGTTGGGATAAAAGAGATCTTCACTGTCTCTTCCCTTGGGCTTGATAGCTCAAAAAAGACTTTGAACACTTCTCTCTCCAGCCTCTTGCTCCCCCAAACTAACCCCACCATGTACACACCTTACAGATTCAGCAGGGGCTTCTCACTAGGAAGGGCTTCTTGTGTAAGGGCACTGGCAGGGCTGAGACCTGAATATTTAATGTTCACTTCCATAAGTTATAGGAACGTAAAGTTTATAAGTGAAAAAGCAACATTACATGACAGAGAATTCCTTGTAGGGATTGGGAAAACATTACTTGAATGGTCTCAGCCTTGGAACTCAGGAGGGCAACAAAGCTGGGGAAGGGTCTGGAGAAGAGAGCTGGGGAGGAGCAGCTGAGGGAGCTGGGGGTGGTTAGTGTGGAGAGGAGGAGGCTGAGGGAGACCTCATTGCTCTCTACAGCTCCTGAGAGGAGGCTGCAGTCAGGTGGGGGTTGGGCTCTGCTCCCTAGTTTGAGGTGGCAGAAGGAGAGGAAATGGCCTGGAAAGTGCCAGGGGAGGGTTAGGTTGGAGATGAGGAAAACTCTTTGCTTCCAGAGTGGTCAGGGATTGGAAGAGGCTGCCCAGGGAGGTGCTGGAGTCCCCATTCCTGGAGGGGTTCCAGAAACCTGTGGCCATGGTACCTGGGGCCATGGTTTAGTGCCCACGGTGGGGTTGTGGTGATGTTGGACTGGATGAGCTTGAAGGGTTTTTCTAACCCAAACAATTCTATGATCCTCTGCTCCTTGACAGCTTTTAGAATACCCACAGCACAGAAATCATTACTGCACTCTCAGCCTGCCTTTGCTGTCCTTCCCAGAGCAGGCAGGGTCATTGTTTGAAGTACTGCATCCTCTCTGCTTTCAGATCTAATCTGCAATGAAGGTACCCTACAGATGAGTGCTCTTTCAAATCAAGCCTCTTATTAAATGCTTCTCCAAAGTGTCCCTGCCCATGGCAGGGGGGTTGGACCTGGATGATTCTTGAGGTCCCTTCCAACCCTGACAATCCTTTGAATTAGGAAGAAATCACAAGTTGTCACCTGTAGCTCCAGTCAGGAACAGTCACATCAGTGTTCTCTTCCAATTCATGCAATGATCACATAAAATCTTCTGCAGAAGAGGCTTGGGGAGGTGAGACAACCCCCATGGAGCAGGCTTTGACTTGCCCTTCTGGTGCAGGTATGCACAAACATTCATGTCTACAAGTATTCATTAGAGAGAGTTTACAACATACCTCCCCGTAGCTATCCAAAGCTGCTCAGTGCTCCCACCAGCACCTTCAGATAACCCTAGTGCCCCCCACACTCCTGCCAGGGCCACCTGGCTCTCTGTCCTCATGCCTGGCTGGGCAGCGCTGTGAGGACACAGCAGCTGCTGGTTCAGGAAGGCTCTGCTGGAATATCCTACCCTGGATAGGAACAGGAGGCAGCAGCAGTGAATTGCTGACCTTGAGGCTTGCTAGAGAATGATGCCTCCAAGTGAGCCAAAGGATGTAACCTGAAGCATTTTTTTTTATGCTTTTCTGAGCAAGAGCAGAATTTGTTGCAACTAATTTGCTGATGACAACAATTTCTCATTTAGCTCAGCTGAGACAGCAGGGCTGGGCCCTGGCAAGGTATCAAAGAAGACTGCAAGAGAGCTATCACTATGCTCCCTGCCAGAGTGAGCCGGATAGGAGAGCCTGCTGTGCTTCTGGGAGGGGAAAACGCCTTGGAATGTTGTTCTTGGTGTCAGCCTACCTCTCTGCTCAGGTCTTCAGACTGTTGTTAAGAGCTGGTCCACTTCAGTGATTCACAGAATCACAGAATGGGTTGGGTTGAAAAGGATCTTAAAGCTCAGCCAGTTCCAACCCTCTGCCATGGGCAGGGACACCTCCCACCAGCCCAGCTTGCTCAAGACCTCATCCAACCTGGCTTTCAACACTTCCAGGCTTGGAGCCTTTAACTTCTCTGGGCAGCCTGGCCCAGTGCCTCAGCACCCTCATGGGCAAGAATTGCCTCCTGATGGCTCATCTCAATCCAGCTTCTTCCAGTCTGAAGCCATCACCTCTTGTTCTGTCACTCCATGCCTTTGTCAAAAGTCCCTCTCCAGCAATCCTGTAGCCCCCTTCAGGTACTGGAAGGCTGCTCTGAGGTCTCCCTGCAGCCTTCTCTTCTCCAGGCTGAGCAGCCCCAACTCTCTCAGCCTGTCCCCACAGGGAAGGTTCTCCAGCCTCTGATCATCTCTGTGGCCTCCTCTGGACTTCTTCTAACAGCTCCAGGTCTTTCTTGTGCTGGGGGCTCCAGAGCTGCCCCAGCACTGCAGGAGGGGTCTCAGCAGAGCACAGCAGAGGGGCAGAATCCCCTCCCTGCCCCTGCTGCCCTCACTGCTGGGGATCAGTCCAGGACTGGGCTGGCTCTGGGCTGGCAGCGCTTGGTGCTGGCTCCTGTTGAGCTGCTCCTCACCCAGCACCCCAAGAAGGGAGGTCAGCTTTGTGAACTCCTGGGTGAGGAGAGTTTTCCCTGGGTGCTATGATGCTGTAAGAATGTTGTAAGGAAGCACAAGAGAAGAATGAATTGTCAGGAAATGCCAACATCCCCTTCTCAGAGAGTAGGAGGCAGCGAAAGGCAACACAAAGAGAAAGCAGCAGAAGCAGCTGAGAGCATTGCAGTGGAATGGGTACCCTGGCAGGAGACTGCAGAAAAGGTCACAACCTTTCTTTCTGTCAAGTTCAAAGAAGTGCTGCTTACAGGTAGGCCTCTGCAGTACTCTGATACAGGAGTGATTGGTTGCTACTCCTTTCAGGAAAGACTGCCAGAGACTGAAGTATTGATGTCCCTTGTCACTGGATTCTCCTCTTGGCTGCTGTCTGGATCATGAAGCACTGCAGCTGATCCTCTTAGTTAGAGAGCTTTAGGAAAGCTTTCCCTTCCTGTGGGCATTGCTCCTGGCAGAAGAGTCAGGGTTTGCTAACAAGAGGCTGCCAAAGCAGGAAGCAAGAAGTGGCACTGCTGTAATTGCTTGGGGTCTGAACAGTAAATGCTGCTCTGCTCTGGGTCTGCTTTGGCAGATGAGCTGTGATGAGCCACAGGCTTCCTCTGCAGGGACATGGAAGCAGGGCTCAGCAGCAGCTTCATGGTTGGCTCCACTGACAGCAGTGTGGCCAACAGGTTCTCTTCCCCCTCTGTTCTGCCCTGGTGAAGCCACGCCTGGAGTATTGTGTCCAGCTCTGGGCTCCCCAGTTCAAGAGGGACAGGGATCTGCTGGAGAGAGTCCAAGGGAGGGCTGCAAGGGTGATTGAGGGACCTGGAACCTCTGTGTGATGAGGAGAGGCTGAGAGCCCCAGGGCTGTTTAGTCTGGAGAGGAGAAGGCTGAGAGGAGTCTGATCAAGGTAAGTATCTGAGGGGTGGGGGTCAAGAAGGGGCCAGGCTCAGTTCAGTGGTGATCTGTGACAGGACAAGGAGCAATGGACACAAACTGGAACCCAGGAGGTTCCACCTCAACATGAGGAGAAACTTCTTTGGTGTGAGGGTGCTGGAGCCCTGGAGCAGGCTGCCCAGAGAGGTTGTGGAGTCTCCTTCTCTGGAGACTTTCCAAGGCTGCCTGGACATGTTCCTGTGTGATTTGCTCTGTGTGACTCTTATTTAGCAGGGGCTTGGACTCAATGATCTTTAGAGGTCACTTCCAACCTCCACCATTCTGTGGTTCTGTGAAAGCCATCAGTGGCAGCATAGCTGAGGGGAGGCATGCTCAGAGCTTTCCAACCCAGGAAAAGGATCAAGTTTTTGGATCTGAGCTCTTGCTGGATGTGATGTGAACACTGGTCAGGCCTTCAGGTCCTGTGTGATGGCCTTACAGCCACGCTGGAAGTGCATGGCTGGCTAAGCCTCCAGAAGACCTTTTCCTCATTCCCAACTTGTTTATCACTGAAGAGAGAGGGGGAAAAAAAAAAGAGGAGAAAAAAACCCAACCCAAACAAAAACCCAACCCAAAGTGAAAAAACTTCAGCACAAAACAAAGAGAGAAAAGGAAGTTGAGATTGAACCTTGCCTCCTGTGTTAGATTTATTTCCCCCCCAGGAGAGCTGCATGACTAAACCAGAAAGCCTTCACCTGCCCAGCACAGCTTTGGGAGGGCTCTTTGTCAGATGATGCCAGCTGAGTTTCTTCCTGCTGTGCATGCCCCATGCTGTTCTCAGTGCTCTGTGAGCTGCCATGCTCAGCTCCAGCCTGCTGCCCAGCACCACACAGCTGCTCACACACTGACCCCCAGCCCCTCTGGGATGGGCAGGAGAACCAGGATGCACCAAGAAGAGTGTAGCCAGTAGGGCAAGAGAGGTTTCCTCTCCCTCTACACTGCACTGGTGAGGCTTCACCTGGAGTGCTGGGTCCAGTTCTGAGCTCCCCAGCTCAAGAAGGACAAAGAGAGTCCAGCTCAGGGCCACTGAGATGCTGAGGGCACTGAACAGCTCTCATGGGAGGAGAGGCTGAGAGCTGGGGGTGGTTAGCCTGAAGAAGAGGAGGCTGAGAGCTGGGGGTGGTTAGCCTGAAGAAGAGGAGGCTGAGAGCTGGGGGTGGTTAGCCTGAAGAAGAGGAGGCTGAGAGCTGGGGGTGGTTAGCCTGAAGAAGAGGAGGCTGAGAGCTGGGGGTGGTTAGCCTGAAGAAGAGGAGGCTGAGAGCTGGGGGTGGTTAGCCTGAAGAAGAGGAGGCTGAGAGCTGGGGGTGGTTAGCCTGAAGAAGAGGAGGCTGAGAGCTGGGGGTGGTTAGCCTGAAGAAGAGGAGGCTGAGAGCTGGGGGTGGTTAGCCTGAAGAAGAGGAGGCTGAGAGCTGGGGGTGGTTAGCCTGAAGAAGAGGAGGCTGAGAGCTGGGGGTGGTTAGCCTGAAGAAGAGGAGGCTGAGAGCTGGGGGTGGTTAGCCTGAAGAAGAGGAGGCTGAGAGCTGGGGGTGGTTAGCCTGAAGAAGAGGAGGCTGAGAGCTGGGGGTGGTTAGCCTGAAGAAGAGGAGGCTGAGAGCTGGGGGTGGTTAGCCTGAAGAAGAGGAGGCTGAGAGCTGGGGGTGGTTAGCCTGAAGAAGAGGAGGCTGAGAGCTGGGGGTGGTTAGCCTGAAGAAGAGGAGGCTGAGAGATGGGGGTGGTTAGCCTGGAGAAGAGGAGGCTGAGAGCTGGGGGTGGTTAGCCTGGAGAAGAGGAGGCTGAGAAGGGATCTGATCAGTGCTTACAAATATCTAAGGGGTGGGGGTCAGGAGGATGAGGCCAGACTCTCCTCAGTGGTGCCCAGTGACAGGACAAGAGGTAGTGAACATAGACTTGACATAGGAGGTTCCATCTAAACAACTTTACTGTGAGGGTGGCAGAGCCCTGGAGCAGGCTGCCCAGAGGGGTGGTGGAGTCTCCTTCTCTGGATAGGACAAGCAGCAATGGTTTGTAATGAGAGCAGAGCAGACTGAGATTGGATGTGAGGAACAAATTCTGCACCATGAGGATGGTGGAACACTGGGACAGGTTGCCCAGGGAGGTGTTTAAGGCTCCATCCCTGGAGATATTCAAGGTGAGGCTGGACAGGGCTCTGGGCAACCTGATCCAGTTGGGGATGTCCCTGCTGACTGCAGGGGGTTGGACTGGGAGAGCTTTGAAGGTCCCTTCCAACCCAGCCCATTCTATGATTCCATGACTCTCCTACCATCCCTTGTGCAAGCTCTCCCAGTGCTTTCTTCTGTAGGACATAAATCCTATTTCAGCAGGAGCTGTTTGAAAGTAGAATGATTGGAATTTGCTCTAGAGTAATGGAAATGGATCTCAAATCAGCAATGTGGTTTTCTTCTTGCAGAATCATAGAATTGTTTGGGTTGGACAAGATCTCCAAGCTGATCCAGTCCAACATCAACCCAACCCCACCACGGCCACCAAACTGTGGCCCAAGTGCCATGGCCACAGGTTTCTGGAACCCCTCCAGGGATGGGGACTCCACCACCTCCCTGGGCAGCCTGTGCCAGTCCCTGACCACTCTTGCAGCAAAGACATTTTTCCTCATCTCCAACCTAACCCTCCCCTGGCACAATTCCAGGCCATTTCCTCTCCTTCTAGCACCTGAGACTAGGGAGCAGAGCCCAACCCCCACCTGACTGCAGCCTCCTCTCAGGAGCTGTAGAGAGCAATGAGGTCTCCCTCAGCCTCCTCTTCTCCACACTAAACACCCCCAGCTCCCTCAGCTGCTCCTCCCCAGCCCTCTTCTCCAGACCCTTCCCCAGCTTTGTTGCCATTCTCTGGACCTGCTCCAGCCTCTCAATGTCGTCTTGGAGTGAGGGGCCCAGAGCTGAACCCAGCACTCAAGGTATATCCTCACCAGTGCCCAGCACAGGGCACAATCTCTTCCTGACACCTGGTAAGGAGTGAGGTCACCCAAGCAGCATGTTTAAGAAACCAGCAATAAGCCTTTACCCAAGCAGCCTTTTCCCATTTGTGCTCTGGTTCAGCTTTTCCTGTGAGTGCTCTCCAGAATACTGCCCTTGTGGCAAAGGTTAGGCTGGTTGGAAGAGTCACAGCAGGGTGAACATGGCCCTTTTGTCTCTGCTCTCTGCACTGTTTGTGCCCCCAAGCTGGGGCTGACACTTGATACTGTGCTCAGCCAAAGGCTCTGGAGCATTGCTCTCTGTCTCAGATGAATGATGCTCTGAGTTGCACAGGCAGCAAACCAACCCCATCCCCACACACACAAGGGCTCAGGTGGGGTTCTGGCCAAAGAATGGAGGACTTGCTGTGACAGCACCTGAAAGACAGAAATATGTGTGCAGATGGCAGCAGGGCCTCGTTGGGACAAGTGAACAGCCTGAGCTGGTGTCACCTCCCCTGCCATGGGACCTGAGAGAATTTGGCTCCCAGTTCCTTCCTCCCTTCTGCATGGCTCTTTGTTCATTGTCTTTCAGCAGTGATTGATGCTTGAAATCCATCTGCTGCTGCTGCTGCTAGTGCCTACAGGATCACAGATCCCAGGATGTTAGGGGTTGGAAGGGACCTCTGGAGATCTTGCAGTCCAAGCCCTGCCAGAGCAGGACCATAGAATCCAGCACAGGTCACACAGGAACACATCCAGACGGGGCTGGAAAGGCTCCAGAGAAGGAGACTCCACAACCTCTCTGGGCAGCCTGTTCCAGGGCTCTGGGACCCTCACAGTGAAGAAGTTCCTCCTCATGTTGAGGTGGAACCTCCTGTGCTGCAGTTTCCATCCATTGCCTCTTGTCCTATCCCAGGGAGCAGCTGAGCAGAGCCTGTCCCTGTCCCCTCCCTCCTGACCCCAGCCCTCAACTATTGATAGACATTGATCAGATCCCTCTCAGCCTTCTCCTCTCCACACTAACCACCCCCAGGGCTCTCAGCCTCTCCTCCCCAGGCAGTCTCCAGTCCCTTCAGCATCCTTGCAGCCCTCCCTTGGACTCTCTCCAGCAGATCCCTGTCCCTCCTGACCTGGGGAGCCCAGAGCTGAATGCAACATTCCAGGTGTGGCCTCAGCAGGGCAGAGCAGAGGGGGAGGAGAGCTTTGGAATCCCTGCTCCAGAGATGTCTGCCTGTGGAGTGAGCAGCAGCAATGCCAGGGGAAAGCTCTAGAATCAGAGCAAAGCAACCTGAGCTTTAGGGCCACCTGAAAACCAGAAGGACAGAAGATCTGTGATGGGACAGCCCTTGGGGCTGGGCTGTGTGTGAGGGTTTGTCCCTGAGAGCGTGGCAGGTGGCTGATTTTGAGCAGCCTTTACCTTACTTGGGCAGCCTGATCTGGTGGAGGATGTCCCTGGGGCTGCAGAGGGGTAGGACTGGGTGAGCTTTGGAGGTCCTTCCAACCCAGACCAGTCTGGGATCCTCTGATCACTTTGAGGGATCACTCAGCTCAGCTGGGATGTCCATGCTTCCCTCAGGGAGGCCTCAGGGCTCAATAGCTAAGTACAAATTCAGGTATAGAATCCTTTAAAAATAACAATAGCAAAATAATAATAATAATAAACAATAACAAACTAATAACAATGGTAATAATCTAAGAACAACAACAAACAACAATAACAAAAAACTAATAACAATAAGTAATAATAATAACAAACTAATAATAACGATAACACAACAATAACAACAATAATAACAATAACAACGAACTAATAACAGCAACAATAAGTCATTATAATAACAACAAAGTAATAATAATGATAATAATATAACAATAACCACAACAAACAACAACAATAATAATAACAATAAGCTAACAATAATTAATAATAATAACAAGGTAATAATAATGATAATAATATAATAACAATAACAACAAACAACAACAATAACAACAATAACAACAAACTAATAACAACAATAAATAATAATAACAACAAAGTAATAATAATTATAATAATATAACAATAACAAACAACCACAATAATAATAACAATAACAACAAACTAATAACAACAACAATAAGTAATAATAATAAAAACAAAGTAATAATAATGATAATAATATAACAACAAACAACAATAATAATAACAACAATAACAACAAATTATTAACAACAACAATAAGTAATAATAATAAAAACAAAGTAATAATAATTATAATAATATAACAACAACCAACAATAACAACAACAATAATTATTAATAATAATAACAAAGTAATAATAATGATAATATAACAACAAACAACAATAATAATAACAACAATAACAACAAATTATTAACAACAACAATAAGTAATAATAATAATAATAATAATAATAATAATAATATAATCCTAATTCTAGGTGAGGGAAAAGAAAACCCAAAGAGGTCAAAATGGCCATTTTTAGGTGAATGTTTGGGTCACAGCAGGAGGAAGAAGGCTTTGCCTCTGCAAGGTCAGACTGGAAGGCTTCCAGAGAAATTCCAAAGCTACAAATGCTGAAGTGTGTTTCTGTTTCTCCTCTGTGTGACCTGCCCCAGGAGGTCCTGCTCTCTATAGATTGTTTATCAATAAACTGTATGGATTATTTACTAACAAAGTGGGCAGGTTATTTACTAACTAATGGCACAGCAATGTGCCCTTGTGGCCAAGAGAGCCAAAGGGATCCTGGGGTGCAGCAGGAAGAGTGTGGCCAGCAGGGCTGGGGAGGTTCTGCTCCCCCTCTGCTCTGCCCTGCTGAGACCACACCTGGAGTACTGTGTCCAGTTCTGGGCTCCCCAACAGAGGAAGGAAATGGAACTGATGGAGAATCATAGAACCACAGAATCAACCAGGTTGGAAGAGACCTCAGAGATCACCAAGTCCAACCTATCACCCAGCACCTCCTGACAACTAACCCATGGCTCCAAGTGCCACATCCAAGCTTTTTTTGAACACTTCCAGGGACGGCAACTCCACCACCTCCCTGGGCAGCACATCCCATGGCCAATTACTCTTTCTGTGAAGAACTTTCTCCTCACCTCGAGACTAAACTTCCCCCTGCACAGCTTGAGACTGTGTCCTCTTGTTCTGGTGCTGCTTGCCTGGGAGCAGAGCCCAACCCCCACCTGGCTGCCACCTCCCTTCAGGTAGTTGTAGAGAGCAATGAGGTCTGCCCTGAGCCTCCTCTTCTCCAGGCTGAACACCCCCAGCTCCCTCAGCCTCTCCTCA
>VXBD01003917.1:2066-34111 GCA_013399975.1 Indicator maculatus | reverse complement strand
AGCCAAAGCTGTCTCTGAGCCTCACATTGGTCACCAGGAACAGCCTGGATTGCTGGTGCCTTGCTGTGTTGTCCTTACAGCAGACGTCAGGGTGGTTGAAATCACCCATGAGGACCTAATAGCGCACCTAAACCTTCCCTGGTGCAACTTGAATCTATCTCTTCTTGTTCCTATCACTTTTTACTAGGGAGGAGAGACTAACTCCCACTGTGCCACAACCTCATTTCAGGCAGTACATATCCAGAAGGTTTCCCCTTAATTAACCCTCATGAAGCTAACTTATGGGATCATGAGGAAAAATCCAGTGTGGACAGGTATTGGAGACCCCTCTAGGAGCTGTGCCCTAGAATGAAATCAATGTAGACTGGCAGGTCAATCTCCAGGATGGCTGGGTACTTCTTACTTCACAGACGTGTCTTCCCTGGTTCAAACAAGCCAGGAAACATCACAACGCTGTGGAAGTTTTCCCTTTCTTATACAGGCCTAATAGGAAATGCTTATTTGCGACAAGAAAACAGTTTTCCAGGAGTGAATTCCCTGATCCTGGAGTAGGAAGATTTATGGCAAGGAGCATGCATGGGAAGGATCTGTCTTTATCCCTATTTTCAAGGCCTGAAGGCAAGAGGCAAAGCTGAGCAGGGTGTTATCTCCAGAAAACACCCCCACATTGTGTCACCTCAGCTAATTGATGGTTTTGTGGCACATCCTCCCTTGTTAACAGAACACACAAAGCCAATTAAATGCTTGATTGGATGAAGTGGTCACAGTCAAGTGAGCATTTGCCAGCCAGTCAGGGCTCCAAATTTCCAAATATCGTTAAGGTGTTAATCCCTTCCTCAGAGATTAAGCCTTCAACCTATTCCTGCTATTTCTGTTGAGATACAGAAATCTCTGTGCGTATAGAGAGAGCAAAAAGAGCACTGAAATGATCAGTGCTTGCCCTGCTCCAGCCCCAGCACATCTCACTGCATCTTCCAGGTGGTTCAGATGGACCAGAACAGGGCAGTGTGTGCTGCTTCAAAGAGAAGACTAAAGATATTGCAGAAGAGACAGCTTTAGAGGATGATTCCCTATGCTTTCTGCCCCCTTTTCCAGTGAAGAGTGATGTCAGACAGGGAAAGCTGATCAGCACCTCCTTAATTGATCTCCCTTTTCCAGGACTGCTGAAGATTTCTTTGAAGTACAGATTTTGGTGAACTTCCAAAGCAGCACTGAGAGTTGCAATACCTTCCCAGCCTAAGAGAGGTGGGAAGGTGATTTCCCCACTGATGCAGGAAGAAGGAGGAATAAAGGTCATTTAATAGATGTGGCTTCCTTCCTTGGGTGACTGGACTGAGACTTGCAGCCATTTACATCCTTAAATGCTTAAAGCCAATACAGAAGCTCCAGGGCTTGGTCCCCATATGACATTTTCGAGCCAGGAAAAGATGTCATGTAGCTGATTATGCACAGTGGACTAGGCTCACCCATGGTTAGTGTCTCATTAGTAGCTGAATTATCAATGGTAAATTGTGATGGTTTATTTATAGACTGATTAAGGTTGGAAAAGACCTCTAAGATCATTAAGTCCAACCTTTAACCTAACACCACCATGGCCATTAAACCATGTCCCAGAGTGCCATGGACACAGGTTTCTTGAATCCCTCGAGGCACTGAGTGTCTCCACCACCTCCCTGGGCAGCCCATTCCAGTGCCTGACCACTTTTGCAGCAAAGATATTTTTCCTAATCTCCAACCTAAACCTCCTCTGGCACGATTTCAGGCCATTTCCTCTTGTCCTGTCACTAGCTACTTGATAGAAGAGACCAACACCCACCTCACTACAACCTCCTTTCAGGGAGTTGTAAAGAGTGAGAATGTCTCTCCTCAGATGAAAATAAATACAGAATGTCAGAATGCAATCCCAAACACACCTTGAAACCTTACCCCTGAGAGAGAAATCTGCTGAGCCTTAGCACCAACAAAGCCACTGGTCAATGTGGGGAGGTTGGCTGCAATGCATTAGTGAAGACAAGCAAAGAGAAGACCTCTCTGTGTAAGGCTGGGCACTGGGGAAAAACCATTCTGTCCCCTCCACTTCCTCTTTCTCCTATAGATGTAATATTTGTAGGCTGTGGGGATGTAAAGTCTAGCATACAGCTGTACATTTAGGTAGGAGATGAGGGAAAAATTCATCCCCCAAAGGGTTGTCAAGGCCTGGAACAGACTGGAAGTGGTCGAGTCCCCATTCCTGGAGGGATTTCAAAGCCGAGGTGATGTGGTGCTGAGGTTAAGCATTGGACTTAGTAGAGTTAATGGTTGAACTTGATGATCTTAAAGGTCTTTTCCAACCAAAAGGATTCCATGATTCTATGTTTACTGTGCTCTTTCACCTGCATGTGTAATTCAGCCATTCTGATCCAGGTGAGAGCTGGTGCTCTAGAAGATAGTACTAGCCTTGAATCATCTTACTAGTGCTGGGTAGGAACACAGCCTGTCTAGAAAACTGATGTCTTTGCAGAATTTCTTTGCTGGGTGGCAGCGTTTGTGGTGGGGTGAAGGTGGAGGAGTTTCCTTGTGTCTCTCACTTTGATGAATGTGTGCTGGAGAGCAGAAACATGAGAGGTGTCAGGAATGATGGAGTGAAGCTGAAGGCTCTGATAAATGAGCTCCTGAAAGTCCTGCTGCAGCTATTTAAGATGTTACCATCCCACTGCTCGCCTCTGCCAGGGACACCTCCCTGTCACAAAGTGCAGGGAGCAGAGGACCTACTCCCACATAGATTCTGGAGCTCACTGGTCTATGTTAGCTTAGCCATCAGAGGAGCACAAAGTGGAAGGTGAAGGGTTATAGACACATCTGTCCTACTGTCCTAGTTCATAGGCAGTGAATTGCTTTGGGAATGAAGCAACATCTTCAGCTGCTGTAGATATTTGCTCGGGGAGGGCATCACAACCTTGACAGTGAACATCATGAGCCTAGAAGCTGTAACTCTCCTTTTCCTTCTCCCTTCCAGCTGACTGCATTAGAGAGGCAAGTGTTTGATTTCCTGGGATACCAGTGGGCCCCTATCCTAGCAAACTTCCTCCACATTATCATCGTCATCCTCGGCCTGTTTGGCACTATCCAGTACCGACCTCGCTACATAGTGGTGGTAAGTAACATCTGCTTTCTTCAGAGCCATCCCAAGCCTCTCCCAGCCTTTGCTCTGCTGGGAGGTAGCCAGTGATGAGGAGCTGAGAAAAGCCCTTGCGAAACTGGGCAGGAGCCTTGTAAAGGGTTTTAGCAGGAGGTGCTGTACTCAGAACACATTGTTCAGGGGGCTGCACCTTTCCTGGGCTTACACCGAACTTGAAAGATTACAAATAATCAAGTTGGATATTCCAGCTCAAACTTGATGGGACTCTGAGCAAGATGTCCCTGGGGCTTACTGCAGGAGAGTTGGACAAGATGACCTTGGGCAAGGATCTCTTCCAACCCAATACATTCTAGGGTTCTGTGATTATTACTGGTACCAAAGTGATACCGAGACACTGCACAGCAGAGAGGGAGAGAGAGAGATGCTGAACAAAGGCACAGCAGAAACTCTTCCACTGCTTCCAAACTTCTGCCCCTGCATCTCTAACCAGGCAAAGGACATCTGCATGTGATAAAGAGAGGAAGGGAAGGCAACTGCAGTGCTGACTCAGGACATTTAACTGCCCCCGGCTACATCACGTGTATATAAACTAATTCCAGTGACTCCCTAATGGTTATTACTTGTCTCTCTCCTCCCCTTTCCCTTCTAGTATGCCATCTGGACTGCAATTTGGGTCACCTGGAACATCTTCATCATCTGCTTTTACTTAGAAGTAGGAGGGCTCTCAAAGGTGAGTAGAGCTTTATAGGTGAGTGCCCACCAGCCTTTGCCTCAAAGGGGATGGAGCTTAGTTGGGGGATAAGGGTGGAGGGGATCCAGATGAGTGGTAGTGGGCTGCTGGGGAGCAGATTCTGCTCTCTTGCCTATGGAGGGAGATGTCTTACTACGGATTGGTGGAGGTAATGCTGATTTTTGGGGCCTTTTGCTGATCAATGTAGGTTCTGGCTGGAATAAACCCCACCCTCACAGTGGGCAGAGTGTTTGCTTTTTACAGGTGAGAGCTAGCCTGGCAGCAGAACCATGCTGAGGGCAGGTGAGGTCTGAGGGTTAATCCCCAGCCATGCTGCAGAGGTGGCTGAGGAAGGCTGTGAGCTAAATAGATTACAGCAGATCCTCTTGTGGTCTGCTAACACCTTGGGAAGGAGGTGAGTCAGGAGAAGGTTCTTCTGCAGCACCTAGTGTGATCTCCTGGCCAGCTTGGCTCAGGGAAGAGCTGCAGCAGGGACTGGTCTGGCTGACTTGAACCAGGGACTTTGCTCTAACTCTACAGCTGACCAGATCTTGGTATTTCTTTGTCTCCCAGTTCTGCTGAAGACCTAGTGCCCTTCAGCAGTAGGGATAGGTACCTGGTCACTGCCACACCAGACAAAACATTTCCCTTTGCACCTTTTGGGGGAGGCTCTTCTCCCTGCTCTGGGAAGGCTGGTGCATGTCCTCTGGATGTAGCATCAGAGGTAGTGTGGTTTCCCTGTTTTAATCCTTCCTTCTTAAATACAGTGGTAGTTATTCATGGCTATTGGCCAGAGGTGTTGTGAATTACTGTGTGAAGCCCTTTGAAGACTAGATGAGCTGGGAGCTGCTCTCTGCTTAATGAGAGGTGAATCAGAAATAATAAAAATGAGAGGTAGGTCCTAAATTAAGGCCAGGCTGTAAGCAATGAATTGCTAAGTGTTGCTGTAGTTTATCAGGCTCAGAGTGATGATGGGATACAGGTTCATTTCAGAGCACTCTATATCTGGCCTAAATTTTCACGTCATACATCTGAGATGCAGCCGTAATTGGAACTGCACTACAGTGTTTTTTATCAGACCTATAGCAAGCCACGAGTGACAGCATAAATCCTTTACAGATAAGAAAATGTAACTTCCTAATTCTTCAGTTCATCTCCATTCCCCCTCTCAATTAGCCACAGAAACTTTGAGAAAGTTCTTGCCCAAAACAGTGATTACTCATGGTCTGAAAGCTTAGCCTGAGATGATCTTAATGTTGGTTTCGAGCAACTTTTAAAAAAAAAAAAAAAGTTTTATGTAACTATTTAAATGTTCTGCAGAGGGTATGTTGCCTTGATAAAGTGCTCTGGGAGCATCTCTAATAGCCAGTGTTTGTGCCCAGCCAACTGATTACTTGTGTTTACTAATCCCAACTTGCCCTGCAACACACTGGGTTGCTGTTCTGCAATTCAAACAGCGCAGCAAACTCCACTTTAGGAGCTTTGTCTTCTAATCTTGCTCTGTGCTGTGGTTCATTTTAGCAAAGCCAGCAGACAGAACCTTTATTTAGCCTGCAGGATGACACTTGGAATTGGAGACTTTCTTCTTACTGAACTGAGCTGCAGTGTTATCGACTCAGTGGACTCCTCGCTAGAGCAGCAATGAGAAATTCATGCTGGTAGTTTGGTGGTAAAATAGTTTAGAGTCTTCCCTCTGTTCTTGAGTTGCTGCAATTAAAAAAGGCTGTCTTGTAAGAAAACCTCATGTTGCTGCTTTCTTTCCTCCTTGTCCCCTTAAACTGACGTTATCTGGGTCTTTGTAATGACAAAACCTCACTTCCACTTGACAGCAAAAGATATGCTTGAAGCTGGAATGAAGGCTTCTGTAGGACAGTGCAGCGCTGTGCGGCCTGGAATCAAACAGTGTTGCTCTCCTGGTGCATCTGTGGAAACCTAATCCAAAGCCAACTGAGACTTACTGATCTTGGTCTTGAGTTCAAACTCTAGAAGGACATCTGGGCTTGGATGAGTGAGTGTTAGACAGGCTCTTGGAGGGGGCAAGGACGGGGCAGTATCAGCCAGGGGTTTATGGCGGCAGTGCTGTAGAGGAGCGGGTTACCTGTGTGCCCTCCCTGAAGTCCAGGTGAAGCTGTACTTTATTGCCTAGTAAGTCAAAGCTTGTGATTAGCCTGGCAGTAAGCAGGTAGATCACAAATATTAGAAGAGCAGCTTTGGTGGCATATGGCTGATGGAGCTGGCTAGGTAAAAGCCAACTCATTAACTGCTAGACTAAGCATGAATATGCTGGGGAGTGTTTCTGACAGGGCTGTGCTCCTGTGAGTCCCTCAAGGGGCTGATAGCTCTGAGGAAGGTCTTCAGGTGCTATTTGTCTGATTCCTGGTGAGGCTGGGGGGAGAGAACTGAGGAAGTAGGAGAGGAGTGTTCCTACCAGGGCTGTGCTCACTGTATTCCTGACAAGGGCAGCCTGCCAGGGAGATCTCTGTCAATAGCTAGCTAGTGAATGATGATAAAATGCAGAAAGGGCACTGAGCTAGAAAGAATGGTGTTTATTAACTTGTTGGCTGGTAATGACAGCCCAGTGCAACTGAGACAGGTGATAACTCACGTGGAGTGAGAAGAGGGTGAAGGAATCCAAGTGTTGCTGTTGTAACTAGTTTAGGAAAAGCCCAGAGTTGAAAAAATGAGGCAGAGGAAATGGTTCTTTGTGCACTTACTGCGAACAGCTCTTTGTGCCCTGGTGCCTAGAGCTGATTTCACAGTGGTGAGGGAGTACAGGATATGAGCAGGGCATTGCTGTGCAGTACAGGGCTGAGGGGAGCAGGGACACTTGTCCTTCTTCCCCGACTTGTTTTGGGTGCCCAGCTGATCTAAAGAACCAGGGGCACCATCACCACGCGAGATAAGGTCCCCTGTGAACCCATAAGCGATTTGGCAAAAGGGTTAAGAGATTATCTTAATTATAAATTTTGGGACATGAATAGAATGTGAGCTGGTAGAATCACAGAGTCATAGAATCAGTCAGGGTTGGAAGGGACCACAAGGATCATCTAGTTCCAACCCCCCTGCCATGGGCAGGAACACCTCACACTACATCAGGCTGGCCAGAGCCTCATCCAGCCTGGCTGCAAACACCTCCAGGGATGGGGCCCCAACCACCTCCCTGGACAACCCATTCCAGGCTCTCACCACTCTCATGGGGAAGAACTTCTTCCTCAAGTCCAGCCTGAATCTCCCCACTTCCAGCTTTGTTCCATTCCCCCTTGTCCTATCACTACCTGATATCCTAAAAAGTCCCTCCCCAGCTTTCTTGTAGCCCCCTTCAGATACTGGAAGGCCACAATAAGGTCATCTTGGAGCTTTCTCTTCTCCAGACTGAACAGCCCCAACTCTTTCAGTCTGGCCTCATAGGAGAGGTGCTCCAGCCCTCTGCTCATCCTGGTGGCCCTTCTCTGGACACGTTCCAGCATGTGCATGGTCGTTGAACTGCATTTTGGGGACTGGCAGTTCACTTTACCAAGAAGTTAC
Organism: Indicator maculatus; assembly: GCA_013399975.1. NCBI lineage: Eukaryota > Metazoa > Chordata > Aves > Piciformes > Indicatoridae > Indicator > Indicator maculatus. The sequence continues at coordinate 26,738 of VXBD01003917.1, read as the reverse complement.
TTCACTGTTGTCTCTTTTCTCTGTTGTGTTGTCTGCCAACCACTTATCACTCTCCCTTTTCTCCTGTCTTTAACATTTCCTGAAGTGCTCCTTTATCTTCCAGGTTCCTCTAGCAGTGCTTGCTCTCTCCTGGTCATGGAAACCCTGTGAGTAGCTGTTCTGGTCAGCCCTGCTCAGGGCAGTTATAAATATTTGCTGTCTGCCTCCTAACCACTAGTAACCTAACTACCCTGAGCTATCAAAAGGGAAGATGCTCTTTTCTGCTCTGTGAATCTGTTATCTGCTTCTTGGAGGAGCTAAGCTGGCCTCATTTCTGTCTTTTTATCCTGTTACTTTTTATCTTGCAATCTTAGTAGGAATCAGAGTGTGAAATACGGCAAGAGAGCTTCATTAGATGTCCAGACACAAACGGATCACAGTGTGTCTAAGAAAGCACTTCCCTTGTTGCTGCAGGGGCTTCCCTAAGCGTGCAGACTACACCAGCTTTCCTCTAAGTGCTTTGCCAATGAGCAGGCAAGAAATAGAACAGTCTGGGTTTTAAAGGTTGCTTCTCAGCTCTGACAGTGAGATGATGTACCTCTAAGCAGCTTTTGGCAGCTTTGCCTTGCTAGCTTGCTCTGCTCGTGCTTCTGAGCACACTTGCAGTATCTGGGGGAAATGCAGCCTCTCCAACAGTGCTGTTCCACTCCTCTGTGGTGAGGCTCACAGTCCAGTCCCAGTCTGGTGTTCCCTCTCTAGTCTATTCCTGTCCCATATCCATCTTCTCTCTTTGTCCAACCATTTGGTTAGGTGACTTGTTGGGGCTGCCCCTGAAGTTTCTAGACTGTGATGGAAACAACAGGTTAGGCTTCTCTCTGTCTACTCAAGTGTGAGACACAGTCCCTCCTGCAGCCCCCCAGCCTGAGTTAATTATAAAAACCCTGCTGGTAAGACATACGAGCATCTGTCTGTCCAGCTGCTATGCTGACTGACTGCTCATAATATACTTCAGGAACATTCAGCATTCAGAGAGATTTGAGGAACTGGTGTTCATTTCAATGTGTCTTTTTCCTCTGGAATTGTTCATTTTGGAATGGTGATTTCTATTTTTCACTCTTTGTTTATATTCTTTCTTGTCTAGTGAGTGCTTTGATCTGGATCCAGAGCTGTTGTGGTGGTCTTAATCTCATCTTGAAATGGAAGCAGCCCTGATTAGTCAACTGGGGGTGTATGGGGGTGTTATTTGTATGCCAGAGAATCTGGATGGCATTCTGGGAGAAATGTAAGGAAGATGGATAAATGCACATGTAATTCCAACTGTTCCTCAGCTCCATCTAAATATAGAACTTGGAAGCTTAGGATCTGGCCTTTAAATGAGGTAGCATTGTCAAGAACCTGCTGAGAGACCCTGAAAGCGCTTCTTTGTTGTGCAGGGTGATGAAGCTATTCAGCATGCATGACTAAAAGACAAAGATGAGATTTCTTATTTTGATAAGGAATGTTTCCAACTGGAAAAATTTAGAATTATTCTGTTGTGGAGCTCTGGGGGTTCCCACACAGTCTTCAGTTTGTTTCCAGAGCCATTATAGTGTTGGTTTGCTTGGTAATTAAGGAAATCTTGGGGGAAGTAGTTGAGAAGGCTGTTAACAGCAAGACATAAAACATCCCTGATAGTGTCCCTTGGAAAATAATTGCAGAACAGCTTTCAGAAACTTATTTTAGAAAAGGAGTACAACTGGTGCTGTGGGTGTCAGAGGTAGGTGTGAGTTTCCCCATGGGATACAGTGGGGTGGAAAACACTCTGCAAAATGTAGGTGGTCCACTTTTAGTGCTGTGGTCCTCCTCATGCTGATGGCAAATGGATGGCAACCAGGTGCTACAACAGTTCAGAGTGAGATTTTTCTCGGCTGGCTTTCAACATGCTCCTGAGGAGGAGCTCGTCTCACTCTTTGCTCATATTTCTCTCCAGGCTGAAGGTTAAAGAGGAAGCGATAGCCCTTCAAAGAGCAGTTTGTCAAGAGACAAGGGGGAGCATGGTTCCACATAGATCAGTCTCTCATTGCAGCAGGGCTCTCTCACTTCTGGGACTGATTAAAATCGTTGAACCTGTCTACAGCTTTGGGAGTCTTTGAGTGTGTTCAGGCTTCAGACACATTGCAGAAAGGCTTTGGGAAACAGCTGGTCCCTGGACTTTCCTGCAGCTGGTTCTTTTTCTCCTGGTTTTACTGTGCTGCTCCTATTCCATTGTTTCAATTCTCTTCAACCATCTCCTCACAAATGAAGCTATCAAGCCACAGGAGACACTCTGGGGTTGTTTTCCCAGCCTCCCAGCAAGCACTGAACAACTGGAGGTTGATTAAGTGACTTTCTTGAGCACTCTTTTATTGTGCCCCATCAGCACAGGTATCCTTTGTGGACATACAGCCAGGGATACAAGCAAAGGACTGGCATTGCTTTGCACATTGAGACCCTCTTGTTCATGCTGCCCTCCTGCCCCTGCTTCTTCAGAAAGGTGCCTCTGTGAATATGAGGGAATCCACAACCCCAGTGTGCAATCAGTAGTCATTTGACATCAGTGAGATGAATGGCTCGTTTGTGCAAGTCGTTGTGGTGCCTTCAGAATCCAAATGTTCTCAGCTTTTCCAATCTGTTCTTAACTCAAGTATGTATTTTATTTTTTTTTCTTCTTAGCAGAAAGCTGGAGTGTGATTGTAGGAAAAAAGCAGTGAGTACTGGTTAGGACCTACTGTTCCTCCACTTGCCCAGCACCTGCTTAATCAGGCTAAATTCCCAAGGAAGTTCAGTTTCTGTAGCAAAGTTAAGCCAGAGCCAGTTCTGAAGACTGACAAAAGGGAGGTTGAAGGAGACCAGCAGGTTTCTGTACTTTGCCAAGTGCAGAGATGCCTCTGAGGAGCAGAGAAGGCACTGATGAGGCTCTTGGGATCAGTGAGGCAGAAGGTTTGGGAAGGTACCATCTGTGATCTGGAAGAAGGAAGCCCTGGGAATCAAGGTTGGGAGTAGATCCTGTGGTGCCCTGTGGACCAGTTTTGTTGCTTTGCTAACTGGGGGAAGCTGCAGGCAAAGAGACAGGAACACAGTTCCTCCCCCCCCCCCCTTTTTTTTTTTTTTAATTTTGAGAAAGATTATTCATTCCTTCCCCAACCAAAGTGGCAAGTGGCTTGGGAGAGAGAGCCAGGCAGACAGAGACAGAGAAGAGGACAGCAGCTTTGAGGGCTGTTTGTCTCCAGGAGAAAAAGCTGTTGCTGGGGAAGATCTCTGTGTCTGAGAACATGCAAACTTGGGAGAGGAAGAACAAGCTGCGCCGAAAAGGAGCGATTTGATGGGCTTGAGGTATCTGGGGCCACCGAAGAGCAATGCCCAGCAGAGGGAGCAAGCCGGAGACTCCTCTGCCAAAACCGTGAGAAGCAGGAAAGCTGTCTGTAGGAGTGTAGCTAGCACAGCACCTTGCACTGGGTGCATTATTCTGTAGCTGCCAATCGAATAGTTATTCCCCATAGCCTTTGAAATGCAGACAGCTCCCTTCAAACTCCCAGCTGTTAATAATTGTCCCTATTGTCGTTGCTCTTCAGGCTGCTTTTGCACTGGTGCCATACTTCTCAGTGCCGTGCTCTATCTACTCTAAACCACATCCCATCTGTTGTGGTGATTATGGCAAGAGTTTGGCAGCTGTCTGCTAACTTAATTGTCCACATTTTCTAACATGTGTTTCCCACAGCATATTTTAATAATGGCTCTGAAAACCATTTTTGGGTTCTGTGGTGGGATGGAGGGCACCTACACAATGTGCATAGTAGGGCAGCTGGTTTCTGTTCACAGGATTTGGTTTGGTTTGGGGTTTTTTGGCTGGCATTCATATTTTTTGCTCTTGTAACTCAAGCTTGCCCCTGGCTACAAGCACAGACACGGGAAAGCATATCTGCAGAACTACCTGGCTAGGCTCCCTACATTGGCAGCAAAGACAAGCCCTCTCTCCAGAGGGCAATTCAGAGCAGGAGCCTGGATTACCTGCTCCAAAGCTGTTGTTCCCTCTTGACTTTACAGGGAGCTGGGAAAAGGAGCTGCCACAAAAGGTTTCCCACGTCATGAACCCCAGGTTCTGGCTCCTGCTGTTCTGGAAGCCACCCCTTTCCTACAGGGACTGTGGTAGACTGTCATGAGCTGTTATGAATACACAGATAGGTGCTGGAACTCTTAGTATTGGTTTGGTGGGGGGTATGGATACCCAGTACCCTGTAGACATAGATTTGCTGTTTTAGCCATTTTTAAACCTCCTCTTCAGAGTAAAACTTCCAACCCCTTGTCCTGCTTTGCAGTCAAAACTTGCCACTAAGGGACCTAAGAGTGCTGCTGGAGCATCCAGCACTTGGCACTCAGCTATGAAGTGCTACAGGTGATTTATCCAGCCAGTTCTGAGCTTCTCCATTACCATCTGAAGGGACAGCTTTTGCCATGTCCTGCAAACTCTCCTGGGTGTTCCACTGAGCATCACACTGTGCTCAAGTGTGAGGAAAGTGTTGTCATTTCTAAAATGAACACTTGGTTGCACACCAAATTCCTGCACTGCTTGTGTGGTATTTCACTGTGTAACCCCCACAATGGCATGGTTTAAATTATTGAACTAACAAAGATGAGGAGAACAAAACAAAAGCCAAAAAAGCCTCTCTCAGGGTAGAATTGATAAGGAACTGCTGGGGAAGTGTTTGCAAGAAGCTGCAATCATCACCCTGAGGTCAGCTCAGCTGGGTAATGTGACCTAAGGCTGACAGTGTCAGGCCAGCAGAAGAAAGGGAAGCACCATATGTGAAAAAGTGTGGAAGGAAATCAAACAGAAATGGTAAGGGAACTGGTTAGATGTGTTAAAAGCTAGGAACAAAGGAAGACCTGTTGGGTTTTAAAATTCACTTTTAGGATTATGGAGTTCATCTTTCTTAGTTATCTGTGCTGACTCTCATGCTGGGAAGAGCAAACCCACAACAGATGAGTCTGACAGGATGCTTAGTTCTGCTTTCTTTACCTTTTCCTTTCAGATTTTTAAGGTTAATCTCCCAAACTCAAAACTTGAGGGTTCTTTTCTGGCCACTAACAAAGCTGTCTTGTGTCTGCAGCCAAAAAGCTGTTTGTCTGATTTAGAAGCTGCTCAGTCCTGCTTCTGAAATGTGCTATGTGATGGTGAAATAGCTTTGTTGGAGTGCTCAAAATGGTTCCTAGCACAGAAGCCTGCCTGTGAAATACTTATAAGGAGCACAAAGCCAATGTATTTTGAGCTGTGATCATTTCTTGAGGGTGGGGATCTTTAGGTTTTCCATTTTTAATAAGACCTTGAACTGATGTCCAACACTCTTAGAGTAAATGGAGATCTCTTGGCACCCTTTCAGGACAGTGAGCTCTTGACGTTCAACATCTCCCGGCACCAGTCATGGTGGAGTGAAAATGGTCCTGGCTGTGTAAGGAAGGAGGCTTCAATGTCTGGTATCAAAGGGCTGGAGAGCCATTCCTACATCTCTGTGGTTGGCTGTGCCTTGGAGTATCACTACATCGAGGTTGTGCACAGCTCCTTCCAGATCCTGATCGCGGTGAGTACGTGGCTGACAACACTGAGGGCTGCCAATTGATGAGGAGATGCTGGTTGGTTTCATGTCTTTGTCTCCGAGGCATAAAGGCTGGCCCATATTTTCCATCCCATTTTGTATCATCTGATTGCAAAAGGATTTGTTTGGGGTTTTCCCTCCTCTTCCTTATGAACAATATTGCTGGAAAGAGTTGGAAATGGACACCAGCAACCCAGCACCTGGAGTAGTGCATCACACGCAACCATACAGTGACAAATCAGTCTGTACAATTCTTGGGGGGTGGAAACTTTGTCTTGACAAGGTCAGAGACCCTTCTGAAGGAGGATTTCTCTTATTCCACATGACTTAGTGATGGGTGGCAGAGCACATGTTCATAACTAGTTGTGAAGAAATAGAGAAGCTCCTTATCATCTCTAGATAATGAAAGAAACTTTATGGAAGCAGGAAGCAGCACATTTTCTTTCTGCCAATACCCAATATAACAGGCACAAAACTTTTTCATCAACTCTTCCCTCATCAGTCTTCCACGGTTTAAGTACTCTGCAGTAATTCAATGTCCTTAGTGTTGTGGTAGTTGTTTTAGAATAGATGGATAGTATTAGCAGCCAATGGAATTGTTTAGAAGGGGTGGATTGTGGTAGTTTAGGGCTATGCCTTTAAAATTTTTCCCAGATTTCGAGCAGAAAGTAGCAAAAATGTAAACAAACCACTGTCGGGTGTAAAAAGGAAAATAACGATTATTCTAAACAATTCCATTGGAGGGACATCTCCCGTAAGATTTGGTTCCCAGAACAATCTCTAGTTCTGTTCTCTTCTCACTTCTTCTCTGGGGAGATATACTAACAGGCTTTTCTGACCTTTGGCTGCATCGCTTTATTTTGGTTAAGTCTACTATATCTCTGCTTCTCTCTCTCTCTTCCCTTTTGTACAGAGGGGTCAGGGGGAGGCAGGGAGGCAGCTTTCCCTGGCCTTGTGGCCAGGGAAGGGGTCCTTGTGCTGTTTTATTAATTGTAAATATTGTAAATACTGTATATTTGTACATATCCATTGCATTCCATTGTAGATTGTAATTTGGCTTGTAAATATAGCTCCGTTTACTTTCAAACTGAGCTAGTCTGGTGACGTTAATGTTGGGGGGTAATTTTCAACCCAGCATAAATGTTCACTTAATTATTTCTCACTTGTCTGTTGAAATTAACTGAAACGAAATGTCTATTGTCCCCTTATTTTGTCTGTGCTCTTCCACTTTGTAGCTGCCTTGGCAGCCTGCACCTTTCCAATCTGCCTTGCTTTGTTACTTTTGTAGTTAATGCTTTTAAGTAAATAGATGTGGGCTGGTGAAATATTTATGCTTCAGCTTTCAGTTTTGGCTTAAAGAAGGGTAACTTAGCCTGATTAAATGTCGAAGGATAACAAATAGAGACATTCCAAGCTTCTGGAGTGCCAAGTACTTCTCTGCACGTCTTTGGTACAACTATCCACTGTCTTGATCCTGCATTTCCTCTTAGCTGGGATGATCTGTATGACCCAGTGAACTGCAGGGAGGGAGGGAAGACTCAAAACCCTTCCTTGCCGTGTCACAGAAGAAGTAGATAGAGAAGCTCTTGTTTCCTGACCTGGATGGACTCCCTGGCATGTGTGCTGGCTGCTAATATTTGGTTAGTTCTCCTTCAGGGAAAACAATCTGCATCAAACTGAGAGCTGCTTTGATGCATGTGTATAAGACAAAGCTGTGTGTCCAGCAGAATAGAGCCTGTTGTCTTCTATAAAGCTGGAAGAGGATTGATGGTGCTGAGCTGGTGCTGCCCCTGAGTTGGGTGAAACAATTGACAGACTTTCAAGTCAGAACATCCCAGACTTTCAAAATGCAGAAGTGTCACTGTTTGCATCTTTCTTCTGTGCCTGCGCTGGCACAAGTCCCTCTGCCCCAGGTGAGAGGCTCAGCCAACACATGGTTCTGAGTCTATTTGTAACAGATCTTTGGTTTTGGGCAGTCTGCTAACTCAGGCACAGGGCCCTGAGTTAAGTCATCACGCCAAGATATTAGGAGTCTGTCTCCGGGGGTGTTTTGTGCTTTGCTTCTTCCCAAAGCCACACGAGAATATTCTTTGTGCATCTGCAAAGCATCACAAAAGGGCCAGATGGAGGAGGGAACTCTAGGATACGATAGAATTTTGGTAAATATATCTCAGGGAGGAGAAATAAAATAAGTTGCAGTGGATTTTTGAATCCTAAATTCTGGAAAAGAGGCTAAAATACTTGAATGTAAGAAAGTTCTATAAGTTGAGCTATGCAAAGTGAAGTAAATTTCTACTTGTCTTGTAGTAAGGGTAGAGAATTGAAGCCCTAGGCCTGTAACTCCTGCCAGCTCTGAAATGCTCGTGTAATTTTATCATGTTCTGGGACAAAGAGAGCTTTTCTTCTCTGTTTTGCTGAAGCCAGGCAGAAAACAACTTTTTTTTTTTTTCTTTTTTTTCACCTTCTCATTCAGACCTTGCCTGAAAAGAGTCAGCTCTCTTCCTTTTTAGTCTCTGAGGGTCAAAGTCTTTGATCCCTGCCAGCATCTTTTTCTGGTCTCTTTATCTCATTTTAAGGCAGATTTTATTACACACTGCTGTCCTTCCCAGAGCCCTGGCAGATACTGTGATGCAGACAGGCAGGGAAACCAGATCGATAGGAGAAAAACATGATGAGGAACTTAAAGGCTCAGGGGAAGCAACAAGAGACGTGACCTCATTCCCTCTTTGTCTGCCACACATTTCAGACTGGAATAGTTCAGCCACCCTGTGAAGAAGGGCAATGGATAAGCAAAATTGTGTTTTCTGTAGGGTCCTTTTTCTATGCCTAATGGCTTTTAGAAGTTTGGGGGAAGATGAATATGTGTGTTTTGTTCCGGGGGGGTTGTTTTTTGTTTGCTTGCTTGTTTGTTGTTTTTGTGTTTGGTTTGATGGGGGGGTTTGTTGGTTGGGGTTTTTTGAGGGGGATGTGTGTGGGGGGTGTTTTTCTGTTTACTCCAGATATGGTAGTGTGAAATCCGTGTTCTTTAATTCTGCAGTATCCAGCTGTGGATATTTTGGTTGCTTTCCGACGATACCAGTTCCAGTTAGTGCACAGTGTTGACCATATAGGGTACGGCTCACTGAATTCATCCTTGCATGCCAAAGGAGAGGAAAAGCAAACCTGAACCCGTATGGTGAGCACAGTGCTGGCTGTCATCTGGATTCCTGCTGACTACATTATCCTGCTCCTGGGCATCCATTTAAAGATACATAGTCTCAGTGTACTTCTGCTTGGAGCCTGTCTGTAATCCTTGAAGGCAGAAGCAACTCCTTTAGTCTGGAATGTGTTCAGACTTGGGCATATCAGTCACCATGCATGAAACAAGTAGCTGCAGGACCCAGCATGAAAATCTACCTCAAAGCTTTAGCACAGAACATACTGGAGGAAAAAGCTTCTTGTAGCAATGTCTTGCAGCCTATGCTGGAGTGGAAATGTCACTGTAAAACAGTCAGGAAACGCAGCAGCAATTAATTAGTCAAGAAAAGAACTCTGTTTTCATCTTAGCAAGGAATCATCTTGCATCTCCTCAACTTGCCAACCAGCAGGGAGAAGAGCGATTTCCAGTTCTGAAATACCTGGCAAAGCTCTGGGCTGTCCATATGGTGGAGTTCTGGGAGTGGGGAGGGTTAGGCTTTTGCTGAGGCTCTGTTTGAATGGGATGGAAATTGGAAATGTCTTCCTAGCTGAGAAGAGTTCATTGCCTGCCTGTCTGCTGTTTTCACTCAGACTGACAGGTTGGAAGGTTCCCAGGAAGGCAGCGCTTCAGGCCTTGACAGCAGATGTGAGAAGCAGTGCACACAAGATGCTCTGCTGTTGGCAGAAGCTAGGTTTTCAGTGGTTGTAGTTGCATCCAAAGAGCAAGGAAGGACAAGGAATCAAAGGGTTTTGATTGTCTCTTTTTGGCTATCTGGTCACAATAGCTTTTTGACAAGCTTGCTTTTTGCTTGCTTGTAACACAGATCTCTTAATTTTCCCTCTCTCACTGTATGTATGAGAGCGTACACACTTCATTAGCTCTGATTGGAAGTGAAACCTAGCATAGATCCGCCCTGAAGGAGGAGTACTGCACGTACTGTGGTGAAAAAAACAGAGACAAGTTGGTTTTTTGGGTGGTGGGGTTTTTGGGGTTTTTTTTTTTTTTTTTTGAGAGAGAGGAGTTGAGAAGAATCTTTGCTAGGAGAGACATAAATTAAAGCTAAGATCTTATGGAAGCCACAATAACACCAAAATGTGCCTTTGTGGATCTTGCATACTGACAACCAGGTGGTCCCTTTCTGTGGATTTTGCTGTATTTCAGCCTTTCTGGCTCTAGCACTTTAGTTCAGTGTTGCTGGTTGATGAAGACTCTTCAACTTGCTATTATAAAGTTAACTTCAGATGGCTGAGGGGCAGAGGAATGTACAGACTTAAGTTTTCCTCGTTCCTTCTGGGCACATTTGTCTCTTCCTGTCTTTTCTGCTCTGTTTGCCTTCGGTGTGTTTGGGACATCCAAGCTCCACCCTCTCATTTGGCAGCATGTGTATTCCCAGGCTGGCTGACATGCTGACTGAACACACCTGCCTACAACATGTGTTCCTAATAAAAAACCTTAATCAGATACGTCTGCAGCCTGGAGGAAGCTGGTAGTGAACAAGCAGGGAAACAGCAGCAGAGGCTAAAGCCCAAGAAAATTCTTGAGGGAATTAGAGCAATAGCTTAGTGTCATTTCACATCACTGATGTTTCCCCTCCTCTTCTACATCCCCTACATAAATTGCAAAGACCTAATGATTATTTCTACTTCCCTGGGACAGGAGAGCTGAGAACCCTCTTTCCTACTGCAGTCAGCAACCAAAGTGGCACTTTGAGCAAGAGGGGAGATGACCTCCAGATTCTTGGCCTCTGAAGTTTTCCATTGTATGTTAACTGCTGCTAAACTTGGTGATGTTTGGGGGCCTGACACATCTTCATCAAGGATGCAGTCAGAAGGGTGTTTCTTGGAGCCTGTTCATGCCACACTCTAGCAGACTCTTCCAGTGAAAAGAACTGGAGAATAGCAGCAGCATTTCACCTCTAAATATGTAATTAATTTGTAATTTATGAAGAAGGTGAGTCCCAGAGGAGTTAATTTCAATTCTGAGGTAACATGTTTAATTACAGTTTAGGTCAGCCTGCATAAACATGGAATTCATGTTTATGTTGAATGTCTTTTCTCTCCGTGCCACTGTAACTTTCCTGTTCCGGGTAGGTCACAAGATGAGCAAAACGCCTTTGAATAAAAAAATGCCAGGAAATAATTCTTTCATTGGTGAAACTCACAGAAAGAATGAATGGATTCTAAAGCCAAGAAAAGAAGTAAACTTTGAATACTAAGCAGGTGATTTCGAAAGAAACCTAGGAGAAAGAAAATTCTTCACTCCAGTGGAGCTGGAATTAGAGGTTTAGGGAGGTTCACTTAATTCACTAGATGTTGGTTTCTTTTTTGAATGCAAAAGCTCACCTTAGCCACAAGGAAACACCATATGAGGTGAGAGGAATGGTGGTTGAGGATTAGGAGGCGTTAATTTGAGACAAAGCAAACTTCCCAAGTCAGTCTTGGTGCTTCTGAACCATGAATGATTGTCAGAGGTTTTAGAGGTAGTTGTGACCGTAGCTTATGGTCATTCATGCACTCATGCATTCATGCACACCCGTAGACTGGGCAGGTGAGGCATTATCATTGATTATCCTATCAGGAACCCCCCAGCAAATACCACATAAGGTTTGTGTACATGTTCTAGAGTACAAGAGTGGATGGATTGCCATTGTACATGGCTGTTAACCCAAGTTCTTCCTCTGAGGTGCAACAGAAAATCTGGGGAAACAGAAAAACCTTCCTTTGGAGCCAGACCAGGGATTCGAGGTGCGTCTTTCCTGCTTGGATATTTGTGTGTATGTAAATTGCATGGTTAGACTTTGTCTTGTAAAATGTAAAAGGAAGGCTGAATCTTCAGAGTGTGAAAATGCTGGAGCAAGTACAGAGAATGTGTGTGAGCACACAAACTTGATCTTAGGACAAGGACAAACACTCTCATGTTGGAGGCTGGTGTGTGCAGGCAGGTGTTAGGCATCTCCTTGAATGCTGGGACTTTAGGCTGAAGCACTCTGGTTTTCCCAAGAGCGTATCTTAGTGCTGACCATGGTTAGCTGCCACAGCCCAGCTGATTAGGACTAATTGCTAGTTTGGCAGCTAAGTCTACTCATGATGTAAGCCAATAACTCACCCAAGATGTAAGCCGGCCTCAGGGCCATGTCAGCCTCAGGTCCAGGGCTTGCTCTCCTGGCCACCAAATCTGCCCCAAGCCACACAAAGGAAACCCCACCTCCCAGGTTCTATGTTAGCACAATACAAGAAACAGACAAGAAGAAAAACCTCTAGTTATTTTTTGCTTTTACTTTGCCTTGGTTGTTCGGTGGGGGTTTTTTGTTTGGTTTGTTTTGGGGTTGTTTGGTTTTTGCTCTACTAAGAACTGGTTCTACTCAGAGCAATTTTAAAAGTCAATAGGTAGAATTAGACTGGCCCTTGTGTGTGGCCTCTTGGTCAGCATCACATCCAGAAGGATTATTTTATTTTCCTGCATGAACTCTACTGTAGCTCATAGAAACTGAGTATGAAGCACCTGGCTTAAAAAAATGGACAGCAGGAGAAAGAGAGAATCCACAGAGGTACCTCTCTTCCATTGATGTCTTGGGATGTGCTTCCATCAGGCTCACTCAGGAGGAAAGGAGAGATCTGACTCTTCTTTCAGATGATTAGAGAAAAGTGTAAAGGAAATAGAAGGTTTAGTGATGCTACAAAACCATTCCATTTCCCTCCAACAAGTTGTATTTGTCAGGGAGAGCTGGAGGAATCATGAATGCCTGAGCTCCTCAGTAGAAATCTCATTATCCTGCCTTTTGTTTTCTGCTGTGATGTATTTTTCTGTCACATTAAAAATAAATGGGCTCTCCTTTTTCAAGCCCTGACATGCATCGTTGTGTCTTCCCTTCCAGTGAGCCACTGTGTGTTATATTCTAACTCTTGTTCAAAGGAGTTGAGTTCACAGAGGGAAACAATTACTCCTCACAGTAACTTTACTAACACAGCTAGTATCACCTAAGATCTCGCTGAGCGGGGTGTTACATAAAGATTTAAAGTGAAGGATGGAGAAGATGTTTGATTAGCAGGAAGAAAACAAAGCAAAATAAAACCCTGCTGGAGCTAGAATGGTTCACTCCCCTACTACCAGAAGTTTCTCTATTCAGGCTGAGTTAACAACTTGCTCCTGATGCTGAAGGAGGCAGTTCTGATGCTTTAGAGCTTCTACAAACTGCCAACTAAAGACAGACCCACCAGGCTATTTAAATTGCTGCCTTAATGCTCACTCTGATTTTGTGCTCTAAAGACTGCTCTGAGTAATGGGATAACAGGTCTTCTGAGAAGCAGTTGGGGGAAAAGGGGTGTTTAGCCTGGAGAAAAGAAGGCTCAAGGGAGACCTTCTGCTCTCTACAACTCCCTGAAAAAAGAAACTGTAGTGAGGTGGTCTTCTCTTCTCCCTAGTAACAAGTGACAGGATGAGAGGATATGGCCTCAAGTCACACTAGATTCCTTTTCAATGAGTTTTTTGATCTCCAAGCCTAAATTACTAAAGATTTCGGTGTCACTGAACACTGCTGTCAGTACTTCATCATTTTTATGGTTAACTAAATTTCAGCTGCATAGAAACTACTTGTGTGGCTCCTGCACCAGAGCAGCTTAATTTCCTCTGCATACTCCTTATCACAGGAATACAGAGCTGATGAGTTCCTGTTCCTGGAACGTTGACTAAAACCTACACCTGTATTTAGCTGTCTAAGTGTTACATGGGGCACTCTCCTACATCCTTATAACTCCTTGCAGAGAGTAAACTTCATGTGGTAGTTTCAGTGTCAACAAAGCCAGCTCATGTTCTTTCCAGTCACTGTAGCACAGCAAGCTGCTACTTTGCCAGCTTTTAGGGTTGAGCTTTGAGTTTGCTCCTGGCAGTGTCTTCTCTTAAACCCACACTTGCACCCCCTGCTTTGCAGTAAACAGGATTTGGCTCCACCATGACAGTGATGTTGCCAAGCTGAGAGGAAATACTAGTTGTTGAAGTTGTGCTAAGTAGGTTTTGATCAGCTTCATAAAAGTGATGCTAAAATGATTATTCTCTCTGTTTTCCAGCTGGTGGGCTTTGTCTATGCCTGTTACGTTGTCAGTGTTTTTACAGAAGAAGAAGACAGCTGTAAGTATTTATCAACAGATCACTTGGCAAAGGGTTTACTAAACTTGATTTCTCTCTTAGATGTTTGTCAGTCAAGACTGAGATGCCATCAGACTTCTTTCCATTCCTGTGCTATGGCACTATCTAGCTTCCAAGGATCAGCTATTTTCACTGTTTTTTTTTTTTTTTCCCATGCCACTGTATGTTTGGACACTAGGAAGAAGTTCTTTACTATGAGGATGATGAGAGATGGGTTGCCTAGAGAAGTTGTGGACGCCTCATACCTGAAAGTGACCAGGCTGGATGAGGCATTGAGCAATCTGGTCAAGTGGGACATGCCCCTACCCATGGAACTAGATGATCTTTAAGGTCCCTTCCAACTCAAGCCATTCTATGATTTTATGTTAGATGCTGTTATTCTGCTATGCTTTCAACACTTGGTCTTGGCTTCTCACTCAGACTGAGCTTTAGAGAAACTGGGCAGCATCTTCTGTTTTTTAGCTTATATAGCTTAAAAATAATGGTACTAAAATACTACCATGACAATGAAGCCTCATTGAAGACTCAAGCAGGCCACCTGCTGAGCATGATATGCCCCAAGCTGGGATGAAGCAGAGCATGAAATTTGTTGCCAAAGACCAACCTGGCCACTTAACATGCAAGCAGAGGAAGCACTGTACTTGAATTACAAGGAAGGGAAACAGTTGGTTCCCTCCGGTTTGGTGTACAAATTCCCTAAGTGTCATGCATGCACTATGATGTGTCATGCATGCACTATGATATGTCAGGGAAAAGGAAAGACTCAGAGGAATTATTTGGCTCTGTGGGATCTATGATGATATCCATAACCTGGTCCTGGAATACTTTGCCCTTCTAAAACTTACTTTGGGAATAATTTTACAATGGGTTCAAATAAATGTGAAGTCTCATTTCTCTGGCAATGCGTTGGGTCCAAGTAAGGATCTTATCCAAAGGCTTAAAATCCAAATATCCCTTCTTTAAGACATTCATTAGGTCTGTGAAAGTAGCTTTGTTGTTTTATAGAGCAGCTGATGTTAGCTGAAAAACAACAGCTTTGATCAGAATGTTGGAAGTATGTGAAGAACGTTGATTTCATATGAGGGAGATGTGTTGCTTATCTGCCTTGTCTTCCTGTTGTTCTGTTCTTTCCTGTCCAGCTGAACTCATTATGCTGGCTTTTGTGATCGTGTGTTTAGAGCTTGGCAGTGCACTTAGCAAAGGTGTCTCTTTATAAATAGTTGGGTTTTTTAAATTAACCAATAGCACTGCTATTAACTAAGCAACTTGAGTTCTGAGCCCCTTTTGAATATTGTAAAGCAGTAACTTGAGCTCATGCTTGGAGAAGAGATACATTAGGAGAGGCAACCATATCAAAGGCAGTGTTATCTAGAAACACAGAGCTGTTCATTTCATATGGGTGTTTTTTGGGTTTGCGTTTTTTTGGTTTATTTTCCCCCCTTCCACTAACAAATTCCTTTTCCCTTCCAGTTTCCCAGCTTCGAGTTAAAATGCCAGCTTGAATAATTAGCACTGACAAACCATCAATATTTCACACTTACGGTGGTAGATCCTTCCAATGACCTGAACAAATTTGAGATGCGTTTTAATTTTCTCTTCCATTTGTGGTTTTCTTTGAATGTTGCTTTGATATGCAACATGAAGTAATTAAGTGCTGAAACACATTAATCAGGAAGCTCATGCTAATGTGATTTTCATGAGAAAACACAGCAGTAGGAATCTACTAATGCTGAATTGTGGAGAAGAGTATTTCAGGTGTGCTAATGCTCTCTAATATGTTACAACAATGAACCAGAGTTAAGATATTTTTTTATTTCTTTGTAAGTGAAATGGATTTTGAGTGGTAACATGGTTGGATGCTCAGGTGATAGGACTTTCTTGTGAGGGGGTTGTTCAGGCTGGAGAAAAGACAGACATCACTACAAAAAAGACATTGAGGTGCTGGAGCAGGTCCAGAGAAGGGCAATGAGGCTGAGGAAGGGCCTGGAGAACAGGGCTGGGGAGGAGCAGGTGAAGGACCTGGGGGTGTTCAGCCTGGAGCAAAGGAGGCTGAGGGGAGACCTTCTGGCTCTCTACAGCTTCCTGAAAAGAGTCTGGAGCCAGGTGGGGGTTGGTTTCCCAAGGAGTAAGCAATAGAGCAAGAGGCAATGGCCTCAAGTTGCCCCAGGGGAGGCTTAGGTTGGACATGAGGAACAATTTCTACACTGACAGGGATGGCAAGGCCTGCAACAGGCTGCCCAGGGCAGTGGTTAAATTATCATCCCTGGAGAGACTTAAAAGATGTGTAGGTGTGATGCTGAGAGACATGGTTTGGCAGCTGGGTTAATGGTTGGATTTGCTCTTAAAGGTCTTTTCCAGACTAAACAATTCTCTGATTTTTGTTTAGTATGAGACAGTTACTGAAAACTGCAAATCTTTAAAGTTTCCTAATTTAGACATTCCACAACTGAGGTAATACAGTTAGTATCTGGTTTTAAAACTGCAGCTTGCCTTGGATTTCAAATACTCATTTTCAGAAGTGTCTGAGAAAAGGTCAAGTCTCATTAGAACTGCTGGGAATTATCTCCCCAGTTAACTTAGAACCTCTACAGATTTTACCCATTAATTGACAGTTGTTCCAAAATCACAGTATCAGCATGAAGCTATAAATCAAGATGGATTTTGTGAGAATTTATTGTTCATGGGTTTCTAAATATAATTTAAGAGGGTTTTTTTCACCCACTTCTAATCTAATTAGTAATTTTTTCCCTTATTGTTTTTTCACTAAAATTCACCAAAAGTCTTTAACTAAAGCTTAAATTAATAGTGCCACCTTCAGGAAAGCAAAATTAATCAGCATTTATATAGTTAATAATTCTCCGGTTGCTTTTAAATGGCGTTTGGATGGGGTGCCTTTCATACCTCCAAACAAAATGCAGTCACTTGGCACCAAAAAGAGATCTAAAAGCTGGATTTATTTGAAAGGTTTTTGCAAGGTCAGTCCCAAATCACACCACATCACACCCCTGCTGACCTGGCTATCTTGACCAGCTCCAGAATATAGACTTGGCCTAATTTCAGGGGAACTGAGAGAGACTTGGAAAATTCTCCTCTGGTTGCTAAGGGAATTGTCACTTAAAACTTTCCTTGTTTAGTTCCACTGCCCTTCTGTGAGCATTGGAAAAGGGAAGCATTGTTCCAATTCCCATACAATTAAAAGGAACCAAGGCAGCAGAGGGGATGTGAAAAATATCAGAGCTGAAGATAATGAAGTATCTGCACTTTTCCAAAGCTGCTGCTGTTGTCTGTCTTGCAGGAAAGACAAGTGGGGCACAAAAATTCTCACTTCACTCTCTAACCTTCACGGGAATTGCTGTGCTGCCAACTCCTCTGCTGGCATTCACTCAGGAGCTGTTCCCCGGCTTCCTTCCTTCAGCCATGGCTGAACAGCCAAGGCTTTGGCACCTCACTTTTCATGTGAAGTCACAGCATGGCAGCAACAGCCCAGGAGGCTGAGGGAGGGCTCCTCCTGTTTCTGGAGTCTTTTGTTAACTGGGTCTCCTCTTTGGCATGCTTGGCCATCCCAGGAGATCTTGGAAAAAGAGGGCTGCACAGGCAGAGATCTCCCTCAGGCAATCCATACCTGGAAAATCATTTTTCTGTTCTCTCACTGATTTTTTGTGTTATGCCATGACATGCACCAACTCTTTCTTTCAATTCCTTTCAACTTTCTGGCTGTGTTTATTTGTTTATTTGAGTTTTGATTTTTTTCAGTTGATTTCATTGGTGGATTTGATCCATTTCCTCTCTACCATGTCAACGAAAAACCCACCAACCTTTTGTTCAAGCAGACATACCTGTAAGTATCACCTCCTGTGCTAAGAGGCTGTGTGTGCCTCAGACTTTGATGGCTCAAGAGTGCCACAGGTTTGAGTTTTTCCCTCCTTGCAGGTTGATTTCTCCAGCAGGCTTTTCAGGCATGAAAGGAACGAAGAAGTGGACACCACAAGGGGTGAAACTGCCTCGGCTCACCCCCAAGTTGCAGGGTGAAGCTGATGTTGCCATACTTGGTTGATGGCTGTGCTGCTCAATAGGAAGCAGTGGGGCCAGCTGTAGCATGTTACTGCAAACATACTGCTGGATGCCTTTTCCTTGAAGAAAGAAAAGAGAGGCTTTGCAGCAGTGAGTGGTGCTCAAGCAGGTAAAGGCAGGAGCCGTGAGGAAGGAAGAATCAGCCTCAATGGATGCTGAGTAAGCCACAGTAGTAGCAGAATATGATTCTTGTTCTCAAGGTTAAGTTGTGGCCTGTTAGGCAAAGCCTCAATGAAAGATCTTTTGCTAGGGTAAAATTTCTGCATTGTCTGGTTATTTAAGCTGTATCTTAGCTCTGTGGACAGACAGTCCTAACAGAACTCTGACCTGAATTCATGCAGTTTTGATTACTGGCCCTGTCTTTGTCATCTTCCAATAATCTTCTCATGGTAGCACCATTAAATTTGACTATCCTGGATACAGGTGTTCCTGTAGCTGTTGGTACATCTAGGGTTTGGAGAATGAAGTTAGCAGAGTCCTGCCGAAAAGAAGATGTGAGGATGCTGGAAGAAAAGTGGGGCTGAGAGAGGAAAAACTGTCCCCAAACAGATTTTTGGAGGTGCCCCTCTAGTGTAGCAGGGACTCACAACTGCCTTCATCGCTATAACCCAGGAGAACGAGTACTATTTGCAAAGCACTTAAATTCCCCATAACTTTGGGGGCTCTACAGCATTATTAGAAGGGATGCTACAGGAGATTAAATATTGATTTCCCTCTCATTTTGTCGTGGTGGGATGGAATTTTCCATAGTCTAGAGAAGCTGTTGGGAGTTTTAAGCAGCTCCCTGATTTACCGGCCTGGTGCAGCAGCTTGAGGAAATGTCACACTTCTACAGACTGGGCTTGAAATGACAAATTCTGTTTGGGAAAGAAGCTAGTACTTATACATGAAGTTTTCTCTTCAGAAAGATACTGTAATAGGAACAGAAACCAGACATCTAAAGTTCCTTTACCAGGGTTTAAGATGCTAAGGTACTGCAGAAGAACACAGAAAATTTTGTTGCTCTTCAGTCCCATTCTTCAGACCATCACTTAACTATTGATAGCTTCTGCCAACACAATATAGCTAACAGGAGGTGAAAAACAGCTGCTGAGCTGTGGATAAGATAGATTTCACAGCAACCACCAAATAGCAATTTTGGTTTATTTATTTCAGCCTAGGTCCTGCCTTTCTTTCACTTGTATGAATGGGAGTGAGAAGAGGAACAGATATTTGATTCTTAACTAACTGCCAGGGAGTTTTGCAGTCTGGGGCACTGAGTGCCAGATGCCCTTGTCTTGCTGTGAAAAATCATTTCATGACAATAGAGAAAGTATTTTCTGATTTTGTATCTTGGTGAAGAAGAAGATACAAACCAAGAAACACACTCAACTCCTTTCAAGTTTGCATTTCTGGAACAGCTAGGAATATGGGTTTTCTGGTTTTAACTCCTTTTTGTTGAAGGAAATGCTGAACCAAACCTAATCTACAGCTCCTGACTTGGAGCTAACTGCAACTCCACTCTCAGTAGGTCAGCTGCTCTCCTGATAATGCCCTTGCCCTGTTGCCACAACTCTAACAAGATTGCTTTTCTTCATTCCTTAATGGAATTATCCCATTCGCTTCAATTTTATCTATTCTTTTCTGATGAGATCACACTCTTTTCTTTCCTCCCAATGTGCCCTTTCGTTTGTCCTGGCTTGCATTTTTCCTAGCCTCTCTTTATCTCTCCAAATTGATGATTTTTCATAGAGCTGAGGCCCCATGGAATAATGACACTGCCAAATGTGATGAGCATAGCTTAAGTCCAAGTCCAACTCCAAAACACCCAGCCTATGAGTTCAGTAACTTCTAGACCTGCTGTCACAGTTCAATTAAAGGGAAATGCTGTGTTCTCAGCAGCCTCCTTCAATGGCTATCAGCTGTTAAATTCAGTAATCAAACTGTACTCCCCATTCCTGGCCTTCAGTGCACCAAAAAATAATCTGCAATACTTTTACCTTCTACTGGGAGGAGAAAAACATTTCACCAAACTATGACTGATCATAGGTACTTCCAGACCACAATCCAGTTCTCTCTCAGCATTGTCATGGTAATCTACCGACCTCCTGGCCTTCAGTCACAGAAAACCTCACAGATTAGCCAGTCAGATGTTATTTTTCTTCAAGAAAAAGCCAACAGCAGCAAAAATAAATAAATAAATAACACAATCAACCAACAGTTTTGTAGTGTTGCTTACAAAAGCATGATTTAAATGTGCTTCATCTTAATTAGCATCTCCACCACTCTCACAGCAGCACTGATACTCTATAAATACACTTACTTCTATTTCAGTTCCACAGCTGCTTCTGTTCTACATTTCAGTGACTCCAGGGGGGATTTAGTTTTGATAGTTCCTGTTTCAAGTCACAAACTTAAGTAAAAGAGACACAAATTATCATGGGGAAAAAAAGTGTTCTAGCAGTTGTACTGTGCACTGGAATTACCTTTAGTCTCACTGCTGCTCAAGACACTGCACCAATTATTTAATGGCAATGTATTAGGGTGCTTGATAGAAGGTGTGTTAAAGTCTTCAGTGCAGGAGTTTCTGGGTCAGAGTTCTTAGCCAAAGGGTAATAAATCGCTTATTGAAACCAAAGGTGTTCTCCTGAGGCTGAAAGAGAAGCTTTCAGTGAGTTTTCAGGAAGGAAGGGCTGAGCTCTTACCCCTCCCTTATCTTAAGCTCAAATCCAGGCTCTGCCTGCTTGCAGCACAGGTCAGGACATCAGCTCTGGGTTGCTTTTTGTCTCATTCTCTTCAAGTAACAGAATCCTCATCATCTGAGGCAAAGAAGCATTCTTGCTTTGGTAACTGTGAAACAGTTGACACAGACACAGCTTTGAAGTCTGACTAAAGTTGTTATTTCCAAGTATCCTGCAATACCTGCTGAGACAGGAGGAGGCACAGCTCATCACCATCATTTGTCAGCCTTTCCTGCTTGCTGTCTGTTGGTGTCTTTTGCCATCGTTGTCTGCATTTGTTTCAGAAAGCAGCACTGTACAATCTCAATTACACAGCAGAAGAGTCTCAAAGCATGACTTTGTATGTGATCTAATGCTACATGAGGAACCTGAAGGATGACAGGAGGTAGCCTCTCTTTATCTAAGAAGTAGAAGGATGAGCAATAGATCTTTCTGCCTTTCAAGATTATATTTGTAACACCAAGCAGTGAATTGCACAGTTGTGAAGCTCCANATTTTAGTTGTGCAACCATATCTCACTTTCCTCAGGTCTACCAGTGGCACGGGCCAAATGGTAACACTGGGTGTGACTTTGATCAGATGTAGACCTCAGTATTGACAGGGTAGCAACAGGAGATATTGGTTAATTGAACGATCCAAAGCTTCAGTGGTGATTGCTCACTGTAATACTCCCTAATCGAGTCTTTTGTGGTGCACTCTGTAATGCCAGGGGCATGAGACAGCTGTGAGCATGCAGCCTTAAAGAGTTAGACCCCATAACAGTCAGAGGTGTTCTTCAGTAGATCAACTGATGGGTACAAGCACACAGATAACAATCTTCAATTCAAAAAAATCAAAATCTAGAATAAAGCACTGGAGGAGGGAGTGCTTTGGGATTGTTTTTTCCCCCTACCCCCTCCAAATTTTAATGGCCAGTACACCTCAAAGGAAACTTCTAGTTAAAAAGGGGGGGGAGGGGGAAATCCTATTTTTATGTCCTCAAAGCAAACATAGAACAAAATGCTTCTGCTTTTCTTTCTAGGTAGACTTTTCCCCAAACAAACAATTTGCTGAATATCAACAACATGAATTTGCAAAGTGTTTTGATCAAACAGAAGCTGCATGTTTAAGAGGTGATGCTTCAGCTGAAAAACATTAATTCATCTTTCCTGATGGCTACAGAAGTAGATCTGCTTTTCCTGCTGCATCTACACAAAAAAGCTCATCACTGCAGTTTCAAGAAACTGCTTTATTCTAATAGAGATGACCCCTAGGCTTTTTAAATTCCTAACCAAGTTTTATGCAGCTCCAGATGCTGAGGACACATAGATCTAACACTTCAGTTCATATCTATTTCTTAGTCTAACTGCAGCATATTCAGGTCTGATATAGACCTGAAAACTACTTAACCACATCACCTTCAAGCTCTCAATCCTGTTCCTCATCTGTAGTCAGTCAAAAACCCAAAACAAGAGAAAAACACCCAACAAACCGCCACAAAGCAATCTTGTCCTCATTATTGTCATACTATTTCTGTTAACCTTAAGCATGGTACTTGCTCCACACTCATGCCCTGCCTTCACTTACCCCCCCTCCCCTTGCTTACAGGCCTGCGTAAGTGAAGAAGAGCCAGAGGATGGGTAAACCGTGCACTCCACCATCAGAGCTGCTGCAGGAAACAATCCCCTGTGGCCTGGATCTTTGACAGAGGAAATGCAGGATGGTGAATTCCATTCCATTTTTTGTTCCTTGTCCTCTTTTCAAATGTACTGAATGTACATTGAGGAGTGGCCACGCAGTTGGTTTTTAATTCTCCAAGTGCCCTGATGAACCCCTCCTACCATAGTCTGGTGGTAGAGCCCAATAAATGGCACAGGCCTGGAGACCTCAGGAAGAACAAGTTCACCAAGAGCCTCTGAAGAGATACAGTTGAAGTTGGAGCTGCTTCCTTGTGCCATGGATCCATGGAGAAGGAAGCACTGCATAATAACCTGGGACATTTCATACACTCTGTAGTTAGCTTCTTCCCCTTCTCTCCCTTGTTCTGAAAAGAGCGTAAAACCCCCTAACACAACTTCATCTCCTCCTCACCTGTGAGAACTAGTTGGGGGCTATTTACACTTCAGTTATTTAGGCTTGTTTTGTTTTTGAGTTATAGGTGAGAGCACTTCCCTTTCCTACCCCACCATGGATCCCTTCCTCTTCTTCTTTAGACATGGCCTTAACAGTAGGCATTTGTTCTGGATTTCAGCATTCCATGACCCAACTCCTGTAATGCTGAACAGCTAAAGTAGCACAACCACCAAATCTTTACTCAGCATGGAGCTTAGCCCCATTTCAACATGCCAAGCCATTCTCAGAGCAGCTGTAGCTTACTCTGGGTTTGCCCATCTATATCAAGTTAATACTGGTGTAGCCATAATATACACAGCTGAAACCTGCTACAGGACACTGGCAAAGACCCTAGTTCTTCATGGATCATAGATGGTTTTGTACCTGCCTTCTTCACCAAGCAGCTGCAGTTATTCCAGGCACGAGCCTGGCAACATCCTGATGCAAGGGGGTTTTGTGGTGATAAATTTGATGGGAGGGAATGGGTTTAAGGAAAGGGGGAATAAAAGTGTAATTAAATTGCACACATGAGCTGTGGCAATTAATTAAACAAGAAAATCACAAAGAACAATGTCAGTTTTGTTGGCTGTGTCTCCCAGCATGTTGTGTCAAGCAGAGAAGAGCACTTGTCAGCCATCCCTGGCTGGTACGTTCCAAGTGCTGTTGTAATTCTTCATTGTCTTGTTTTATTTTAATACAGGCTGGTAAAGATCAGTTAAATAAATACAAGTGTGATGACCAAGTAGCTTCAGGACTACCACTCTGTTATGATGAACTTAGGTAATTAAGTTTTAATAGAAGTAAAAACAAATGTTCAGGTAAGCTTATAACATTTAATATTGATGACTGCCATTAATCATCCAAGAAAAAATCAGTCTGAGAAGAAAGAAAAGACAAGAAGTCGCCAAGGATCATATTCCTCAATTACCTCCTCTAGTTTTCATTAGCAGAGATACTCATCCTTCACACTGACAACCCTTCCTCCTGGTCTGCTTGTGCCAGACCTACCCTGCGTAGTACCAGATCATACAATGACCCCGTTCTGTGCGGGTTGGGACTCCCAGTCGGTTTCACCCCCACAGTGCTCAGAGTAAGGAGCAGCTGATGGATTTGCTCCCGTGAGTCTCCTATATCCCGGGTTCGGAGTGCCCTCTGCTGGGGACAGGCACCACTTGAGATTCTGCTAGTCGAAAACGACGTGTACCTGGTTCTGAAGAGACATCTGTTCGAGAAAGCCGGTTCCACCGTGCCAGTTTGCAAAGCGTTAATGAAAAGCAGCCCCACAAATAGCTGGTAGAGTTCCAGCCTTGTAGTCCTGTTGATGCTCAGGGATAGGCTCCAGCCACCCTGAGCTAAACTTGGAGGAAATAAAACTGTCCCAACACAGAGCTGGTTTTGGTTTTCCTTCTCAGACCAGTACACCTTACTGTAAGCTTTTGCTATTATTTAATCATAGAATCATAAAATCAAGAAGGTTGGAAGAGGCCTCCAGCCACACTCCTGGAATAGTCATGGAAGCTAATGGCAAGAACCAGAAGGAAGAACTGCCCATCATAAGTGAAGATCAGGTTCGTGATCACCTGAAGGACCTGAAAGTGTTCAAATCCATGGGACCCGACAGGATACACCCACGGGGTACTGAGAGAACTGGCAGAGGAGGTTGCTAAACCCCTCTCTATTATATTCCAAAAGTCCTGGCAGTCTGGGGAAGTCCCCACAGACTGGAAAAGGGGAAACATTACTCCCACTTTCAAAAAGGGGAAGAAGGAAGAACCAGGGAACTACAGGCCAGTCAGTCTCACCTCTGTGCCTGATAAGATCATGGAGCAGATTCTCCTGGAGGCACTACTGAGACAGAAGAATAGTGAAGAGGTGATTGGGT
>VXBD01003908.1:23562-34903 GCA_013399975.1 Indicator maculatus | reverse complement strand
CCCCCCAGTCCTATCACTCCCTGACACCCTCAAAAGTCCCTCCCCAGCTTTCTTGGAGCCCCCTGCAGATCCTGGAAAGGCACAAGAAGGTCTCCTGGGAGCCTTCTCTCCACACTGCACAACCCCAACTCTCTCAGTCTGTCCTCACAGCAGAGCAGCTCCAGCCCTCTGCTCATCCTTGTGGCCCTTCTCTGGTCACCTTCCAGCACCTCCAGATCCTTCCTGGAACAGAGGCTCCAGACCTGGACACAAAGCTCCAGGTGTGGTCTGAGCAGAGTGGAGCAGAGGGGGAGAATCCCCTCCCTGCCCTGTTGGCCACACTTAGAATCAGAATCATCATAGAGTCATAGAGTCATAGAATCAGTGAGGATCGGAAGGGACCACAAGGCTCATCCAGTTCCAACCCCCTGCCATGGGCAGGGACACCTCACACTGGATCAGGCTGGCCACAGCCTCATCCAGCCTGGCTGCAAACACCTCCAGGGATGGAGCCTCAACCACCTCCCTGCACAACCCATTCCAGGCTCTCACGACTCTCATGGGGAAGAACTTCTTCCTCACATCCAGTCTGAATTTCCCCACTTCCAGCTTTATTCCATTCCCCCCAGTCCTGTCACTACCTGAGATCCTACTTCTCCTGCTGCAGCCCAGGCTCTGCTTGGCTCTCTGGGCTGCAATGCTCACTGCTGGCTCCTGCTGAGCTTCTCCTCCCCCAGCACCCCCAAGGCCTTTTCTTCAGGGCTGCTTTCTTCCAGCCAGTCCCTGCCCAGCCTACAGCAGTGCTTGGGATTGCCCCAGCCCAGATGCAGTTGCACTTGACAGGCAGAAGCCTGTTTCACTATGCTGGGGAAGGTTGTGTTGCTTGGTTGGGTTTTGTTGCTGGTTTGGATTTTATTTTTTTTTTTGTCCAGAAAAGAAGATTATGACCTTGTAAGAAATGGAAACCATTAAGCCCCAAGCTACAGAGGTGTTAGGGGAGTTAGCTAACCACAGCCAAGCTATTTCCACACAGCTTTTACAGGAGTTCCTGCAAGAGGCTAAATCTTGTCATGGTGTGGATCA
Organism: Indicator maculatus; assembly: GCA_013399975.1. Classification (NCBI taxonomy): domain Eukaryota; kingdom Metazoa; phylum Chordata; class Aves; order Piciformes; family Indicatoridae; genus Indicator; species Indicator maculatus. The sequence goes on along the minus strand of VXBD01003908.1, from coordinate 33,841 downwards.
ACAAAGATTAAATCACAGTTCCCTGGGGAGGAGATGGTGAAGAGACCCTCAGGAGTGTCCAACAAAAGAGAAGATTGCTGTGAACAACCTGCCTGCTGGGTCAGCCCTGCCCACTGCCAGCACATCTGGCAGTGACACAGGCATCAGTGTGACTGGGGTGGGGGCCAGGGGCAGCTGCCTTGGACTGAATAAAAGACACTGAGCCTCAGCAGCTCGGAGAGAGAGGAAAAGACAGAGAGAGGAAAAGACACAGAGAGAAAAAGACAGAGAGAGAAAAATACATCACCATGCAGCCTGGGCACAGTCATAGAATCATAGAATGGTCCAGACCAGAAGGGACCTCCACAGCTCACCCAGTTCAACCCCCTGCACTCAGCAGGGACATCCTCCACCGGATCAGGCTGCCCAGAGCCCTCTCCAGCCTCCCCTTCAATACCTCCAGGGATGAGCCCCAACCACCTCCCTGGGCAACCTCTTGCAGTGTTCCAGCAGCCTCCTGCTGCAGAACTTCTTCCTCACATCCAATCTCAATCTGCTCTGCTCTCCTTTGAAGCCATTGTCCCTGGAGCTGTCCCTGCAGGCCTTTGGGAACAGTCCCTCTGCAGCCTTCTTGGAGCCCCTTCAGGTCCTGCAAGGTTGCTCTGAGGTCTCCCTGGAGCCTTCTCTTCTCCAGGCTGAACACCCCCAGCTCCCTCAGCCTGTCCCCATAGCAGAGCTGCTGCAAGCTCCTGATCATTTTTGTGGCCTCCTCTGGACCCTCTCCATCAGCTCCAGGTCCTTCCTGTGTGGAGGGCTCCAGAGCTGGACACAGCCCTGCAGGTTGAGGTCTCCCAGTGCAAAGCAGGGTAAAGTGGCAGAATCACCTCTCTGGATCTGCTGGAACCCTCTCTCCATGCCCTAAGTTTTGTGTGCTGTCAGAAGAAAAGAAGATCTCCTGTTGAAGAGAAAAGACATCCTGACTGGAGACACCACATGGTGGAGGCTGCTCAGAGAGGGACTTGGACTTCGGGATCTCTCCCTCCCCTCCTCCAGGGAGGACAGCACAAGCCAACAAGGATGACATCTCCTCAAGCCACAGCAGCAGCTCCCTTCCTCAGACCTAAATCATGGGGGTTTGGGGGTGGTAATATAATTCCTGTTCTGCTCTCTCTCTTTCCCCCTTTTTTCTCTCTCCCCCTCTTTTTTTTTTTTTTCCTCTCTCTCCCTTTTTTTCTCTCTCTCTCTCCGCCTCCTTTTTTTCTCTCTCTCTCTCCGTCCTTTTTTTTCCTCTCTCCCTCCTTTTTTTCCTCTCTCCCTCCTTTTCTCTCTCTCTCCCTCCTTTTTTCTCTCTCCCTCCTTTTTTTTCCTCTCTCTCCCTCCTTTTTTTTTTCTCTCTCTCTCCCCCTTGCTTCTATTCCATCCAGTTTATTCTGCTAATAAATAGCCTCGAGGGTTTTTGATGTTTGGCCTCCTTTGTGCCTGGAATTTTGCAACAGGGGAATGTTCACACAGGAACCAAGGCTCTCTCTCTCTCTCTCTCTCTCTCTCTCGCTCTCCCTCCAGACCCAGACACTTCCTGAGGCTGCTTTCCCTTCTGGGCTTTGCAGCAGTTCCTCCACCCATCCCCACCAACAGCAACTGCCAAGAAGGTTAGGAAGGATCCTGCTGGTGCCAGGAGCACTGGTCCCAGAGGAGCAGTCTGATTAAACAGCAGGGAATGCAGCATGCAGGTAATGCAGCATGCAGGTGATGCAGCATGAAGGTAATGCAGCATCCTGAAAATGCAGCATGCAGGTAATGCATCCTTCAGGTGATGCAGCATCCAGGTAATGCAGCATTCTGGTAAAGCTGCATGTAGGTAATGCAGCATATAGGTAATGCATCATCCAGGTAATGCAGCATGCAGGAAATGCAGCATTCAGGTAATGCAGCATCCAGGTACTGCAGCATCCAGGTAATGCAGCATCCAGGTAAAGCAGCATGCAGGTAATGCAGCATGCAGATAATGCAGCATTCAGGTAATGCATCATTCAGGTAATGCAGTATGCAGGTGATGCAGAATCCAGGTAATGCAGCAATCAGGTAATGCAGCATCCAGGTAATTCATAATCCAGGTAATGCAGCATGCAAATAATGCAGCATCCAGGTGATGCAGAATCCAGGTAATGCAGCATGCAAGCAATGCAATATCCATGTAATGCAGCGTGCAAATAATGCAGCATGCAGGTAATGCAGCATTCCGCTAAATGCAGTGCAGCTGGCTTGGGTCAGAGCATTCCAGCTTCTGAAGGCAGGAGGCCCTGGCAACCTGGAGAGGTGACTGCAGTCAGAGAGCAAGGTGACCCAAGGGCATGTGACTGACCTGGGGCTTTGAGCCAAGCTTCAGAAGAGTCCTTCTGGAAGGCTCTTGAGGCAAACAACAAAGGCAAATGATTCACTGCATTCATCACTGATTCCATGGAGAGATACAAACCAATGGAATGGAGAAGGAATTTTGTGCCTAGAGAGGTGGAGGGAAGAAAAGGGACTGCTGAGGGAGCCAGTGGTGTGCCTTAGCCTTTCATTAAATATTAAAAATGATGTTAATTATATTGTAATCAAAGAATGCATCAGGTTGGAAGGGACTCTCAAAGGACTTCTTGTCCAACCCCCCTGCAGCCAGCAGGGACATCTCCAACTAGATCTCAATCAGAGAGCCATCAGGTTTGACCCTGAATGTCTCCAGGGATGGGGCCTCAACCCCATCCCTGGGCAGCCTGTTTCAGTGTCTCACCACCATCACTGTGCAGAACTGCTCTGGACCTACTCCAGCACCTCAAAGTCCTTCAAGTGAGGACCCAAAACTGAACCCAGTGCCCAAAGCATGACCTCACATATGACTGAGAGAGAGTGTGGAGAGAAGAAGACTGAGAGGGATCTGATCAATGTCTATCAATACCTGAGGGGTGGGGGGCAAGGGGAAGGGGCCAGGCACTGTTCAGTGACACCCAGTGAAAGGACAAGGGACAATGGACATAAGCTGGAACCCAGGAGCTTCCACCTCAACATGAGGAGAAACTTCTTTGGTGTGAGGGTGCTGGAGCCCTGCAGCAGGCTGCCCAGAGAGGTTGTGGTCTCTTTCTCTGGAGATTTTCAAAGCCAACCTGGATGTGTTCTGTGTGCCCTGCCCTGGGTGATCCTGAAGGGAGACTTCTTTGCTCTCCCCAGCTCCCTGAAGGGAGGTGGGAGCAAGGAGGGAGCAGCCTCTGCTCCTTGGGGACAAGGGACAGGAGCAGAGGCAATGGTTCCCAGCAGATGTGTTCTGTCAGCCTGTGTCAGCAGCTGGCTGGCACTGAGGGGCTGCATGCTGTGGGAAGCTGAGATGCCTGAGTGCTTCCTGCACAGGGCAGTGGATGCCTGCCATGGTGCCTCCAACTGAGAGCCAGGGAGGAGAGGATTTGCCAGCTTGGCAGTGACAGTGCAGGCAGCCACTACTGACAGAGCAGCCTCATTACAAGCTGCTTTTTCCCAAGGCATGGCTAACAGTGCAGACCTGCAGCAGCTTGGCTCCTGCAATTAAGCTCACTCCCACTGCTTGTTTGCAGGACAGCAGTGCCCAGGGCTCCCTGGCACCACTCTCTGCTGGGTGCTGCATGGACATCTCTCAGAAGCAATCTGAGAGAGTGATATAAATGGACAAGACAGAGAGTGGGAGGAGAAAGAGAGACACAGAGGCAAGAAGAGCTTTGGGTAGCTTGTTTGGGGTATCAGACATGGGCTGAAGCCATCCAGGTCTCCAGCACTGTGCTTGCCCACCCTGGTAAATGGAGAACATCCCAGTCTGGAAATAAAGCAGATTCTCCTCATCCTTTGGCCACAATTCTCTGCCATTTCCAGTCTTGGATCTCTTTTTCCTAGTTGTGACTGGAGAAGGTGATGTGTTGCAGCCACTGTTCAGAGGGCAGCTGCTGGCTGCATGCAGAGTGCAGGATGCCTTAGCTGACCAATTCCTTAGCTGCACAGAGCAAAGCAATCACTTTCCATGGGTGCCAAGAGCAACATCCTCATGTTGGCACCCTTGGATTGGAACATGCTGCAGAAGCCACCTCCTGGGCACTCTGACATCTCTCACTGGGAAAAGATTGGAGCTGATCTCTGTGCTTGGGGTTTCCTGGGGAAGGATTGAGAACAAAGAGTATGAAAAGCAGCCCCTCTGAGCTAGAGTGATTCCCTCTCTCTCTTCAGTTAGGGACTGAGGTTGGGGATCTCCAGTTAGGGCTGATGGGGACTTCTGCTTCTCTTAGTTCCCTCCTTGGTCTGGCCAGGGCTCTGGTGTGGAGATGCTGTGAGGGATGTGCTCAGGACTTCTGTTAGCTGCTTTGTTAAAGGCTTCCAGGACCTGTGCTGCAAGTGGGACTCAGACTCTGTAATGCTGAGCAGTCTACACCACTGCAATAAAGGACTTCTGGGAGGACTTCTGAGCTGCTCTGCTCTCTGCATTTCTGCCATCTCCTTGCTACACAGCAGCAGGGTTCCTGCCTTCAGTCATCACCCAATGGTGCCTATATCAGGGGAGAAAATAACATAAAGATCCTTACAGGCCATGGAAGAAGGGACTTGGCTCCTGGGTGAACTGTGAGCAGTTGCCAGGGCTTGCAGGAAGGCAACAAGAAAGGCTAAAGGCCTCTTGGAACTAAAACTGTCAAAGGAAGTTAAAGAGAACAAGAATGGCTTCTTCAAATCTCTCAGTAGGAAAAGGAAGAGCAGGGAAGGTGTGGGCAGCCCACCTCAGGGGGAAGAAAAAGAGCAGTGATCATTTTGAACATCCCTTCCAGATCAAAGTATGGATTCTGTTGTCATATTGCTGGGGTTGTTGACACTGATCATAATGACTTCTACCCTGCACTGAAATGGTAGCACAGCCTGGAACTGCACCCAGCAGAAGATTTGAGAGACTCAGCAGGAAGCTGGGGAAAATCCTCTCCTGTTCCACACATGGAGAGTCCAATTTTATGTTATAAAGCCAGACACTTGCAGCCTAGGATTTGCAAGATGCCTTTCATAGAGGCTGGATGATTTCCAGCAAGGCAAATGGGCAGGATGAGGCCTCACCACTCCAGACTATGACCAGCTGTATGGACAGAGAAGATTTTGGGCTTCCAGCACAAAAGACAACAACAAGAATCTAACCCAATGCCCAAGGACTATTAGAAGTGACAGAGCTGACACTTGGAGACAATATAAGAGAGATTGAACTGCCAAGAAAACTGCGAGAGGCTCATGTCCAGGACCTGAAATTGATGTGGCACATGGAAGGGTGAAGCAGAGGCATGGAAGGGTGAAGCAGAGGCATGGAAGGGTGAAGCAGAGGCATGGAAGGGTAAAGCAGAGGCATAGAAGTCACACAGGTGGGAAGAGAGTGATCTGCAGCCAGCTCTGTAGGGATGCAGGATTTATGGGAAGAGACACAGAGATTGCACCTTCCAACACACCTCCTGGACACTCCAGCTCCAGGAGGTCTCAATTCTGTGGCCCTCTTAAAGGCAGCTCTGAAAAGCAGTGGCCAGCTGGCATGTCCCACACAGGTGGGCAGTGCACAAACCACAACAGAGGCAAATGCTGGGATGTGGAGTCACAGAGAAGTCACACAGGTCCTGAGGAACCTCAGGGATGCTGGAAAGCAGAGCAGATGGATGGAGTTGGTGCTGGAGAAGAGACCAACCCCAGCCTCACTCCAACCTCCTTCCAGGGAGCTGTAGAGAGCAGTGAGGTCTCCCCTCAGGCTTCTCCTGTCCAGACTAAGCAAACTCCATCTCCCTCAGTCTCTCCAAACCCTCACCAGCCTCACAGCTCTTCTCTGGACACCCTCCAGCATCTCAAAGTCTTCCCTGCCCTGTGGTGCCCAGAACTGAACCCAGTGCTCAAGCTGTGGCCTCACCACATGAAAGTCAGTGGCAGGTGGAAGCAGAGGGTTGGTGCTGGTTACTCACTCACAACATTTCTGACCTACAATCTTCTAGTTCTGACCTTAAGACCAAACCTGCCTCTGAATGGTCATTTTAATAACTGCAGTGCAAAACCCAAAGGCTCTCATCTTGGAGATGAGGAATCCCCCAGAGAGGGACCTGGGGGTGCTGGGTAGCACTCACTGCCCATGAGCCAGATGCTGGAAAGCAGAGCAGATGGATGGAGTTGGTGCTTTGTGTTAGGAAGCAGCAGAAGCTACAGGAATAAAATCTCATGGTAGGTGTGGCTGAGTGCCCATGAGCCAGCAGTGCCCAGGGGGCCAAGAAGGCCAAAGGCCTCCTGGCTGGCATCAGAAGCAGGGTGGGCAGCAGGGCCAGGAGGTGCCCATCCCCCTGTGCTCAGCACTGGGGAGGCCACAGCTCGAGTGCTGTGCTCAGCTCTGGGCCCTCCCTGCAGGAAGGACATGGAGGGGCTGGAGCCTGTCCAGAGCAGGGCAAGGAGGCTGGAGAAGGGCCTGGAGCCCCTGGGCTAGAGCAGGGCTGAGGGAGCTGGGGGTGCTCAGGCTGGAGAGGAGGAGGCTGAGGGAGACCTCCTTGCTCTCTGCAGCTCCCTGGAGGGAGGTTGGAGCCAGGAGGGGACAGCCTCTGCTCCTTGGGGACAAGGCACAGGAGCAGAGGCAGTGGTTCCAGGCTGCCCCAGGGGAGGCTCAGGCTGGAGCTCAGGCAAGATTTGTGCCCTGGAAGGGATCTCAGCCATTGGAATGGTCTGCCCAGGGCAGTGCTGGAGTGCCCATCCCTGGGGGTGTGCCAGCAGGCTGTGGGCCTGGTGCTTAGGGACATAGTTTGGTGCTGAGCCTGCAGTGCTGGGTGGGGATTGGACTGGGTGAGCTTGGAGGTCTCTTCCAAGCAGCTCTGTTCTGTGATTCTGTAGGGTCAGAGTGTTTTGGTGCAAAGCACTGTCAGGAGGGCTGGCTGGAGACTCCCTACCCTGCTCTGTCCCCTGCTCCAGCCTAATTGTGATCAGTGTCTGTGCATTTAGCAAGTGCAGAAGCATTAAGGGGAATGACAGGAGACTGCAACAGCTCAGAAATGGGTGGAAAGGTCACTGCCACCTACCCTGGCTCAGATGTTTTAGGTGATGGATTTCTTCACATAGGTAAGACTCTGTTAGACCCAGCTCCTGCATGGGTTTTTAAGGTAGTAAAATTTGTATAAAGTGCAAGCCTGAGCTGACTTTTCTCACTTCAAGCTTCCAAATGGACAGAAGTAGGTCTAGAAGGAAGGTTTGGAAACTCAGGAATGCAAACTTTAAAACCTAAAGGTATGAATTATTGAGTCTGACTAAGCAGCTCTGGGATCTGTGGGCAGGGAAGGCAGAGGTGCTGCAAATACAAAATTCAGAAGGGACAGAGTGCAGTGAGGGGAGGTCTGGTGGAGAAAAGAGAGTAGGAATGCCTGAAAACTTCACTCACAGAGGAAAGTGAAGTTAATGCTAAAGGGCACTTGAGCCACAGAGACCAAAGGGAACAAAGAGGCAGCTGGCAGCTTGCACACAAGGCATCAAAAGATCAAAAGTTCCTCACTGCCAAACCCCCCAAATCTGATTCCCTGCAGTGAGCAGCAGCAGTGTGGTGGCAAAGGCACCACCAGCGGGGTAGGGCACCAGGGATGGCATCAGCTGAGGTGAAGCCACTACCTAGCGTGGGCTGAGTGACAAATGGAAAGCTGCTTTCTGCCCAGGGCATTGGCACACAGCAACACAGCAAGCAGGGCTGGGGTGCAACCAACCTGCAGTGGTGGTGCCCATGGTGGGAGGGCAGCAACTCAGTCCAAGAGAGATGTGGAGGTGCTGGAGCCAGTGCAGAGGAGGGCAAGGAGGCTGGGGAAGGGCCTGGAGGATAAATCTGGTGGAGACTGGAGGAGCTAGGGATGGGTAGTGTGAAAGAGAGGAGGCTGAGGGAGACCTCCTGGCTCTCTACTGCTACCTGAAAGGAGGGTGTGGAGAGGTTGGTGCTGGGCTCTTCTCACAGGTAATCAATGATAGAACAAGAGGAAAGCTTCAAGCTGCCACTGGGGAGGTTCAGACTGGACAGTAGGAAGATTTCTTTTCCCCAGCAGGAGTGGTCAGGCAGTGGCAGAGGCTGCACAGGGAGGTGGTGCTTTCCCCATCCCTGGAGGTGTTGGAAGGTGGTTTGGATGTGGTGCTTGCGGCTATGGTTTAGGGGTGACCCTTGAAGAGTAGGGTTCTGGGTTGGACTTGGTGATCCTGAGAAGCTTTTCCAACCTGAATGTTTGTGTGATTCTGTGAACTCATAGAATCACAGAAGAGTTTGGGTTGGAAGGGACCTCAAGGATCACCCAGCTCCAACCCCCTCCCATGGGCAGGGACCCCTCCCACCAGTCCAAGTACCCTGGAACACTTCCAAGCTTGGAGCCTCCACACCTTCTTTGGGCAACTTGTGCCAGTGTCTCTCCACCCTCACTCTAAAGAATTTCTTCCTCCTCTCATGTCTCAATTTCCCCTCCTCCAGCTCAGAGCTACTGTCCCTGTTCCTGGCCCTGCCAGCCCTTGTGGAGATGATGTCAGTGTTGACAGGATGTGTGTGGTCAGTCCTGGTTTGCACCATGAGCACACTGGCCTGGCACTGCCCTCTGGGTCCAGCCCTGGCATTCACCTGAGCCTCCTTGCAGGGTTCTGCCACCTGTGGTGGTGATGACTGCAGAGGGAGATGTTTGTGTGGCAGCAGGAAGGTGTTTCTTGGTCTCATGGTTTCATGAGCAGACAGATTGCTCTGTTGCTCCAAGAGGAGCAAAAGGATAATGCTCAGACAATTGGATTGCATGGGATTGAGAAGCTTCCATGGAAAGGCTCTTTACAAACTACACTTTGCAGCTCCATGGTGCTGAGCAGAGCCAAGCAGGCAAAACACAAAGAAATCCACAGCAAGCCAAAGCTTCCCACACAGCTCCCTCTACACCAGGCCAACCAACCCAGGCTGTCATGCCCCTTCCCCCCTGCCAAAGCCCTCTCCCTCCACACCACCAAGGTTTGTGATGCAGCACAAATTAAGCTTAGCAGCTCCAGGCTCCAGTTAAGCCAACCAAGCCTAGCTGGCAGCATTGCCAAGGCCAACACCTGGCCTCACTCCTTTGCAGGAGATAAGCACCTGGATGCCTCCCCAGGAGGAGAGAGGAGAGCTACAAAGGGGAGAGAGGAGAGCTACAAAGGGAAGAGAGTGATCTGCAGCCAGCTCTGTAGGGATGCAGGATTTATGGGAAGAGACACAGAGATTGCACCTTCCAGCACACCTCTTGGACACTCCAGCTCCTGGAAGTCTCAGCTCTGTGGCCCTCTTAAAGTCAGACAGGCTCCAGCTGCCACACCTGTGCAAACAGCAAGGAGAAGTGGGGGGCAGGTCTGTGACAGTGGCAGAAGGAGGAGCAGCAGCAGGTGGGGGCTGGAAATAAGCAGAAGGTTTCAATTTCAAGAGTAAAGTGCACCCTGGGTGCCAAGTCAGCAGTCACCTGGAAAGCAGTGGCCAGCTGGCATGTCCCACACAGGTGGGCAGTGCACAAACCACAACAGAGGCAAATGCTGGGGTGTGGAGTCACAGAGAAGTGTCTAAGTCTCCCAGCACTGCAGGTGGTCTGCAGGACAAGAGCAGAGTTACAACACCCAGCCAGGTACCGGCCTTCATTTCTGTGGCCAAAACCCCTCCCTGAGTTCATGTCCCAGGGCACTGGGCAGCAGAGCTGGCATCACTGTGTCTGGATGAGCACAGAGGGTCTGTTTGTGCCAGCCACCTGCAGCCTTCTGCCCCATCTGCACTGTGAGGAGCAATCAGAGACCTTCTGATGCAGAGTCCTATGGCTGAGTGCTGCCCTGCCACAGGTGGTGCTGGGGAAGCAGAGCTCTTGCTGATGGAGCAGATCTGCCATGAGGACAGGCTGAGGGAGCTGAGGTTGTTCAGCCTGGAGAAGAGAAGGCTCCAGGGAGACCTGAGAGCAACCTTCCAGTACCTGAAGAGGGCTCTTGTAGGTGAAGGGTTAACTGCTGGACTCTAAGCTGGAACTTGATTCTGCTGGGTGGAAAACCCGACCCAGGGGTGGCAAGGGATCATGAATCAGGTTGTTCCAGGCTGGTCTTCTATGACAAGGTCACAACATTAATAGATGAGGGGAAAGCAACTGATGTCATTGACCTGGACATGAGCAAAGCCTCCCACACTGTCCCACACCACATCCTGCTCTCCAAGCTGGTGCAGTCTGGGTTTGATGGATGGACCATTCAGTGGATAAAGAACTGGCTGGTTGGCTGCACCCAAGGAGTGGCTGTCAATGGCTCCATGTCCCAG
>VXBD01003908.1:0-23100 GCA_013399975.1 Indicator maculatus | reverse complement strand
CCTTCTTGTGGCCTTCCAGTGTCTGAAGGGGGCCACAAGAAAGCTGGGAAGGGACTTTTTAGGCTATCAGGGAGTGACAGGACTGGGGGGAGTGGAATAAAGCTGGAAATGGGAAGATTCAAGCGGGATGTGAGGAAGAAGTTCTTCCCCATGAGAGTGGTGAGAGCCTGGAATGGGTAGCTCAGGGAGGTGGTTGAGGCTCCATCCCTGGAGGTGTTTGCAGCCAGGCTGGATGAGGCTCTGGCCAGCCTGGTCTAGTCTGAGGTGTCCCTGCCCATGGCAGGGGGGTTGGAACTGGCTGAGCCTTGTGGTCCCTTCCAATCCTCACTGATTCTGTGATTCTATGATTCTATGATTCCATTCCCTTTCCTGCACACTCTCTGGTTAAGGGGCAGGAACTTCTGGGCAGCTCTCTCCTGCTGTGACTTTTGCTGCGTGGTGAGGAGCTGCCTGCTGGCTGGGAGCTGCTGTGCCTCCTGGTGGGGCCTTCTCCAGTGCCCATTCTGGTTTTGTCTGTGTTGCTGCATCTCTTCCCTCCCCCCATATCTCTGTACCTCCCTTTTCTCTTAGCACCTTTTTTTGTTGTTGTTGTTGTTAAAACTATTTTATTTTAACGTCCAATTTGGTTTTGTTTTACCCTTTGACTTCCTCTGCCTCTCTTTTCCCTAGGGGGTAGAGGGAGGGGGAGAGAGAGGGTAACCTGCTTTCTGTCCAGGGGGTTTAGCCTTGGAAGATCAAACCAGGAGAGGAGGCTCCAAGTCTCTGCTCAGACCCCACCTGCAGGGCTGTGTCCAGCACAAGAAGGACCTGGAGCTGATGGAGAGATGAAAATGATCAGAGGCTGGAGAACCTCCCCTGTGGGGACAGGCTGAGGGAGCTGGGGGTGCTCAGCCTGGAGAAGAGAAGGCTCCAGGGAGACCTCAGAGCAACCTTGCAGCACCTGAAGGGGCTGCAAGAAGGCTGCAGAGGGACTGTTCCCAAAGGCCTGCAGGGACAGCCCCAGGGACAAAGGCTTCAAATGAGAGCAGAGCAGATTGAGATTGGATGTGAGGAAGAAGTTCTGCAGCAGGAGGCTGCTGGAACACTGCAAGAGGTTGCCCAGGGAGGTGGTTGGGGCCCATCCCTGGAGATATTGAAGGGGAGGCTGGAGAGGGCTCTGGGCAGCCTGATCCAGTGGAGGATGTCCCTGCTGAGTGCAGGGGGTTGGACTGGGTGAGCTGTGGAGATTCCTTCCAGGCCAGACCTTTCTGTGATTCTATGATTCTATGATATAAAGTAGTCTGGTACTGACCTTGGAGCATTTCCTGCAGCTTTCCAAATCCATCATCCCAATAAAACTCCTGCTGGACCTTGTTCTACTCAGGGAATGCATTACCCACATCCTTTGCATTTGATGTTGTGAAGGGAGAGCAGAGGTTTGGCTGCAAAAGCTCACAAAGGACAGAGCCTTTCTCTTCACCAGCACAAGGCACTGAGTGGTTAAGTCAACACCAAGCCTTTGGTGGAGAAAATGCTCTGCAGAGAGGCAAACTGGTCAGAAAGAGGGAAAAATCTTTTGAAGTGCCAAGATAATGAAATGCTTTCTGTTCCCTGGATCCAAGACATGTTCCTTGCTCCAGCAGATTCTAAGGAGAGTTTCTTCTGAAGCTAATAAAAAGCATTTTGTGCAATCTTCACTCTTGGCTCATTTGCATTTGCTTACAGCAAATTGTGTCTACTGTAAAGACAGCAAAGCAGTAATTATTTAAATTAGTGTGATAGATGTTTAGCAATGCTTTGATTAAAAGATCAGTTTGGGATAGCAGGAAGTTGGTGAAAAGCAGAGTAGTTAAATGAATTCTATTTTTTTCCCTCCGTTTTGCACAAATGGTTTTGAATGCAAAACCTTTTCCAGAGCAACAGTTCAGGCACTCAAACAATGGAGCTGGTGCAGAGCTGAGGTCAATATGGTGACCCAGAATGAACAGGGGCAGATCTCTGCCAGATGAAGTATGGATGATTCATCTCCACAAGTGAAGGGGTTTGTTATGGGCATGATGCCCTAAGCAGCTCCAACAAAACTTTGGTCAGGAGTGAATCAGAGAATCACAGAACAGAGCTGCTTGGAAGAGACCTCCAAGATCACCCAGTCCAATCCCCACCCAGCACTGCAGGCTCAGCACCAAATCATGTCCCTAAGCACCAGGCCCACAGCCTGCTGGCACACCCCCAGGGATGGGCACTCCAGCACTGCCCTGGGCAGACCATTCCAATGGCTGAGATCCCTTCCAGGGCACAAATCTTGCCTGAGCTCCAGCCTGAGCCTCCCCTGGGGCAGCCTGGAACCACTGCCTCTGCTCCTGTGCCTTGTCCCCAAGGAGCAGAGGCTGTCCCCTCCTGGCTCCAACCTCCCTCCAGGGAGCTGCAGAGAGCAAGGAGGTCTCCCTCAGCCTCCTCTTCTCCAGCCTGAGCACCCCCAGCTCCCTCAGCCCTGCTCTAGCCCAGGGGCTCCAGGCCCTTCTCCAGCCTCCTTGCCCTGCTCTGGACAGGCTCCAGCCCCTCCATGTCCTTCCTGCAGGGAGGGCCCAGAGCTGAGCACAGCACTCGAGCTGTGGCCTCCCCAGTGCTGAGCACAGGGGGATGGGCACCTCCTGGCCCTGCTGCCCACCCTGCTTCTGATGCCAGCCAGGAGGCCTTTGGCCTTCTTGGCCCCCTGGGCACTGCTGGCTCATGGGCACTCAGCCACACCTACCATGAGATTTTATTCCTGTAGCTTCTGCTGCTTCCTAACACAAAGCACCAACTCCATCCATCTGCTCTGCTTTCCAGCATCTGGCTCATGGGCAGTGAGTGCTACCCAGCACCCCCAGGTCCCTCTCTGGGGGATTCCTCATCTCCAAGATGAGAGCCTTTGGGTTTTGCACTGCAGTTATTAAAATGACCATTCAGAGGCAGGTTTGGTCTTAAGGTCAGAACTAGAAGATTGTAGGTCAGAAATGTTGTGAGTGAGTAACCAGCACCAACCCTCTGCTTCCACCTGCCACTGACTTTCATGTGGTGAGGCCACAGCTTGAGCACTGGGTTCAGTTCTGGGCACCACAGGGCAGGGAAGACTTTGAGATGCTGGAGGGTGTCCAGAGAAGAGCTGTGAGGCTGGTGAGGGTTTGGAGAGACTGAGGGAGATGGAGTTTGCTTAGTCTGGACAGGAGAAGCCTGAGGGGAGACCTCACTGCTCTCTACAGCTCCCTGGAAGGAGGTTGGAGTGAGGCTGGGGTTGGTCTCTTCTAACCAGCAACAGGATGAGAGGCAATGGCTTGAAGCTGTGCCAGGGGAGGTTTGGGTTGGACACGAGGAAAGAATTCTTTAGTGAGAGAGTGGTAAGGGAACAGGCTGCCCAGGGAGGTGGTGGAGTCACCATCCCTGGAGGGGTTCAAGAAGATGTGGATGTGGTGCTTCAGGACATGGTTTAGTGGCCATGGTAGCTGAGTTATGGTTAGGCTTGATGATCTTAGAGGTCCCTCCCAGCCTCAGTGGTTCCATGATTCTATGATTCCATGATTCCATGAATTCATTATTCCATGATTCCGTGCTTCCATGATTCCATGAGTTCATGATTCTATGATTCTATAATTCCAAGAGTTCATGATTCTATGATTCCACAATTCTATGATTCCCTTAGTTCATGATTCTATGATTCTATGATCCATGATTCCAAGATTCTATAATTTCATGAGTTCATGATTCTATGGTTCTATGATTCCATAAGTTCATGATTCCATGATTCCAAGAGTTCATGATTCTATGATTCAATGATTCTATAGTTCCATGAGTTCATGATTCTATAACTCCATTAGTTCATGATTCTATGATTCCATGAGTTCATGATTCCATGATTCTATATTTCCATCAGTTCATGATTCTATGATTCCATAAGTTCATGATTCCATGATTCCAAGAGTTCATGATTCTATGATTCAATGATTCTATAGTTCCATGAGTTCATGATTCTATAACTCCATTAGTTCATGATTCTATGATTCCATGAGTTCATGATTCCATGATTCTATATTTCCATCAGTTCATGATTCTATGATTCCATAAGTTCATGATTCTATGATTCCATGATTCCATGATTCTATGATTCCCTGAGTTCATGTTTCTATGATTCTATGATTCCATGATTCCAAGATTCTATAATTTCATGAGTTCATGATTCTATGATTCTATGATTCCATGAGTTCATGATTCTATGATTCCATGAGTTCATGATTCTATGATTCCAAGAGTTCATGATTCTATGATTCCATGATTCTATAATTCCATTAGTTCATGATTCTATGATTCCATGAGTTCATGATTCCATGATTCTATAATTCTATGAGTTCTTGATTCTATGATTCCATGAGTTCATGATTCTATGATTCCATGATTCTATAATTCCATGAGTTCATGATTCTATGGTTCCATGGATTCATGATTCCATGAGTCCATGACTATATGATTCCATGATTCTATCAGTTCATGATTCCATGAATTCATGACTCTATGATTCCATGAGCTCATGAGTCCATGATTCCATGAATTCATGATTCTATGATTCCATGAGCTCATGATTCCATGATTATCTGTTTCAACACTAGAAGTCAAGGTGGAAGGAACAGCTTAGCTGTGATGGGTTGGACTTGAGCTTTTCTCAACAAAACTCAACTCCTGAGGCCCACAGCAAGCACAAGTCAGACAGCACAGCAGGATTCAAGGTGATGTTGGTGTCTGCTTCACTCCTGAGCAGCAGCCCAGGTTCTGTCCCACCCAACCACCAGGAACCCAGCCAGGAGTGCATCACATTTGCACTGGAGGTTTAGCACAACTGTCAAGCCTCAGATCCATAAGGAAAAAAAGAAAGAAAGAAAGAAAAATAGCTCCAAGAAAACAGATGCCCGAAAGGAAAATATTTTGAGCTCAGTAAAAGCTTTTTTGCTCACAGGGCCTCCTTTAATTACCAAATCTGTGAGCAGCGCTGATCTACCATGAGAAAATTCTGTGCCAATCCTTGCTGGTGGGTAGGAGCTCAGGGAACTGACACAAACACACAGCCAGGCTGCAGGAATCGCTGGGAGCTGTCTGAGAAACACTCTCTGCTGAATTTCACTGCCTCCTCTTTTTCTCAGGCAATCACCCACAGCAAGTGTTGAGGGAGGGATGAGGAATGCTCCCAAAAAACCAGCAGGCTCAGGATTCCTTCCACAGCACAGCTGAAAGCAAACACTTTGAATGCAGTTTGCACCTAATAATAACAATATTAAAAATTATTATTAATAATAATTTAAAAGAAGAAGAAAAGAAGAAGAAAGGAGGAAAGAAGGAGGAAAGAAGGAGGAAAGAAGGAGGAAAGAAGAAAAAGAAGGATGATGGTGATGTAGCTGGAGGAGCAGAGGGGAGCAGAGGGATGCCAAAGTGCCACCAATTCAGCACAAGCAGTAAGAGCAGGGGCCAGGCATTCACCCTGGCACAAGCTCCTTCCTAGCCAGCTGAAATCTCCCTGCCAGAGAGCCCTGTCCCAGCAGCTCATGGATTCATGGATTCGCAGAATGGGTTGGGTTGAAAGGGACCTTCAAGATCATCCAGTTCCAACCCCCTGCCATGGGGAGGGACACCTTCCACCAGCTCAAGGCCTCACCAGCCTGGCCTTGAACACCTCCAGGCAGGGGACATCCACAGCCTCCCTGGGCAACCTGCTGCAGTCTCTCCCTACCCTCACTCTCAACAATTTCTTCCTCATCTCCAGTCTCAGCCTCCTCTCTCCCAGCTCAAAGCCATTGTCCCTCATCCTGGCACTCCCAGCCCTTATTAAAAGTCCCTCCCCAGCTCTCCTGGAACCCCTTCAAGTGCTGGAAGGTTGCTCTGAGGTCTCCCTGGAGTCTTCTCTTGTCCAGGCCGAACAGCCCCAACTCTCCCAGCCTGTCCCCACAGGGCAGGTTCTCATCTCTGCACAGCCCCAAGTCCAGCAGTGTGAGCTGTCAGCACTGCAGCAGCACTGCAGAAGGCATCATGGAAAACAAGCAGAGCATCCTCCCTCGTGGGTGTCTCAGAGGGGAGTTGCCTCTGGGGGCTTTGTTCCTAGTGCAGGCTCCCAAAAGCTGTGTCCAGATAGTGCCATGGCTAAAGGCAGCCTGCTTCAGTTTGAGAGAGACAAACAGGTTTTAACGGGCTCATTATCCCAGCTGAGGAGAGGCAAGAAGGTACAGCTGCTGCTGCTGGAACAGAAAACATCTCTCCTGTTGACCTTCAGCCCACTTCACCCCTCCACCCTCTGTGCCTGAACACCTCCCCACCCCCGGTGCCACGCTGTGAATCAGCTTCCTCTGGAGCTCTCCAATTAGGATGCAGCAGCACTTGGAGAGCAGCAGTCGGCCCACACTAGACTAATTAATTTTGCCTGCCTGAGTAATTACAGTCCAGAGGTGACCATGAAAGCCAAGCAAATCAATTTGTGTTTTACTGAGATCCTCATCAGTCATGGAGCACTAACCAAGAAGGGGGGCGGGAAATTGAGCAGGGACAGAGCTGGCCCCTGAACAACAGGCAGCAAAGGTTGGCCTCAAACTGCTGGAGTCGTGTGCTGGAGGCAGCAAACACACTGCACATCGGCTCTGGGTTGGGGTTTTTGGCCCAGCCAGTCCCTCGGCACAGTCACCTTCTTGAAAATGTAAACTTTGTCTCCTCCCCTGGCAGCACTCCCAGTCCGTGGAGCTCACTCAGACTGCAGCCAGCAGCATTCCCAAGCTCGGTTTCTGATCAGCATCATCACTGCAGACGTCTCAGCCAGCGCTGGGAGTGACTTTAGCGCTTTCCAAACAGAGGCAATCTGCTGCTCTGCTGAGCCGGCGCTGAGCCCATGGCAGCTCAACCTCCTTCCCAGCAAAAACTTTCCTCTATCTGCCAGGGATCCAAGCAGGCAACTGTCTCCTCATTCCACTTGATCCACTCAGGAGATCCTCCCTCAGCCTCAACACAAAGCATCCCAGAGAAGTAGTCACCTCACTGGCACAGGTTGCCCAGAGTGCTGGTGGAAGGATCCCTGGAGGACTTTAAGGCCAGGCTGGATGTGGCTCTGAGGAACCTGCTCTGGTGTGAGGTGTCCCTGCCCATGGCAGGGGGGTTGGAACTGGATGACCCCTGAGGTCCCTTCCAACCTTGACAATTCTATGAATCTATGATTCTATGAAATCCAAAGTTTTCTTCTCTCCCAATCAAATGGAGTTCCCTCTCCATTTTTTCCATGGAGTTTCCTGTCTAATTTTTCCATGGAGTTCCCTATCTAATTTTTCCATGGAGTTCCCTCTCCAATTTTTCCATGGAGTTTCCTATCCAATTTTTCCATGGAGTTTCCTATCTAATTTTTCCATGGAGTTTCCTGTCCAATTTTTCCATGGAGTTTCCTATCCAATTTTCCATGGAGTTTCCTATCTATTTTTTTCCATGAAGTTCCCTATCTATATTTTTCCATGGAGTTCCCTCTCTAATTTTTCTATGGAGTTCCCTCTCCAATTTTTCCATGGAGTTTCCTATCTATTATTTTCCATGGAGTTTCCTATCTATTTTTTTCCATGGAGTTCCCTATCTATATTTGTCCATGGAGTTCCCTCTCTAATTTTTCCATGGAGTTTCCTATCTAATTTTCCCATATTCTAATTTTGCCATGTTCAAATGCTCCCATGGAGATGCAGGAGGAAGTGTTTCTGTCTGGTGGTGTGATGGAGAAGAAGATTTTATGACATAGCCAAGAGCTGGGGCATGAGGTTCTTCCAGCAGTGGGTGTGAGGAGATGTGGACAGGATCTGTCTCACCTGGAAGGGTGCAGCTGGGGTAGATCTCACTGTAGAAGCACTGTGGCATTGTGCCCAGCAAGAAGTGATCCTTTTGCCCAAGTCATCCCAAGGTGGAGCAGTCCAACAGGGTGCAGGTGTCCCAGAGGCACCACTGAGCCTGCATTCAATCTGAGTGTGGACAGCTCACTTTGGTGAGGCCAGGTGCTGGCATCCTGTGTTTGAGCTCTCCCCAAGCCTGCCTCAGCTACTAATGGAGTCAAGGAAGGAACAACATCAACTTAGGTGGGCAGAGTCCTTGCAGAAGTCAGAGGTTCCAGCACTTCTCAAGAGGTGCAGCACCAGAAAACATGGAAGGAGCATCCTACATTCCCATTCCACCTCTTCTACCCTGAACACCTTGATACCAGCAGCTACAGACCAGCCACTGGAGTCTTGCAAAGAAATCATATTTGAGGGAGCCATGAAGACAGCTGAGGAGCACTGCCCAGCATCTGCCTGGCCAGGCTTCAGCCCACAGCCTGTGCCAGAATCAAGTTCAACCCTAGAGCACAGGAAGGGTTGTGAGGGCTGTCTAAGGAACATGGCAAAGAGATGAAGTACAGAGAAGGGTACAGAGACCTGCTCTGCACACTGGAGAAGGTGCAGAGCGGTTCTTGATCTTTGCAGGCAGAACTGTGAGCTGACCAGAACTGAGATGTAGTCCCCACAACATTTGTGATGTAAGTGTCCCTGGATCAGTGTTACTGGCATGGTCCATGACCTGGAACTTCTCTTGTCTGGGAGCAAATCCCTCTGCACCCAGCAGGGACAAGCAGCTCCCATTCTGGTGGCTTCCCAGTCAGAAGCTGTTGGCTTCCCAGTCAAAACACCTGTGATAGGAACATGACTGACACTGCAGACAGCTGATGTCTAGTGCAGAGGCCAAGGCTTGCACAGCTCTGGTCTGGAGTCCACTGCTAGGATGTTAGAGGTCTGACTGGAGAAATGGGTCACAGGCTGCAGAGACAGAAAGGTCAGAGACAGCAGCAGGCCTGGGCACCTGAGCAGGGTTGCATGTGGGGAGTTGGAAAGAGGAGTGCAAAGGAGAAGCTGTGATCAGATGGTAAATGAAGCACAAGTGTGGCATTGTTGGGTGTTCAGGGCCAAGGAGGTGGCAAACAAAATGGAGTCACTGCAGGACAAGGAGATCTTTGTCACACCGGGGCTTCCTCCCCTTACCCAGGAGTAATTCAGGGAAGCTTTTTCTGATCAGACAAAAGCCTCTGGCTGCCACAGGGGTGGTCTGGGTCTGCAGCTGCAGAGCAGAGGAGTGAGTGAGCTGTCACCAACTGCACCTCTGCTGCTCTCCAAACTGCAGCCCCTCATCAGCCACTGCAGCTCACTTGCCCCTTGCTACCATGCACAGCACCACTCAGAATCCGAGCTCCATCCTGCCTTGAAGTAGCTGCAGCTGCTCTCAGATCCTCCTTCAAGCCCTCCTTCACCTGGGTAACCCAACCTGAGTCTTTGTGGCCAAAACCTTTGTCCTCATCAGCACTGACCAGAGGGGAAACTACTTGCCCTTACCCTGCTTCCACAAGCCTCCTGATGTTGCCCAGGCTGTGGGTTTGCCTTATCTGCAATGAGGACAAAGATGTTCAGCCTCATATCCACAAGGTCCTCCAGCAGGGCCTGTGGATTTTCAACAAGGGCAGGCGGTTGTCTCTTAGTTAGTTCAAGGCTTTGAGACTCTTCAGAAGGATGCATGAGCCACAGATTTTATTTGCACAGTGTGGGAGGTTTACACCAGACAGAGTCTGGAAATTTACCTCAAGGAGTAGATTGCCACACTACACAGAAATGGGAAGTAAAATGGAATTTTTATTTAGAGACACAAACTGAATATAAAAGCATAAAACAAAAATATATTTACATATAAAAACCAGACAACAGCCCAGCTAAGCCCCCTCCCCCTGGACAGACCCAGGCCCCCTGGAAAAAGGTCCAGAGGGCTCTCATTAGCTAACAAGTTATTATCTGTGTCTCTCTGTTTCTTGCCAGTAGCCTAAACCAAAACCAGCAAGCCAAGCCAGCAAGGTCAGAAGCAGAGAGAAGACAGCAAGGCAAGAGAGGCAGACAGGTTCTGTTCCCAAACTAGAGAGAAATCTGCAGAACCAAGGAAATGGAATAAATTCATCTTTTTCTATTCTGTTCAGCCCCTTTGAAGAGTTCATCCCCTCAAATTCTCTGGAAAGACTTCTTTACAGTTGGGAAACTGATCCTTAACCTGTAACACACAGGAAGCTTGGGAGCTGTGGTTCACCCCTCTGCTTTGCCCTGCTCAGACCTCACCTGCAATGCTGTGTCCAGTTCTGGCTCCCCAGTTCAAGAGAGACAGAGACCTGTTGGAGAGAGTCCAAGGGAGAGCCAGGAGGATGATTTGGGGATTTGAGTATCTCCCTGTGAAGAGAGACTGAGAGCCTTGGGGGTGTTTAGCCAGGAGAGGAGAAGGCTGAGAGGGATTTGATCAATGTCTATCAATATCTGAGGGGTGGGCGGCAAGGGGAGGGGGCCAGGTTCTTTTTGGTGGTGTGCAGTGCCAAGAAACAACAGGTGCAAGCTTGAGCATAGAAAATTTCACCTCAAGATGAGGAGAAACTTCTTTGCAGTGAGGATGACAGAGCCCTGGAGCAGGCTGCCCAGGGGGGTTGTGGAGTCTCCTTCTCTGGAGACTTCCCAAACCCTCCTGGATGCATTCCTGTGCAGACTCCCCTTGGTGACCCTGCTCTGACAGGGGGTTGGACTGGATGATCTCTGGAGATCCCTTCCAACCTCCACTGTTCTGTGGGACTGTGGTGCACAGAGAATCACACAGAGAATGGGAGGGGTTGAAAGGGACCTCCAGGGATCATTGAGTCCAACCCCCCTGCCAAAGCAGGCTCACCCAGGGCAGGGCACACAGGAACGTGTCCAGATGGGTCTTGAAAGCCTCCAGAGAGGGAGACTCCACACTGCATGATGTGAATGTTGGGAAGAGCTTTGCAGGATGCTCCTGTCCTGTGCTCAGTCCTGCTGCCAGCCACTGCAGTCAGGATTCACCAACAGTTGTGGCAGGGACCTCAAGTCAGGAGAAGCACTGAGTGGAGTGAGAAGTTCTGCCCCACCACTGGCTTCTGCATCCTTGTCCCTCAGGTGCTCCTCCACGTGCCAGTGTGTTCCTGACAAAGCCAGCCTGCTGCACCCTGACCTGACTGATGGATGGAGAAAAGGCTGTGCCCTGCTGAGGAGTCTGCTGGGGGAGGTTTGGCTGCTGTGCCCCTGAGGTGCCCTTACTGTGCAGGGGGCAGGCTGTGTGATGATCAAGAGGTGGCCATCAGTGGTTCTTTGCCCAGTAGCTAAGTACCTGATGCTCCATCTAAGTCCCTCATCCAGAGAAGCCATTTCCTACCAGAAGCTGTTCTCATTCACAGAATCATGGAATCAGAGAATGGTAGGGGGAGGGAGGGACCTCAGAGAGTCCAAAGCAGGGTCCCCAAGGGCAGGTCCCACAGGAGTGTGTCCAGGCAGGTTAGGTGATGTCCTTGCATCTTATACAGCATCATGAAGGTTGGAGAGGGTCATCAAGTCCAACCATCAACCCAACACCACCCTGCCCACTAAACCATGTCCCAGAGTGGACAGAACATAAATCCCTCTTTTCCTATTAAAGAAGTCAACTGAAGTCCCTTTCCTGCTGGGTGCAGCTCGATGCAACCCAAGCAGAACTGAGCCCCCCACGAGAGGACAATCTCACGTTCAGAAGATGAGGGTTGGGTGCCCACCAGCACTGATTTCAAACCCCTGGGAGCACTGACCCAGCCACCCTCTCCTCCTGCCTGTGCTGTTTGTTGCCACTGTCACCCCCTGTATTTATTCAGTGGCTTCTCCAACCCCAGGGACCATGCAGGGACGCAGGTGGCAGCAGTGACAGTGGCTTGGGCATCACAGCTTCAGTGCACCACAGTGGGGTGGGGGTTTGGGGGGATTTGGCTCCCCATGCACAGTGACCCTGTTCCAGAATGGACTTTTCTTGCCAAGACCTTGACTTTTAGACTTCATTGATTTCAGCTCCTCCAAAGGAATGGACTTT
Source organism: Indicator maculatus (assembly GCA_013399975.1). Classification (NCBI taxonomy): domain Eukaryota; kingdom Metazoa; phylum Chordata; class Aves; order Piciformes; family Indicatoridae; genus Indicator; species Indicator maculatus. Next base: position 11,184 of record VXBD01003908.1, on the reverse strand, counting down.
GGAGGAAGATTGCACTTGGAGAGGCTCAAGAGCAAGAACTTGTGGAGAGGGCTGAAAGTGTTGAGGTTTTTCCCCTTCCTCCTTCTCCATGCTTCCTTCTCTGTACACTGGAGCTGGTTAGGGATTTTTGACTCTTCTCTTGCCAACACCTTTTTTTTTTCAGACTTCATTGACTTTCAGCTCCTCCAGAGGAACAGACTTTGGAGAAACATTGCACTTGGAGAGGCTCAAGAGCTGAGTTCAGCAAGAACTTGTGGAGAGGGATGAAAGCGTTGAGGTTTTTTCCCCTTTCCTCCTTCTCTATATTTCCTTCCCAGCATTCCCCCTTCCCTCAAGTGGAAGCTGTTGTTTGGGTTTGGGGTTTTTTGTTTCCCCATGCCCAATGATCTTCTCCCAGAATGGACTTTTCTTGCCAAGACCTTGACTTCTACACTTCATTGATTTCAGCTCCTCCAGGGGAAAGGACTTTGGAGAAACATTGGGCTTGGAGAGGCTCAAGAGCAAGAACTTGTGGAGAGGGATGAAACCATTGAGGTTTATTCCCCCTTCCCTCCTTCTCCATGCTTCCTTCTCAGCATTCCCCCTGCCCTCATGGAGACCTCATTTCTCTGAGTCCCCCCAGCCCAGTGAAGCAGAGACTGAAGGGACCCCGAGGCGCTGTGGCTGCGGTGGATGCTGCGCCAAGAGCTCTTTGTCCTTCAACGCCAGCAGCTGGCAGCATGGCAGAGCTGGGTGCACAGGAGCCACAACAAAGCATTTATCACTGTGGTGGTTTGCAAGGCAGAGTTGGTGACAGTCACCAGATCTCCACATCCCAGAGCAATTATCTTTTTTGCTAGAAGATAAAAACTGCCCCCAGTACCTCGCGCCCCTCGCGCCGTGGTGCCCAGAAGATGATTCCTCCTGACGTGCTGAACTTTTGAACCCAGGGGAGAAAAAAAAATCTTGGGTTGTTTTTTTTTTTTTTTTTTTTTTGTTTTGTTTTTTATGGTTACCCAAGAGAGTCATTGAAAGTTCATTGCCCTTTCTCACATTTGCACTACCAAAGGGACATAAGGAAAAACATCAAGTGTAATATCCATCAATGCTAGGGAGGCATTCAGAGTACATCATCGAGGCATAAATAACCCAAACCAAGCTCTGGTGGCAGGAGGAGGTGCTGGAAGGAGGGAGAGGGTTGTGGGGGGGGGGCTGAACAACAATATTTAATTATCAATTGCAGCCAAATGATTGCCTTTGCTCATCAAAAGGACTTCTCACAAGCCCATTCAGATGGGAGCCTGAAATCCTGGGTGCTCCCATCCCAGAGCTCTGGATTTTTCTTGGTTCACTGCCTGCTTTTTCCTGCCAAAGCTCATAAAAATCCAGGCACCAATTTGCTTAACACGAGGGGTGTGAAATCCCCACTTAGGGAGGGTGAAGTTAATTGGAAGAGAAAAAAACAAGAATCCTAAATCCAGGCCACTGAGCAGTCTGAATCAGCGAGCTCCCTCTGACCCTGATTTGTTGGGGGGGTTATTTTCCTGATGAGCTGTTCCCAACCCATGTTGGATGGAGTAATCTACTGGAATCACCAAGCATTGGCTTTTCCTGTCCTTCCAGCAGAGCAGAGGCTGTGTGCACTTCTGTAAGGCCAATGCTGATGGGAAAAGCCTTCTGGTAGGGCTAGCAGAAGGGAGGAGACACCAAACTTGCACAAGAATGGGGACCCAGGGAGGCTGAGCAGTTGCCACTGACTATGTTGAAGGGGGCTACAAGAAAGCTGGGGAGGGACTTTTTAGGCTATCAGGTAGTGATAGGACTGGGGGGAGTGGAATAAAGCTGGAAGTGGGGAGATTCAGGCTGGTTCATCCCCATGAGAGTGGTGAGAGCCTGGAATGGGTTGTGCAGGGAGGTGGTTGAGGCCCCATCCCTGGAGGTGTTTGCAGCCATGCTGGATGAGGCTCTGGCCAGCCTGATCCAGTGTGAGGTGTCCCTGTCCATGGCAGGGGGGTTGGAACTGGCTGAGCCTTGAGGTCCCTTCCAACCCTGCCTGATTCTATGATTCTATGTTCATGCAAGGAAAATTCTCTGGAGCACTTTCATGTCTGTAAGCAGAGGTTCAGTTAAGGGAGGACACAGAAGGCCAATGGAATCCAAAGGAGTGTGGCCAGAGCTGGAGAGAGAGGATCCTGCCCTCTGCTCTGCTCTGCTCTGCTCTGCTCTGCTCTGCTCTGCTCTGCTCTGGGAGACCTCACCTGCAGGGCTGGGTCCAGCTCTGGAGCCCTCAACACAGGAAGGACCTGGAGCTGATGGAGAGGGTCCAGAGGAGGACATGAAAATGCTCAGAGGTTGGAGCAGCTCTGCTATGGGGACAGGCTGAGGGAGCTGGGTGTGTTCAGTCTGGAGAAGAGAAGGCTCCAGGGAGACCTCAGAGCAACCTTGCAGGACCTGAAGGGGCTGCAAGAAGGCTGCAGAGGGACTGTTCCCAAAGGCCTGCAGGGACAGCCCCAGGGACAAAGGCTTCAAAGGAGAGCAGAGCAGATTGAGATTGGATGTGAGGAAGAAGTTCTGCAGCAGGAGGCTGCTGGAACACTGCAAGAGGCTGCCCAGGGAGGTGGTTGGGGCTCATCCCTGGAGATATTCAAGGTGAGGCTGGAGAGGGCTCTGGGCAACCTGATCCAGTGGAGGATGTCCCTGTTGAGTGCAGGGGGTTGGACTGGGTGAGCTGTGGAGGTCACTTCCAGCCCAGAGCATTCTGTGATGCTGTGAAAATCTAACTGGATGGTGGAGGAACACCAAAGCCAACAGGACTGTGGAGATCTCACCCACCAGGTATGGATATTCCCCTCTGGATGGGCCAGGAAGCATTTCTGTGGCCATCAGTGGGACAGTACCTGTGAGGGTGCAGGGAGTAGCTACCAACACTATTGCCTGCAGGAGCATCAGTATGTGGGTTTGGGAATGGGATCAGAAGGAATATTTGCTCAATGAGAGATTCTTTAAGCTGAGCATTGTGTCAGACCAGGCAGCTACTGAAGTCATCTGCTGCGGGAGAGGGCAGAGAGCATGGAGAGCATGCCTGGAGTCAGCCTCTGATCCTCAGCTGCCATTCAGGGGATCATCAGAATGAGAGAGAATGAAAAAAATAGAGTTATAAGAAGACAGAATCACAGAATCACTTGGTTGGAATCATGGAGTCCAACCACAGCCCAGAACTCCCTGCACACAGCTGGCAGACCATGGCCCTCCCCTCCCCATCCTGACACCTTTGGTTCAGCTGACATCTGCAAACAGCTACATCTCTTAAAGCAAAAGGAGATTAGGGGACTGCAGCTTCTCTTCTGTGAGGAAAGCTTGGGAGAATTTGGGCTTCTTAGGCTAAAGAAGAGCAGTCCGAGGGAGGATNGAGCTGCTCTGCTATGAGGACAGACTGAGAGAGTTGGGGCTGTTCAGTCTGGAGAAGAGAAGGCTCCAAGGTGACCTTCTTGTGGCCTTCCAGTATCTGAAGGTGGCCACAAGAAAGCTGGGGAGGGACTTTTTAGGCTATCAGGGAGTGACAGGACTGGGGGGAGTGGAATAAAGCTGGAAGTGGGGAGATTCAGGCTGGATGTGAGGAAGAAGTTCTTCCCCATGAGAGTCGTGAGAGCCTGGAATGGGTTGTCCAGGGAGGTGGTTGAGGCTCCATCCCTGGAGGTGTTTGCAGCCAGGCTGGATGAGGCTCTGGCCAGCCTGACCTGGTGTGAGGTGTCCCTGCCCATGGCAGGGGGTTGGAACTGGCTGAGCCTTGAGGTCCCTTCCAACCCTGACTGATTCTATGATTCTATGATCTCCCTGAGGTGGAGTCTCCCTCTCTGGATGTGTTCCTGTGTGACCTGCCCTGGGTGATGCTGCTCTGGCAGGGGGCTTGGACTGGATGAGCTTTCCAGCTGCCTTCTAAGCCCTGACATTCTGTGCTTCTGTCATCTGATCAATGCTTCAGGGGTGGGTGGCAGGAGGCTGGGGCCAGGCTTGGTTCAGTGGTGCCCAGGGCCAGGCCAAGGGGCAGTGGGCACGGACTGGAACATCAGAAGTTCATCTGAACATGAGGAGGAGCTTCTGTAATTTGAGGTGGTGGAGCCCTGGAGCAGGCTGCCCAGAGAGGTGCTGGAGTCTCCTGCTCTGGAGCCATTCCAAACCCTCCTGGATGTGTCCTGTGTGACCTTCTCTAGGTGACCCTGCTCTGGCAGAGGGGTTGGATTGGATGATCTCCAGAGGTCCCTTCCCACCCCTGACATCTGTGAACCAAAGAGGAAGCCAAAAGTGTCCCTTCCAGGCTCATTAAATTCCTTCAGGATTTTGTGTGTGTGGTTTGGCTTTTTTTAATGAAAACACCAAACCAATACACAAATAATTCCTCTCTGATTTGAGAGCACCCTGCCCTCTTGGCTGGTAAATAAACCTCCTGATTATTCAGCTCTGGCTGCAAGAATTCTGACACTGAATGTATTTACCTCTCTGCAGATCTCCCCACTCAGAGTACTCCCTGCTCCATAGCCTCTCATGAATAATGCAGCAGCCAGCATCAATGTGACACCTTCTGCAGGGGCCTGATCTGATTAACCAAGCCCCACAGCATCCTCTGAGATGTGTTATCCCATCCTGGCAGTTTGAGAGATATCAGATTGACCTGAAATGCAATTTTTAATTGATTTTTACCATCAGATCCCAAAGAAGTGCAGTTTGATGCTGGGGTTTTTTTGGTGTTTTTTGGTTTTTTGGGTTTTTTTTTTTTTTTTTTTGCTGGCTGTGTTGCAGTCATGCCTGGATCTTCACTGAGGCTGTGCTGTGTTTTTTGTGCTGGGAGGACTTCCTTCCATCAAGGTCACCACAAAGCACCTGATTTGTACATGAAAAGGTTAAACAAAACATGGCCCTGAGGGAAGAGAAAAGAGCAAAATGCAAACCCACACAGCTCAGTGCCTTGCTCAAATGGAGATGCATCAGCCATGGCAAAGAAGAAGTTGGAGGCACCAGGGAAAAAATATTAAATAATCCAACACTGGGAAGTGTAACTCAGCGCTGGGAATGGTGACAGAAAGGTGGAAAATTAATGAAAAAAAATGTAAATCATTCCCAGTCAGTGCCAGTTGTCAGTGAGAGCTTGGAAGGCAGAAGGTGAATGCCACACTGCAGCTCTTCACTTGAGTCACTCTGAAGAAAGGTTTCCAGCTCCTTCTGGAGGCCTGGAGCAGAGGAAGTTGAAGCTTCATAGACTCACAGAATGCTCTGGGTTGGAAAGTATCTCCACAGCTCACCCAGCCCAACCCCCTGCACTCAGCAGGGACATCCTCCACTGGATCAGGTTGCCCAGAGCCCTCTCCAGCCTCACCAGGGATGAGCCCCAACCACCTCCCTGGGCAACCTCTTGCAGTGTTCCAGCAGCCTCCTGCTGCAGAACTTCTTCCTCACATCCAATCTCAATCTGCTCTGCTCTCCTTTGAAGCCATTGTCCCTGGAGCTGTCCCTGCAGGCCTTTGGGAACAGTCCCTCTGCAGGCTGAGGGAGTTGGGGTTCAATCTGCAGAGGAGAAGGCTCTGAGGAGACCTTCTTGTGGCCTTCCAAGATCTGCAGGGGGCTACAAGAGAACTGGGGAGGGACTTTTCAGGGTGTCAGGGAGGGATAGGAGTGGGGGGGATGGATCCAAGCTAGGGAAGGGAACATTTGAATTAGACATCAGGAAGAAATTCTTCACCTTGAGGGTGGTGAGAGCCTGGCACAGGTTGCCCAGGGAGGTGGTGGAAGCCTCATCCCTGGAGGTTTTTGCAGCCAGGCTGGATGTGGCTGTGAGCAACCTGCTGTGGTGTGAGGTGTCCCTGCCCATGGCAGGGGGTTGGAAGTGGATGAGCCTTGAGGTCCCTTCCAACCCTGACAATTCTGTGAGATTCTCCATGCAAGCAGTGTGCAGGAGCCTGCAGAGCAGGAAGAGCCCAGGAAAGCTAAGCCTGATGCCTGGGTCCCAAGTGTGGTCTCAGGAGATCAGATTTGAGACAGTTGTGATGCTAGCACCTCCCCAAATGGCACAGAGTGGCTTTGTGTTCAAAGCTGAGAGTAGCACCAGATAAGAAGAAGCCTGGCAGAGGCAGCCAGACCAACAGGAAATTGCATGGGGGGTAGGCAGCAGAGCTGCTGTGCTGAGCAGAGCTGCTTTGTGCCAGGGGAGAAAGCAAAGCCTGAGCTCAGCAAGGAGAAATTAAAATTGCATGCAGGCTGTCAGGCAGTGAGAGACACAAACACAGCAGAGAGAGCAGTCTCTGGGCAAACAACACAGGAATCACTGCTGTCAGCTGTGAATGAAAGGAATCTGGGGATGAAACCACAGATGAATAATCCATGGAGCAGCAGGGGACAGCCACAGGTGAGCAGAGATGAAGTATTCAGAGCAGGCACCAGGATGCAGCTGCTGGCAGGAGAGAACTAACCCAGCCTGCAGCTTCAGGGGCAGCAGCTCCCTTCTGGGACACAACTCCCCCCCTGCACCCTGCCCCCACCCAGACAGCCCTGGGCCAGGCCATGAAGCCCTGGAGCTGGCAGAAACTGATCCTGCAGGAGCATCAAGCACACTGCTTGTGACAGGGCTGTGAGGAGGGCCCCCAGGGACCATGCCTGTGAGCTCTGCAGGGCACCATGCCTCAGACCAGGACACACAGGAGATGTGCTGCAGGTTCATCCTTAGCACTGCAGCTGAAGCACAGAATGGCTGGAAGGGACCTCCAGAGCTCACCCAGTCCAACCTCTGCCAGAGCAGGGCCACCCAGGGCAGGGCACACAGAACACATCCAGGAGGGTCTTGAGGGTCTCCAGAGCAGGAGACTCCACAACCTCTCTGGGCAGCCTGCTCCAGGGCTCAGCACCCTCACAGTACAGAATTGTCTCCTCCTGTGGAGGTAGAACCCTGTGTCCCAGCCTGTACCTGCTGTTTCTTGGCCCTTTCAGGCACCACCAAACAGAGCCTGGCAGCTTCCTCCTGACCCCTACCCCTCAGCTATTGATAGACATTGATCAGATCCCTCTCAGCCTTCTCCTCTCCACACTGAACACCCCCAGGGCTCTCAGTCTCTCTTCACAGGGGAGATGCTCAAGTCCCCAAATCATCCTCCTGGCTCTCCCTTGGACTCTCTCCAGCAGGTCTCTGTCTCTCCTGAACTGGGGAGCCCCACACTGGACACAGCATTGCAGCTGTGGTCTGAGCAGGGCAGAGCAGAGGGGCAGGAGAACCTCTCTAGACCTTCTGGACCCCAGGGTCCCATTGGCTCTCTTGGCCACCAGGGCACATTGCTGTCCCATGCAGAACTTGCTGTCCAGCAGCACTCCAAGGTCCTTCTCCATGTTGCTGCTTCCCGGCAGGACACCCTCTGCTCTTTCCTGGTGCCTGGGGTTGTTCCTGCCCAGCTGCAGGACTCTGCACTTGTCCTTATTGACCCTCATGAGGTTCTCCTTCCCCCAGCTCTCAGCCTGTCCAGGTCTCCTTGGATGGCAGCACAGCCTGAGGGCTAGCAGCCACCCCCCAGTTTGGTGTCATCAGTGAACCTGCTGAGGGTCCACTCTGTCCCCTCCTTGAGGTCATTGATGAAGATATTGAACCAAACTGGACCCAGCACTGATCCCTGAGGAGCAGGACTGGGCACAGGCTTCCAACTGGACTCTGTGCCACTGCTCCAGTCCTGCAGCAGGAGGCTGCTGGAACACTGCAAGAGGTTGCCCAGGGAGGTGGTTGGGACTCATCCCTGGAGATATTGAAGGTAAGGCTGGAGAGGGCTCTGGGCAGCCTGACCTAGAGGAGGATGTCCCTGCTGGGGGAGTGCAGGGGGTTGGGCTGGATGAGCTTCTACCTCTTTATCTCAGCCCTGAATTTTCTCTGTTACTTTTTCCCCTCAGTTCTGTGTAGGGGGAGCAGGGAGGTGATCCCCTGCACTAAACCATTACAGCACTGCAGGATTCCATGGATTTGTGATCACTGACAGCCCAACTGCTCCTCTGGATCACTGCTGTGGAGCCAATGGCTGCCAGTTCATTCCTCAGCCTGGCTGGCCCCAGCAGGGTGGCAGTGCTGTGCTTTTTCTTGAAGGCATCTCCCAGGCACTGAGCAAGCTCTGAGCACGTTTTCCTCTCTCTAAGAGCTCCAGCCCCTCGTGTTTGCCCACCACAGTGTTTGTACCTGGGCAGGATTCTTCAGAATCACACAGTCACAGAGTGTTAGGGGCTGGAAGGGACCTGGAAAGCTCATCCAGGCCAACCCCCTGCCAGAGCAGGGGCACCCAGGGCAGGGCACCCAGGAACACAGCCAGGCCCTCAGCACCACATCTCTGCCTGTTTGAAACCCCTCCAGGGATGGGGATTGAGTCACCTCCATGAGCAGCCTGCTCCAGGGTTTGAGAACCCTTCCAGTGAAGAAGTTCCTTCTAATGCCAACCTAAACCTGCCCTGGGGAAACTCGAGGCCATTCCCTATTGTCCTATCACTTGGTACCAACCCCCACCTGGCTCCAGCCTGCTCTCAGGTGGCTGTAGAGAGTGAGCAGGGCACACTCCTGGCACACTCCTGGCACACTCTTGGCATGCTCCTGGCATGCTCTTGACTTGCTCTTTCTTTTTACAGAGTCACAGAGTGTTAGGGGCTGGAAGGGACCTGGAAAGCTCATCCAGGCCAACCCCTGCCAGAGCAGGGGCACCCAGGGCAGGGCACACAGGAACACAACCAGGTGAGTTTGAAGATCTCCAGAGGCGACTCCACATCCCCCCTGGGCAGCCTGCTCCAGGGCTCTGGCACCCTCACAGGGAATAAATTTTCCCTTCTGTTTCCATGAACTTCCTATGGCTCAGCTTCCACCACTGCCCCTTGTGCTGTCCTTGGGCATCACCCAGCAGAGCCTGGCTCCAGCCTCTGGGCATTCCCCCTGCACATCTTTAGCACCAGCAATGAGGTCAAAGGAGCAGGACAGAACTTGGGCACTGCAGCTAGAACCAATGAGCAAACACCTTCAAACTTCTACAGTTCACATTTATTTTGAAAAAAAAGATTTGTTAAAAATACTCCTAGGAAGGCATTGGAGCAGGGGGGGTCTGGGTCCTTTATAAATATCTCTGATTTCTTTCTTTCTTCTTTTTTTATTTTTTTAATTTTTTTTTTCCTCAGTAACACCAAAAGACATCAGACAAAGCCAGGGGAAGCCCTGGGCTGAATGGAAGACACATCCCTGTGTGACAAGGTCCTGCACACCATCATCCCACCCCCAGCTAACAAATCCCCAAGCACACAAACACTGCCATGGGAAGAGGCACACTCTCCACAGGGCCATGGCCAATGTGCAGCCTGATAAGGAAGAGGAAGGCAGGGCTGGGGAAGCCCCTGGAGTACAGCTGATGGAGCCTTGGGTAAGTGCTGGGGGGATGAGAGGATGCAGCCCTGGCTGGACACACTCTGGGCAGTTGAAGGACACACAGCACTTCCCGATCCCATAGTGCCAGCTCCTTCCAAAGCCATGCCAAGGCCAGAGCCCAGCAGGATCTCCTCCCCACAGAGGCAGCTTCCAGTGCAGGCTGAAGGCTCCACACCTCACCAGGCTGGAGGAGCCTCAGGAGCCAGGCACAGACCCAAGTCCCTGGCAGGCAGTGCTCAGCCAGCCCCTTCCCTGCCACCTCCCCACCCCACCAGCCACACCTCAGCACAAGGCTTCCTTCTGGACCTTCCTGCCTGCTCCCTGGGCTTGAGCCTCTAGGGCAGGAAAAGGTCTTCTCTGTGGGGAGTCTCTCAACATGCAGCCAGGGAGCTGTGGTGGCTCCCACAGACCCTTGGAGCTGGGGTTGCTGATGGCAGGTTGCTGCCTGTGCCCAGCTCACCTCTGAGCCCCACTGCACCCTCCCTGTGTCCTGCACCCCAACACCTTCCAGAGAGCAGCTTGGCTCAGTCAGTGGGGCCCACAGCTTCCCCTGGGACACTGCTGGAGACATCCAGCCTTAGTTTTGCATCAGGAACTGCTTGGCTCCGCCTTCCACACCCTGACTGCTCCCACAGAGCCTAACATGGGGGCTCAGAGCAGGCCCTGGGGGGATCTTCACAGCCCATCCAAAACACAGCATGGCAGGAGGTGACACAAGCCCAGCAAAGCCTTTCCAAAGCACAGCTGGGAACTGAAATCCTGTCCTCATCCCTCTGGGCTTGGTGCTCCTCATCTCCCTGGGCTTGGTGCTCCTCATCCCCCTGGGCTTGGTGTTCCTCATCTCCCTGGGCTTGGTGCTCCTCATCCCCCTGGGCTTGGTGCTCCTCATCTCCCTGGGCTTGGTGCTCCTCATCCCCCTGGGCTTGGTGCTCCTCATCCCCCTGGGCTTGGTGCTCCTCATCTCCCTGGGCTTGGTGTTCCTCATCCCCCTGGGCTTGGTGCTCCTCATCTCCCTGGGCTTGGTGCTCATTTCCCCATGGGCTTGGTGCTCTTCTTCCCTGAACTATGTGAACACTGGCCAAAGATCCTGACAGACTTGCTTGGTTTCATACAACTTGGTCTTTATCCTGAAGGACCTGGGATGGGACGTGGCTGAGGCTTCCAGGGAGGAAAGGGAAGAGGTCAAATCAGGCAGAGAGAAGAAATGCAACACACACCCTGCAAGAACTGCTGAGCCAGCTCCAGGGAAGGGAATCCTTGGCTCTGGCCCAAACCTCCACAAGCATCAAGCCCTCCTGTGCTGGGGAAGGGAGAGAGGGCAAGGAGAGAATGCAGAGCACAGACAGCAAAAAAGGGGCCAAAGACTGCAGGCTGAAGAGTGAGTGAGGAAGCCACAGGAGGAAGGCATTCACCCACCCCTGATGCAGGGGTCTAGGCTTGGATCCCCCAGTGAAGGAGCAGGTGCAAAGCCCTGGTGCCTCAGTTCTCCCCCTCAAACTGCAGCAGAACAGCAAGGAGTGTGCACAGCACAGCAAGGAGTGAGCAGAGCACAGCAAGGAGTGTGCAGAGCACAACAAGGAGTGAGCACAGCACAGCAAGGAGTGTGCACAGCACAGCAAGGAGTGTGCAGAGCACAACAAGGAGTGAGCACAGCACAGCCAGGAGTGTGCAGAGCACAACAAGGAGTGACCACAGCACAGCAAGGAGTGTGCAGAGCACAGCAAGGAGTGTGCAGAGCAGAAGAAGGAGTGAGCACAGCACAGCCAGGAGTGCGCAGACTACAGCCA